>WBMY01011897.1:793118-924753 GCA_013397315.1 Donacobius atricapilla | reverse complement strand
CCCGAGGGCGCTCGGCCGGGCAGGGGCGGGGAAAGGGCTCCTCGCCGTGTGCGTGCCGTGCTGGCTGTGGAGAATGAGCGTGTTGTTAAATGCTGTCGTGGTTAGAGTGACTGAAGAGAGTAACAAATCTCTGCAGCTACTGACGCTTTTAATTGACTGGGACTTGCCGCAAGGAGCATGTTGAAATGCACGTTTTTTTAAACCACTTTACCGTTCGTTCCCGCTGCATTGTAAAAGAGGGAATTGGTAACTTAAACTGTAATTAACTCAGCTATGCTGCCTCTAGTAGTTTGTCTTCAGCTCACAAAATAATTATTGCCCTAAATCTCTATGCAGCTTCTGTGCTGTAAGACCGTAGAGAAATAGTCTAAAGTTCTGCAGGTGTAATTTTTTTTTTAATTGCATTGACTATAAAGTTATAGAAACATACTCAAGTAAAGATTTAAGAAGCTCACTTGAATCATGTTGACCAGTAAAGCTGTGGGATATGAATAATCTCAATAAAGTGGGTAATGGCACGAGTAAGACACTCAGCACCATCCCGTATTAGCTTGGCTGACTGTTTATAGTAGAACTAAATGCTTAAAATTCTGCTGTGTCTGTCTTCTGTGAATGTTATTTAGGTATCCATAAAAGTCACGGTTTTTTCAGTCATCTTGGTGTCTGAATATTTGTGGACTAAATCTTTTGGGAATGCCTTTCAGAAGTTTGGTCTCTTGTATAAAGCTGTTGTTGAATACAGCAAAATCCTAGAATAAGCTCACCTCGTTTATAGCCTGCGAATTTGTATTTTTTTGACCTAAGACCACCATACATTACCTTAACTTTCTATCAAGTCCATGCAAAAAAAAAAAAATTTAATAGGCTTTTAAATGACACTAATTTCTGTTAGGCTCAATATTAAAGATTCAGTGAGTTTTTCTTTTTTTATATATATCCTCTTTTATCCCCTCCTGTTTGAACAACAAATCCACTTGAGTCCTCAATCATCTGAATTTTCAAATTCTTGGTTTGATAAATCTAAATTCATGTGATGGATGTATATACTGGATATTAAAAAATGCTCTTTTAATGATTTGTCTTATGCCCCATAAAGCTTTTATTTCAGTGAATGGTTTCTACCCCGGCTTTCCAAAATTATTTGAACGTTTTGGTTGCGTTTTTAACTCCTGGTATTAATACATGTCTTTGTATTGAAGACTAAAACATGACTAGTCTTGTGCTATGCTAATCCCTAGTAGACATAATTAAAGTTCTAAAAGCCTGAATCTGTACTTTCAAAATTAATTTTTGGTTTCCTGAGGTCACAGAAGGTAGAAAAATATAATTGCTTGTTCTTCCATGGAACTGCAGACTTTTCCCTCATTTTTCAGTATTATTTGGCAACAGTAGTTGCTAGGACTAAAGAATTGATCTAAAAATTACAGTGATGTTGTTTTTTGACATTTTGGGTATTTGTCTTTCTGGGGTTACCTGTAGACAACACTTTAGGTCACAGCTTGTAGCTCTGACTGCCTTTTCTCCTGATCCTCAAAGCAGTCTCCTTAGTTGAAATTCACAGCCCGTGTCTAAGTCTGTCCCTGTGTCATTTTGCAGATAGCATCAGTCTATTTCTGTCAGCTTTTAAATACCACTATGATGGAGAAGTTCTCATTTCTACTGTTTCCAGTATGTTAGAGGAGCTGTAATTATTGTTTGTGAGTAGTAAGTGAAGTTCAAAGGTATTCATATAAAGACTTCGAGGTAGTAAAGACAAAACTTATAAAAAACAGGAGGTGGGCAGATTTAGGTTCCAGGGTTCTAATTCAGACAATCTGGTAGGTAAGCCTGACCTTCAAAAGCATTGAACATCCTCTTACAACTGTGGATGTTTTAAATTGCTTGATCAACACTTGGAGAAAGTCCTTCCCATTATTTCAGTTTACAGCTTGTGATTCGTTGTGTCAGTGCCTGTGAAGAGCAAGGGGAGCAGTGTTTTGGCTGGGCTGTGAAGAGAATGATGTTGTCAGGTGCTGTATATTTAATTTGGTTCACTGGGTTTCCAGTCTTCTAGTGTATGATGCTTTAGGACCGAGTCAAAAGCGTTAGGTAACCTCTGTTCCCACAGTGGAGCAGTATAAAATTTTGCTAGTAAAAAATATCAAGCATCTGGAAGGCTGCTTTGATCTGTGATCAGATGCAGCAGAAGTTACTTCTTGCAGCCTCTTTTGATGTTGAATTGAAGGACTTATGGCTGGTTCTGTATCTCTGCGTGAGTTTGGTTGTCTTGTTCTGTTGGCATTTTAAGTGGTGCCTTTGCTGGCACATGACTGGGCAGTGAAAGGCTGAATATAGGCAGAAACTCAGCTGACTATTTTTTAAAAAAGATCTAGAGATCCTGCTGTTGCAGTGTAAGGAGTTTATATTGTTTGGAAATAACAGGAGCACCAGATGAGCTGTGTGTAAAACGAGCACAGACATAGTTATCCAGTTAGCAATTCCCTCCTGTTATGAGCATGTTAAAATGCCAGTCCTGCAGCCTCACACGGGCTCAGGCTTTGTCAGGACAGTTAAACTGCTCTAGTGACTCTCGATGACCTCGTGAAAGAGCTGAAAGTAGGAGTGTTTGGATAGGCCTGGTGTTTGCTAACAGTTAAGTGTGGAGTTTATGACAAACCCCCACATTTTAATTAATCTTTGTGAATAACTAACATAGGAAAGAAAAGAGGAAATGGGTATCTTAAGACATATGTTAGTTGTATATTTTAGACTAGAATAGATATTTAAGATTAGAGAATTTCTTTCCTTGAAAATCATTTCAATCCAGATACAGATATACTTCATCTGTGCTAGTGATCCTGCAGGATGCCTCTGCACATTCTGTAGCATACCTTAGCTGTGACAGGCTCTGGGCATAGGAAATGAACCATAAGAGAGGACTGAGGATTTCTTTCTTCCCACTGCTTTCAGAAGAGGTCTAAAATCCTGATTAATTTTGAAAACTGTACAGTTTTCTTATGCCTTGTACACAGGTTGATCACGAGAAAATAACGAAGGGATGAAGCAACTCAAATCTATTTCACAGGCAAAGAAACAGTCTCAATTAACAGAGATGCTTGAGTATATTCAAATCTGCAGGGAATAGAGTGTATTAACTGTGACCCAAAATTGTCTGCTAAGCAGATAAATTATGTGGCAGTTAGTGACGACACACATCAGGGACATGCACTGTTGCTACAGAATTTAATTGTATGCAAATCCCGCTGCATTGTATGTTATGGAGTTTGTAGCTCAGTGATGAAGTGCATATAGCTCATTTATGAGACTCCAGCCCACCCCCATATAATTTTTACTGCTGTGGCAGTGAGAGACCATACATGCCTGGCTGGAAGCAGGGTTCTGCTGTGTTCGACAGCAGACATGTCTAGGTGCAAACATGTTCCTTCAGCTGAGACCGGCTCTGGGTTGAGAAGACCTTCCGTAGAGCTTGTAATAGTGACTGCAGTTACCCAGAGTGACCAGCATTTAATGTTCTAATGGTAGTGTCTTGAACTCTTCCAGTTTCTCCCTGTAGTTTGTTTTTAATAGTAATTTTTTGTTTTGTATTGGGATTTGCCCACAGATATTTTTTCCATTCAATTGAGGCAAAAGGTGTATGTATTATATTTATTATTACAACAAAAAAAAAATCTTATGTATGTTTAGACTAGAAATAGTCTTTAACTGTCTCATTTTCTCCAGTAGTTCCACACACAGACAAGGGTCTTGCAAGCTTGTTCAAACTGTGTAGACCAAATGATTTCCCTAAAAGACTGGCAGCAGACTTGGCAGCCTCTCTGTTTTGGTAGCTATGATTTAAGTGAAAGAGATAGCAAAGCACTATTGAACTATAGACCTAGCTTACCCTTTTAAAGCATTTTCTATTTTTTTTCCATAAGTTATAATGGAAAATATATCTCGGGAAGAGAGAAAATAACTCTAAAATCCACATGTATGTCTACTGTGTTTCAGTTTAATGCATAGTGAATTTTTTTTCCTCTCCTTGCAGGAGTCTCCAAGATGAATACTACAGCAATGAGCCCACTCACTGTTACTCCACTAGGTTTTGTTCCAGACTTAAAAAATTCCACCCTTGATCCTCTCAATGAGACTGTATGTGAGAACTGGAAAGAGATTCATCATCTTGTTTTCCACGTGGCGAACGTTTGCTTTGCAGTTGGACTGGTTATTCCAACTACTTTGAATCTTCATATGATTCTTCTGAGAGGCCTGCTCACCGTAGGTAGGAGGATTATTCTGGAGACAGAAATGCAACAGAAATGGCTGGGTTTAATCATTATGGAGCTGGTCCCTGCAGCTTATGGTGAAATTACTGCCTCTAGTTATGGCCATTGTGCTCTTATGAAGGTGGTTTTGGTCCAATACAGGATCTGTTTTGACCTTCATATACCTTTTCTAGAAAGATTATATAACGCTTGGCTCTTAAAACTTCCTAGAACTGTAATTTGCAATTTCAAACCTATGAAGATGTCAGCTTGAAAACAAGTGGACATCTTTTTTGCCAGATGTAACTGGATGTTTCAAATCCACTTATTTCAAACCAGTTGTGATTAAGACCTTTATTTTAGATTTCAAGTAAGTACTGGGACTGTGTTTGGGCAGGGGCACTGGCTGAGGTAGGTGAGGTTTTCCTTGAGAAGCTTGCTGTGAGCCCATGTGTTCTGTTAATGTGGGTTCAAGCATGTGGCACTTGTGGGTCACCAGCATTATTTTTGTTGCTGATTTAGAAGTTCAGTCATTTGATGAGGAGTGTATTCTGTGTTCTGATACCAGTTGTGTTTCTTCTACCACTCTAGGAATCTTGTGACACCAGAGTCTGACTTGAGAGGAAAACCTAAATTTGGCATGCTTGAGACTGAGCAAATGTGATTCGATTTGTAGCATTGCAGTCCCACAGCTATTTCAAAGCCTCTGTACCTTGTGTGGGACAAGATCCTTGTGATCAAAGAAGGAATAGTGACTCATTGCAGTGTAAGAAGGATAAATCCAATCCAACAAGAGCACTTAAGTATTTTTAAGTGAATGCTTATTGGCTTTATAGTGTGGGTCAATTTTGTGATAGAACTGTTTGAATTTACAATGCTCTTGAATTTTCTATTTTATAGTTATTATAGGTTAACTTTGTAAAACACACTGCACTGGTGACCAAGGGTTCTGAGCATTGCAAGACCTTTCATCTTGGCAAAGGAGCTGTGAACTTGCTGAGCCTGCCATTTTGATCTGTAGGTCTTGTAGTATTTTCAGCAGAGAGGGAATCAGTGTTTTGCAGACTGGGGTGGCAACAGTAAGCAGATTGACTCAGTGGGCAGAATGAGTAATGAGACCTGGTGCCTAGGGACCGGTTCCCTTTGCTTTGACCCTGCCCCACCTCTGTGCTGCTCTTCAATACCTCCAGGCATTGTATCCTCCTGTGTCTTGCAGTCTAACTAATAAGCAGATCAAGAGTCACTATATTATGATTTTTCTAATCCATATGTAAGTGCTGCCTCATCAGTTAACAACCCAGACAGGCTAGATAATACCAAGTTCATTAAGTCAGTGTCATCTTCAGGGAGAAAGGGGATAAGAACACTCATTTAGCACTGTCTCCTTTTTGTCTTTGCAGGGAAAATAAGTCTGTGACCTCTCCAGCCATCTCTGCTGGATGGTAGGCTCACAGTTATCTGGGAGAGACTCACTAATACATAATCCATCATTTGATAAATACTGTCTTTGTAAGCCAAAAGTGGAATCCCTAATCATACACGCTGCCTTATCTTTTAAAGCAAGTGTCATTACTCTAAGTAAGGCAACTAAAAAAAAGTAAGCATTGGGAAATTTTGTCTTAGATGCTACACAGGAGAATTCAGGTTCCCAATGTGACCTTGTCACATCAGCAATAATAGTTTCTTTTAATTTTCTAAAAAACTGCATATGACTTTAGGTAGTTTTTATGCAACTCTTCTTTGTTAATCGGATGTGAACGTTCATTTCTAGGCCTTTATTTGTCTAATTAATGCAACACACATTTTTGTGAGCTGCCTAATTTCCCCCCATCTCTTTTCTACTTCATTTCAGTAACAAATCATCATGGCCTGCACCATTCTGCTTGCCCCATCCTAACCTGAATTACTGTCATTTCAGTGTTGCAGTCCTGTGTAATAGGGCTACAGTCTGTCAGCCTGCCCTCAGTGCCTGTTTGCAGCATTGCAGTGATTAGCTGTTGTTGCATGCTTTCATCCAGAGAGCTGAACTGTATTAAAGCTTAACTTTAGAATATATTGCTTTAAAGCTTAACTTTAGAATATATTGCTTTTCAGCATAATTATACTCGGTGCACATATTTTTGATGGTTTTCTAGGAATGTTAATTATTTGGTGAAATTTAACTTTCTCCTTTTTCTTTAATTTTTACAGGATGTGCATTATTCATCATTTGGGCTACACTCTATCGTTGTGCCTTGGACATAATGATCTGGAATTCTGTGTTTTTGGTTGTCAACCTTTTGCATTTCATATACCTAGTGTATAAAAGAAGACCGGTATGTATAACAGCTAAATTTCACAGGCAGTCTAGTAAGATGCAAGAAAAGGAAGTTTTGCTCATGTTTGCTGGGCAAACCAATGGATTAGTACACATTTTCAACAGAATACTTTTGTGTTTGGCCCAAAATTGCGCTCCGGACACACTCTGGAAATGTGCAACAACTTGTACCAAAAAAAAAAAAAAGAGAAAACAAAACCTAACTGGAAATAAGCTCTTCACCAGTTCAACACAACCTCTGTGAGAAAGCAGATAAGAAATCAGCTGGCAAGGCAGCATAAAGCTTAACTTCTGTCTTGCCTAGGAAGTAGCTTAAAACTAACTAGACTGATCTCTTACTAGACACTTGTAGACGTGTAGTAAATATTTCTAGTTCAAGTGCTATTGAAGAGTCATCTTACTACTTAAAGGGTAACTTCCTCTTTAGTTAGTATCACTAACGCTATTTTTTTCAGCCTATTCAATCCATTTATGTCACCATCGAGATGCAGCACATGATGAAACTGCATCGTATTTCTGCTAGGTAGCCTTGGTCATGCTGTCCAGCACACACACAGAATAGCAGCTGTAATAACAGAGCCAGTGAGGCCAGACTCCAGCTACTCTGTAGGTGTCCACAGTTAAATATCGATGCAGGTACTCTGGTTTCTAATATGGGATTAACTCATTTGCAGTCTTTTCCCTCAACCAAATTAGCATGTTCTGGTTCCCTTCAATCCCACCACCAATTAAGCCTTTTTAATAAATCTTGAGGCTTCTAATATTCTGTCAGATGGGACAGGAAATGGCCACCAAAGTCAGAAATTATTGTGAAAGGTAGGAGTGCTCAGCTGCTAGAAACCCATTTCCCTGGGAAACCAAGCCTTTAAACTGACCTGTATTTTAAAAGTGAATTGTGGCATCCCTAAACATAGGTAATGGTCCTTGAGTATGTAACCATCCAACCCTTTCCAAAAATCTAAAAAAAAAGGTTACTGGTGAGTGAAAAAGCATCCTGGGAGGATGATGTTCTGGTTTGGGCTTGAGTAAAAAATCAACCAAACAAAAAAATCACCCTGCAATGTGTAAATCAATGCTGAATGAAGAAAGAAATACATTCTTTTGTAATTACAGTTGTCTACTAAAAGCTATGTTGATATAGATTGGGTTACTTTGTTTATGGTATAGATTTCACCTTATTGAAGAGGCAGCTATTTTCACTAAATCCTCT
This sequence comes from Donacobius atricapilla, assembly GCA_013397315.1. Lineage (NCBI taxonomy): Eukaryota > Metazoa > Chordata > Aves > Passeriformes > Mimidae > Donacobius > Donacobius atricapilla. The sequence goes on along the minus strand of WBMY01011897.1, from coordinate 916,982 downwards.
AGTAAATTTGTTAGCAGAATTATTTGTAGGAGTTAGTTTAAGTGGTAGAAGTGATTGAAGTACTCTGTAGGGGGATACAAAAAGAAGGAATTGTGTAAGAATATGAAACTTGACTGATAAACTCAGTCACTAAAGTTGATAAAAAATTGCATCTAAGAGAGGGAGGTCTGGAGCACCTGCCTTTAACTTTGCTTTCTCTTTCTGTAGCTCTTGCCCACTGTCATTGTAACCACAGCAGAACCGAGGTGCTTGGCACTCCCATAAACTCTGCACTGCTCACACTCTGGCAGGCAAGCACAGCATATAAAAGGAGGCTAAAGGTTAAATTGCATCTGTCTACAAGAAGTTGATAAATTGAGTACATGTGTTAAAAAAGGAAGAGGTTCTACCAGTTGCAGGGTTCCTCCAATATAGAACACAGATTGACCCAAAGATTACCATCAACTGTGCCATGTGACCTGGGCAACTTAAAAGATTAGCCAAAAATTAAATCTGATAGAATAGCCAGGTAGTGCTGTTTCTTTGCATATTAAGGCTTAATTTTAATAGTCTTCTTTCCGTTGAGAAATTACAGTATTTATGAACATTGCATGGAAAATATTATATTATTTTAATTGCTGAAATACATAATATTCTCAGTAACTATCAAAAATATGTGACTCTTTGTTACAAACTATGATCAACAAGCATACTTGAAGTGATGCCTGATAGTCACACATGTATTTTTAGCTGTCTAACATGTTTATTATAAGCCTCAAGGGTGTTTTAAGTGTTTTTCCTACAGGAAGACAAAGAATAGGGAAAAAAATTACAACTCTTAGTAACTAATTTTTGAATGAGATTTTCTCTGCAGCTATTGTATTGCCCATCTTGATTAGTTTTGGTAATTCTCACAAAAGATCTTTCCAAGGAATGGAAAGAAAGGAATGGCAGAATAATTACAAGTTAGTCATATTACAAAATGAATAATTGATATGTTCAGTTGTTAAATATTTATTTTATTAAATGGAGCATGCAAAATCACAGTGAGTTTCTTTTCTGACCAGAAGATTATTTCGGTGGTTTTGATTCTTTGGAGCTTTACAAATTTGGCTTTTTTAGTCAGAGTGGAAGCTGAATCTAATCAGTTGGAGTTCTGGCAGCATCCCAGAATATTTCAACCCCTGCTCAACAAGACGTTACACCTACCCACATGGCTTGTTTGGAATATGACCCACAGGCATGACTGGAGGAGCAGTCAGCCGTGCTTGGGAAGAGGGAATAGTCTGGTATGAGGGAGCCCATCTAAAGCACAGCTACAGCCTGCAATCTGATCGGTCTTTAAGAAAGTGGCTACACCTGCTTTCCGTTCAAAGTATTACACTCTAGAGGAAGATCATGAAACATGAACCATGTGCTAACTAAGGGATTGGATTAACACTCTAGGGCCAGAATTTGCCCTCATGTCTATGTGCCTGGTTTTGGGTTCAGGAGTCTTGGGAGCTACATGAATTCTTTTTTTGGATGGAGGCATATTTCTTTAAGTTGTAGTGGTCATGTATAGAAAGAGATGCTAATTAAATTGGTACAGCTGTTAAAAATTAAAGAGTTCCTGGAGAACGTGATGGTAAAATAGTCATCTAACTTAGTGGGTATATGGAACGTATTTTGAAATCGAACAGCTCAGGACAATCCTTAACGTAATACAATTTCTTTTGCATGTTTGTTTTTAATCCTTGTTTTGTCTGTGTAAGATGTCCTCTGAGGGATTAAAGATTGTGGCATAAGGAACATACAGGAAATTCAAAACCTGGATTTCATATGAATGTAGTTGCTTGTGGGATATTTAACTAGTAATTGACTCAGTGTGAAACCAGTGTAACTTTAGGTCAGGTGATGCACTGGACATAGTAAGTCCATGAGCTCTGATGTCACGCAGCCACAAGAGCTGCAAGACTGTTCCTGATGGTCTTGGAATAATGGTGGTGACAGAGAGAAGTGAGTGAGGAACAGAGGAAGCAAATGCAACTCCTTTACTCAAAAAGGGCAAGAAGGAGAACCCAATGTTCAGCCTCAACTTGATCTCTGAAAAGAAGGAATAGATAGTCCTGGAAAACATTTCTATGCAAATGAAGCACAGAAGGTAATTAGGAGTGGTTAGCAAGGATTTACCAAGGGGAAGTCATGCTTAACCAGCCTGATAATAGATGGATAAGGAATTGAATGGTCACCTCCAGAGGGTGATGGTGAAAGGTTCAGAGTCCTGATGGACATCAGTGACAAGTGATGTTCCTTTTGGGTCTGTATTGGGACTGTCATCATTAATGACCTAGACAAAGGGATTGAGTGCTCCCTCAACAAGTTTACAGATGATACCAAGCTGAGTTGTTTGACACACCTGAAGGCAGGATGCTATCCAGAGGGACTTGGATAAGTTTGAGAAGTGGGCCAATGGAAATCTCATGAAATGTAACCTGACCAAGTGCAAGGTGCTGCCCCTGCGTTGGGGCAACAGGCCGAGGGATGGACAGATTGGGAGCAGCCCTACAGAGAAGGACTTGGGTGTGGATGAGAGGCTGGACTTGACCTGGCAATGTGCACTCACAGCCACAGAAATCCAATTGTATCCTAAGGTGCATCAAAAGCAGTGTAGCCAGCAGGATGAGGGAAGTGACTGCTCTGATGAGATCCCACCTGGGGTGCTCTGGAAGTCCCAAGCACAGAGATAGAAGCGGTGCTCTATGAGGAAAGGCTGGGATAATTGGGGTTGTTCAGCCTGGAAAAGAGAAGGCTTTCCAGTACTGGAAGGGAAACTACAAGAAGGATGGAGAGGGACATTTTACAAGGGCATGTAGTGGCAGGATAAGGGGGAATGGTTTCAAACTGAGAGTAAATTTAGATTAGATCTTAGGAAGAAATTCTTTATTGTGAGGGGGGTAAGGCACTGGAATAGGTTGCCCAGAGAGGCTGCACATGCACAATCCCTACAAGTGTTCAAGGCTGAAGCTCTGATGTTACCTGGTCTCTTGGAAGGTGTCCCTGCCCATGGCAGAGGGGTTAAACCTGGGTGATCTTTAGGTCCCTTCCAGCCCAAGCCATTCTATGATAACCTTCCACGATGAAATGACTGGCCAGATAGCTGGGAGTGGTGAATATCCTCAACCTTGATTTTGGCAGGGTTTTCAACACTGTATAAAATCCTGATAGAGAATCTGTTGAAGTGTGGCCTGTATGAGGACACAGTGGGTTGAAATCTGGCTGAATGACAGGGCTGAGTGGGGTAATCCGAGGTAAGAAGTCCAGTTGGAGGTGTGTACTGCATATACACTAGTGTGTGGTGTGTAACCTCAAGGCCAGTGCTAGTCCCAGTGCTGTTTGACATCTTCATTCATGATCTGGGTGGGGGGGGGAGATGCAAACCCTGATGGCACAAAACTGTGAGACGTGGCTGATAGGCCAAAAGGTTGGAAGACCATCTGGAGAGGCCTCAGCAGGATGGACCAACAGGAACCTCAGGGAGTGTGGAGTACTGCACCAGGGGAGGAATAATTCCATGCATCAACATGGCATGGACTGACCAGCTGGAAAGCAGCTTTGTAGAAAAGGACCCACAGGTCCTGGAGGAAGAGTTGTAGATGAGTCAGAAACTTGCCTCTTTCTCTTCTTTTCTGCCATTCTTTCTTGGTTGTTTTTCCTTATTCTCTGTTCTATGTACATTTTATTTTTTTCATTGTCTGATGCTTATTGTTCTAATTTGTCTTCCTCATGGCAAATGTGCAGGCTTTACTCAGGCTGCCTCTGCTTCCAGGAAGGCTGTAATATTATCTCATCCCCTGCTTCCTTCATTCAGGGAAGACTTCCAGGCTTAGGATTTCAGCCAACATCCCTCATTGCTGCTGCCTAAGTTTGGGTGGGCTCTTAGATGGGGAATGTTCAGCTGGCAGTGTTTTTGGGTTTTTTTCCCCCTCCCTCATCACATGTGGTTTCAATATAATTGGTTTGTTTTTTCAGAACTTGCTTTTCTACTGCAAGTAAGCCAAGAAGCTCAGGGATGAGAGGGGCTCCCAGGAGAGCCTGAGAGACAGGCACAGTGATGTGTGCATGCAGTGTGAAAGACAACCTCATTTTTTTTTCTCTGTACAATTCTTGCCCAAATTCTATTCACTATTGCATCAACAGATGTCTCAGAAAGCTCCTTGTGTGTGTGATTTAATGTGCTACTTGGATGGAACAGCATTATGAAACACCAGTGTGCCATCCTGGCTAATTTTAGATAAGGTTTTGGTCACCCTGTCATAGGCAGTGTTTGTGGATAGACATCACACATTTACCACTTCTTTCCTTGCTTAAGCATAAGGAAGCCAAAGATGTCCCTCAGGCTAAAACCTGTGTGCAGTCTTGCTTGTTTTTAACTAATGCATCTGTGTTTATTGATGTCTTTTGTTTTTCCAATCTAGATCAAGATAGAGAAGGAGCTTAGTAGCCTCTACAAGAGAATGTTTGAACCTCTCCATGTGCCTCCAGAGCTCTTCCAAAGACTAACTGGACAATTCTGCAATATTCAGACTTTGAAGACAGGTCAAGCCTATGCAGCAGAAGATAAAACATCAGTTGATGATAGGCTAAGCATCCTGCTGAAGGGGAAGTAGGTTCTATAAAAGCTTGGAGACAGTCGTATGCTTTGTGTCATGGTTGCATAAGTTAGAAAATTATTGAGGTTGCAATTGTTTGTAATATGTTATGGTCTGTAGTCAAACAGTCTATACTTGTAGACTATTTTGTGACACTACTTTCAGGTGACAGTGATATCTCTTACTGGGAGCATATTGTGTACCACTTACGTGTGCAGCTGCATGGATTTTAATGGGAATTATGTTTGTGTAATACCAAAGGCAGTGTCTTGCAAAATAAGCAAGAGATTTGTTTGAGTCTTAGATACCGTAGAAGTCTCCTTAGTCCATTCTCAGGTTTTAAGGTTAAAAAATATGGTGCATGAGGGAAGAAGTATCTCTCCAGTAGGCTTCAAAAGAGCAGGCATTTGGAATTGATTCATTGCACTTGTTTATGCAAGTAGAGAGGGGCAGGTGCACTGCCCAGGGGCAGGCAGAATCCAGGTGAGAAAGGGTAAAATATTTCCCCACGGCCAAGCTGTGATCTTGAAATTCATGCTAAATTCTGGCCAATATTTTTACAAGTTTCTGTTGACAGCAACAGTGATGTCAGGTTTCATTGTTTTTCTAACTCATTACCACAAAGCTACTTACCTAAAGGAAGCCTGACTCTGGTCCGGCTGTGCAACACGACCTTTCTCATATCAAATAACAATGTTTTTGTGGATACATGCCATATTCATCAGTTCTCTGTTTGTCTGGCAGCCTGTTCTGCTTAGAATCAGTTAGGCAGAAAACAGGGTAGTTCTGGGAGTGATATTTCAGAAGATGAACATATTTATTCCTGTTACTTCTGCTTTACCATTGTCAGTAGTCCTACCCAAATTTTGTTAAATTTAATCAGCCCATGTGATTTTAAAATGTTGTTTCATACATTTTCATTTCCAGAATGAAGGTGTCTTATCGAGGGCATTTTCTGCATAATATTTACCCCTGTGCCTTCATAGATTCTCCAGAATTTCGATCAACGCAGATGAACCGGGGTGAGAAATTCCAGGTACACTTTGTTTTAAAGGCCACTGGATATGAGCTGGTGAGACCATTAAAAAAACAGAGTATGAATTTGATCAACAGTGAGCTATTTGACTCGCATAATTTTGCTGTCCTTCTAGTATAGGTGTTTGAAGATGGACCATATCAAGAATAACTTTTAAATGCTGCAAAACAGTATTACAATAGTGTTTATTGAACAGTCTGTCTTTTGCTATTCTGTTCTTTTTTACTGTTTCCAAGTTTATTTTATGTTAAGAGATTGTTCAGGACAAATAATTTAAGAGGCAGTTTTGATGGAAAAAGATGATATAGACAGGTCTCATCACTGGTTCAAAAAAAGAAAAGGGAAAAAGAACTACTGTAATAATGAAAGTCTAGAAGTTCAGGCACTAGTAATTAGAAATTGGTATTTATAAAAGTGTATTAATACTGCTGTCATTTTGCAGTTTTTAAAAGCAACATAAGCTTAAAATAACTTCAGTATTTTGAATAAAAATATTCATATGGGGAACAATAAGGGTATATTTCTCTACCAGTGTAATTATGCTGGTGTATTAAATATATATTATAGCTTGTAGGAGTAGAATACTTAAAGAGAAGGATGGTTTTTTTCCCATAGAAATGGCTATTTTGCTACCTCTTACTTGATGTCCTTTAGCTAGGTATGTGTGATAATGACTGGACTGTGGCTGACTGATAGATCCACGCTGATACCGTGGCAGAAGGGGAGGGAGGCAGAGCAGTGCAGACTCTAAAAGCAGTAATTGATGTCATATGTTCCAGTCAAACATCAGGCTTAGTGCCAGGGGAAGAGACTTGTCCAGATGCATTTGCTTCGCAGCAGCAAGGCCTCCCACAGCCTGGCTGCCCTCTTGGCACAGCCCCTTTCTCTTGGAAGCAACTGGATATGAATCAGTCCCTCTCAAGGGAAAAGGTTCATGCCTCAGCTTCTGCCTGCCTTAAAAGTTGATGTGATCTGCAGCAGTGTACATCCTTTATTCGTGGGTTCTGCTTGTTACTGCCATGTGAATACCGGCAGCCTTGCTGTTTCAAGAGCGCACCAATTCAGCCTTAAGGACCCCATCTGCTGGCTAAGCTAGCGAATTCTTCCACAGCCTGTGGGCTTATATTACAGTCTGTGGAGTTAAAAATCCGTGGATATGTGACAGTTTTCCGTTATTTCTTGGACTTTATGATTTTGGGGTTTTGTTTTTGCAGGATGTTATGTTATCTTGTAAAAGCATGGAACACCTGATTTTGATTATTCATAGATGCCTGACTCCCCCTTGCAAAACCTGCCCCTGGGTGTGAGCAGTGTGGGTTTTGGTGTGGCATTGCCCTCTGCTGGCACAGGGAGATGAGCCTGGCAGTCCGTCCTCCCGTGACAGGGGGCAAGATCCCCTGTAACTACTGGATTGTCAATAACTGAGCAAACAGAGCCTTGGCTCCACTTCTACAAGGCTGTACTTGTGGGATCAGCAGTTACTAGAGGAAGATGGAACTATTTTTTTTAAATCAGTAAAACTCTTCAATGGAGGCCTTTGGGTGATACCAGTTGTTCCTGTTTGGTGACAGTGATGTAAAATAAAACCAAGCTACATATAGGCCTACTGCAAGTACTTACCATCACTCCAGGACTGACTTCATCTATAAATTTCCTCTCACATAAATGGTTTTATGGTTTGGGAACTCATGAGAGATTTTCCCCTGTTATTGTCCCCCAGGTTTTCTGTAAAACAAACTGGCTACATGCATAAGTTAAAGATATAATGATAATAAATAGCTGAGATTTTTTACATTTGTAAATATCACATTCATACCAAAGGGATATCAAGAAACTTTATGGCTTTACGAGTTATTTTAACTGGAGTCACAAATAAAATGGTATCACTTCTTTTAAAGCATGTTGAAGTGGGCTCATCTTAAAACATTTTTAATGCTGATTCTGATAATGTAATTTTTTTTCAGGTCACCATTATTGCAGATGATAACTGCAAGTTCCTGTGCTGGTCCAGGGAACGGCTGACTTACTTTCTGGAGTCTGAGCCATTTCTTTATGAGATCTTTAAGTACCTAATTGGCAAAGACATTACAAATAAACTTTATTCATTGAATGACCCAACCTTAAATGACAAGGTAAGCAACTTTAAATTTTGCTTGGGAATTTTCCTCCCACATACAAATGTGTATGTACTTCAAATTTGAATGCTCTTGAAGCACCTTATTTTAACCTGCTGCCCTCAGCTGCTGAATGCAAACACATGGCCTTTTAGTGAGAGTCAGTGCAACATTTCTGTCAGAACCAATATTTGTTAAAGTTAGCACAGCAAGGTACAAGAAAGATGAGTAACTGAGATTCAGAACTGATCAACCTGTGGAAATATTTCTAGCTAATTATTAGGCATGATGGTCAGTAGCTAAAAATACGCTTCTCCCTGAATATCCTTTCTCATTAACAAATGAGTGCCTTTGTAAAAAGAAGCTTCAGTTTTTTTCTTAAAAAATTTCTTACTGGGAGCAACCAATTATGTAATACTAATTGCTAGGGAGAATAATTTCAACATGTCTTTGAGGGTTGCACATGCAAAAAAACCCCCAACCAAACGTTATGTTGATATTATACAGTTAGTGGAAGGAATCATGAAATACATATAAAATATAAATAAATATAATTACAAATAAAACATTAAGTGGTCTGAATAGAGCTCATTCTTTGCCTGTAGAGAGCAATGGGTTTTAGATGTCCTGGTAAGTGATCTGGGTGTACTCATGGATATATGAACTATCTTGGTTTAGTTTCATTTTGTCTACTTACTTCTTATCATAGTTTTGAAGAATTAAAAAATCAAAAAAAATTTGCCCCTCCTTTGACTTAACATCTTCACACTTTAACTTCAGTTTGTACTGAGTCTTTGTTTTTAGTTGCAATAGTCACATAAATTTAAGATTATTGCAGCTGGTTTATTATAATAAGTTTTGAAAATGAATGTTGTAAAAATTGAGTGAGCATTTGGGAAATTTTTAGTATCTTTTTGTTCTTCCTAAAATAAAAATCCTGTTGCTTGAGCTCTTCCTATATAACTTGTCATGAGAACCATTAAAGAAATTCTTCATTTTCCCATTACCAACACTCTTATGTACTTATCACCTCTCACAAGCTTCACTTTCAAATACAAATATTATTGCTGTCTTCGATGTCTTTTAACTGGTGTCAATCTCATCAGAAAATGTTGTAGTTGACTTCTGTACGTAGGGGACTACAGACATAAACTGAGTATTGATTATTCATATTCAAGATGGTAGTAAGAAGGTAAAACTATCAAATATTTTTTTCTTGGAAAACAGAAAAGTAATAATTCATTTTGTAAGAAAACTTGTGATTTTCTCCTACCGAAGGAGACTTTCACTAGTGTTGGGAAAATAGTAATTCCTTTCTGCATGAAATAGGATACTAGTTCCTGACTTTTAAAATTCAGTGGAGTTATCGATTATAATCTTGTCGTTGATTGCTACCTTTCACCTATACCTAAAATAGCATTCTGACTTGCAGTAACGAGGTATAATGTATGGCTCCCTATGAATGTTATAGTATAAAGGCTTCTCAGGAAGGCTACTCAAAGCAAAATGGAAGCTCCTCAGACCTGATGCATTTAGTCTGCAGTAGAATCAAGAGCCAAATGGTCATCTACTGGGAAGGAATGACATTCACCACTTTTCTAACATGATGAAATGAGAAGCCAGGAAAATGAACATGTTTCTGTTAAAGTATAAATAGCCCCTCTATACAGCATGCTGTTTTGTTTAGCAAGGACCAGCCTCATCATAAAGACTACGTTTAATTGCAGAGCATTGTATTTAAATAATGAATTACCAGATAATAAACCCCAAGCTTTCTGTAAGAAAATACATGAAAATTTCAGTACAAAAGCAATTTGAAATTGAATAATTAATGTGCAGTTTCATACTTGTCAATGTTCCAATTCCAGTATATTACTGGCATTTTCTATTGTCATTTAAATTGATTTACACTGCATAGAATCTTCTCCTATAACGATTTTCTTGTATAATCATGGCTGCGACCGGAGAATCTGTTACAAGGAAAGTGTTAATTTTCCATTTTCATTTTAATTTGCTTGATATGTTTTTTTAAAGTAATATTTTTTTCTTTTTTAGGCTTCAAAGAAAATTGATCGACAGCCCAGCCTTTGCTCTCAGTTGTCTGTGATGCAGATGAGGAACAGCATGGCCAGTACCAGTGACAGCGAGGATGGCTTGCAGATGTTTCTTCGTGGGACTTCCTCTGCATCCTCTCTTCGTGAGTGCTCAGAATAGTTTGTGCCAGTTTTGAACACAGCTTGGGCTGGCCATTGACTACTGCAGAGCTCCCTTAGCCCTCTGTGGGAGCAGACTGTAGCTTTTTGGGTGCTGCTGCATCAGACAAATGAAGGGACCTAACTGTAGGGCAGTCATTAGATGCATGAGGCATTGTGTTCTAAATGAAGATGCCTCATGTACATATTGGAAAAAAACCCCAACACATGTAGTAATAATCTTTATGTTTAGACATAATATGGAGTGTTTATAGTACTGGGGCAAAACTGAAGCTACAGTGCCGGTCACAGTAGTATGTCCTTTGGTCTGTCACTGGTGCTTGTAGAAATTAAAAAACCAAACAAAATAATTTCCCTCTGCAACTTGGTGTTCTACTTTTCCTCCTGAGATCCGAGTCTGGAGGAATGTGGTATACTACCAATATTTTGAGGTCACCTGGAAAATCTCCAAGTATCCTGAGAGGCTCTCCTCTGCTGTGCTTTGTATGACAGGAGTAGTAGTGAACAGATGAAGTGAGAGAAGAAACCATGTCGGACCTTTCTGCTTCTATTCTTCTAATTTATTCCTTTATGAAAACATTCTAAATTATTCTTTCTAGGTTTTTGCTGTCGTTTTAGTTCATCTGAATCTAAATGTCAACATTAACCTGAATTCTGAAAGCAGTGTTTAAATAAAAAAGCCCCAGGGGATGCTCTATTTTTGCATTTGGCATAAACTGTTAGTTTAGCAGCATTTAAAAGGATCATACAGGACTATTTATTTTGATTTTGGAAATACTATTTTTTAGTTATTAGAATTCAAATATATGAGGAAAAAAAAACTACTGCCGGTTATTTGTTATGGTTAAAGTCTCTGCTAAGAAGAGGAAATGTTTTCAAATATTTGTATCTTTCTGTTTAATTATCTCTTTTCCATTATGTTCCTCACAGTTCTCATCCAGTAACACCTTCAGACCTGGAGGGCCTATCTTTTAGGTTTTATTCCTTAACATTGGTGTAGTCTACATGCCCAGATAGATGGAAGCAAAAGCCCTGCTAGTGCTTCACCCTACCAGAACATCAAGGGTGACACCTGGGTTGTAGTTTCAGTATTCCAGTATTGTTTTCTTTTTCTCCTCTGTTCCCTGCAAGGACATTCAGAATCACAGTACCGTTGAGGTGGTAAGAGACCTCTGGATATTATCACGTCCAGCCTCATATCAGCTAGAGTAGGGCCATGTCTAATCAAGCTTTGAATATTTCCAAGCTGGAAGATTTCCCAGCCTCCCTGGGCAACCTGCTCCAGGGACTTAGCACCCTCATGATGAAAAAATTTCCCTTATTGCAACTCATGCTTGTTTTCCTTCTTTATTTAGTGCATGCCTCTGAGAAGAGTCTGGCTCTCTCCTGTATGTTGCCTTCCATTAGGTAGCCAAAGACAAGAGTCAGATCCCCTGGGAGCCTTCTGTTCCTGAGGCTGAACACACCCAGCTCCTGCAGGCTCTCCATCACTGCTCCAGCCTCTGGCTATCTGGGTTGCTCTCCAATGCTCTTGCTCCAGTATATCTATGTCTTTCTTGTACAGGGAGGCACAAAACTGGATGCAGCACTGCAGATCCTGTCTCGCAGTTGCCAGATGGAGGGGATTAATCTTTCATTGACCGGCTGGCTATGCTCTTGCTTATATGGCTCAATATAGGCTGCTAATGTGGTCCAAGATATGGATGGCACACTTCACTGCAGGGGCACTCTGCTGACTCATGTTCTATTTTGTGTCCACCAAGACACCCAGGTTTGTTTCTGCAAAGCTGCTTTCCAACCAGCTGGGGCCTAGGCTGTAATGCTGTGTAGGTGTATCATGTCCCAGGTTCAGGGATTTGCCTTTCACAAACTTGTGGTTTTTGTCAGTTCTTTTCTCTTTTTCCAATGGCCTGTCCAGACTCATTGCCCTGCCTTTTGGCCTGTCAGCAGTTTCTCTCCCTACCTGGCTCTTGTCTGTGAAATTGGCAGGAGCACATTCCATCCCATCAAACAGATCATTAATATCGTGAATATTATTGGCCCTTGAGAGTACTGCTGGTAACTTAACTACCTGACAGCTGGATTTTGTACTGCTGTTCACCACCCTGTGAAATTGGCAGTACAGCAAATTTTCCACTGAAGCTGTAGTCCATCTATCCAGTCTGTTTCTTACTCATTTGTCTGGAAGGACTCAGGGGCAGACTGTGGAGGGACATGTGTGTCCATGTAAACAACATCCACTGTACTCCACTCATACGCAGAGCCCATCATCTCGCCACCAAAGGTGGAAGTTGGTCAGAGTGGTCAGATGCAATCAGCATCCACGATGGCTTTCCCAGTCACCTTCCCATCCCTTGTGTGCTTGGACATGGCTTTGAGAAAGACAGGCAACGTAATCTTCCTGGGAAATGAATTTAGACTGCTAGCAGTCAGTAGTTCCTTGGGTGTTCCATCTTCCCCTTCATTAAAATGGCTGTGATGGTGGCATTTTCATTGTCTCCCCTGACTGCAATCATCTTTCCAAGATGATAGAGGGGGCCTTGCAATTTTATCAGCCAATGCTTGGCACCCTTGGATGCAGCCCATGTGGTTCCACAATCTTGTGTTCACCCTGTCGACTTAAATTGTTCCTAACTCAGTCCAGGTTTCCTGCCAGTCAAGCATCACTCTCTACCACTGGATGCAGAGCCCTAGCCCACCTCAGGACAAACCTCTAAAGTAAACAAAACAAAAAAGTTATTTAATAACTCAGATATTTTCATGTTCCTGTGTCCTGTGCATCACTGAGCTCTGGTCTCACAGTTACCCTGGTCTTTCTTTTGTTGCTGATTTATTTGTAGATGCCTTTCTTGTTGCCCTTCACTGGATCTAGGTCTAGCTGAGATCTGGATTCCCTCATTTCATCACTGCATGCTTGGGCCATGGTTCTGTATTCCCTCCAAGGAGCTCATCCCCACGTACACTTTGTGTGTGTCTGTTTGAGATCTGTCAGAACTTTTCTGTTCATCTATGCCAGCCTTCTACCATTCTTGCTCAGCTTTCTGTGTACTGGAATGGACTGTCCTTGTGTTTTGAAGAAGGTGTCCTCAAAGATCAACCATCTGTCCTTGAGTGCCTTTACAGGCCACATCCCATGAGTTCCTGCCAAGTAAAACCCTGAGCAAGCCATAGTCCCCTGTCTTGTAAGGCTGTAACGGCTTTTGTCTTGCACACCACTCAGTATCTTAAACTCCACCACTTGCTGGACACTGCAGCCAAGATTACTAGCAGACTTCAGCTCCCTGATGAGTTCTTCCTTGTTCATCAGTGACAGGTCCAGCAGAGCGCCTTCCTTAGTTGACTCATCGATCACTTGAAGAAAGAAATTGTCTGCCATGTTCCAGAAATCTCCTGGACTGCCTGCTCCCAGCCCTGTTGCCTTTCCACCAGATACTGGGGTGGTTAAAATTCCCCATGAGCACCAAGGCCTGTGATCCAGTTGAAAGAAGGCTTCCTTCTACTTGCTCTTCTTGATCAGGCAGCCTGTAGCAGATTCCTGCCATGAAGTCTCCTGTGTTGGTCTGTTCTCTGATCTTTACCTTTAAACCCTTGAGTGACTTTTCACCTGTTCCACACACAGCAAAGTTCCATGAAATTGATGCCACTCCTTTGCATAGAGAGCCTTTGGGTGAATTTGCACACTCAGAAAGAAATTGTAAAACTGTGTTTGTGCAGTTAGTTAGAATTAAAATGTCTTTTTCAGGCTTAACAGCAAACTCTTACACCAGTGTTTCGCTTTGGGAGAAAGCAATTGAAATGCATGACAAGTTCAGTTGTAATTACATGATCCTCAAGATGCATTTGTGCTTAGCACATACTTGATAAATACACTTTTCTCTGCTGTACTTTTCCTTGGTTTGTGTACTTTTTTTTTTTTTTTTGTATACAGGGTGTGCTTTCCCCCAGAGAGGGGGGTTTATGTGTATTTTATGTTCCTAAATTCCTCAGCCCAGCTGAGGCAGCAGCCTCCGAAGTCCAATATTTTCCCTTACTTTTGCGGAGGCAGAGGGATTGCCCCTACACCAGTGCAACCTACACCACAGGAAGTATTGTTATTTATTTCTTCTTTGTAGTTTGATTGTGAAACTTCTGACTTCTGCAAAAGGTTTGTTCATCTCCTTGAACTGTAACGTTTCAATCTTTGTTTTTGCCAAGATAGCATGTTAGTTATTCCTGGGTACTGTCATTGCCAATGATAGCGTTGCTACCAAGGTGAGCTCTGCTTAAAGATTTGTATTCAGGGTGGGTTGTGGCCATGTATACACTTTTTTCAGATCACAGGGAAAACTGAAAAAAAAAATCTACCATTTATGTTGCCACTGCTGTGTTTTCAAAATCTTCTGCTGGGCGCTCTCAGTGCAACAGTTAGGGTATTTTTTTTGTCTGTTTTATTTTAAAGATTTAGTATAAGGCACATGTTGAGGCTCACAGTTCCAGTGCTGTTCCCTGGATCCTCCTTCTACAGGCATACATTTGTTTATTTAGAACAAACAAACAAATAATCCAAAATCCTCAAAAGATTTTGTGAGAAACATATGGAAATGACAAACTTTTTTTTTTTTAAATCAGAATAAAAAATAAATGAAGGGAACTTACCTGTATGGGAACTCTACAGGAATTTTGTCATTGCTAGGTGATTGTTGTGTGGTCAAAAGCCTCCCACTACAAATAGAAATTTTGACTATTATAATGCAAATAAGTTTTCCTAATTTCCATCTTCTTGAACAAATGAGCATTTATATTTTTGTATAATCCCATATTTTAAAATTATGCTTTTGTCAATGCTAGAAATGATAAGCTTTTACTCATTTTCTCAAGAAATTAATACTAATCCTTTCTCAAAGTGTTTAGTACTAAAAGGGTTAAAATTACTATGTCCTAAACTACAATTACTAACAAAAGTATGTTTTGAATTTAATTAATTAGGAAACTCAACTAACTGTTTGCTTTTATATTAAGGAAATAACCAACAAGAGTTCTATAATGCTTACGGAGTGAGTCGTTTGCAGCATGATGTTTTCTGTTGATAACATCACATTAACTCAGCAGGCATCCTCAAAAAGGTATTAAAGTGGGGTTTGTTTATCATGTGATACTTGTGCTTGACATCCATGGTCCATCTGTATGTAATTCATTAGTAAGTGAAATAAAGGTATCTCTTTTTCCAAAATTTAAGTTAAGCAAAAATTGTTTAACCTGATCACAAGCCTAGTTTCACCTGAATTTCAGTCCTTGAAATAATATTTTGGTATTTGTTTCTATTCTGTAATTCTATTGCTTAACAGCCATCCACATATTTATTAGAGATACAATCTCTTTCTGTGTATTTGTTTTAGATATCTCAGATTTTCTGGTCTATGCATCTGTATTTGTTAACTTCTAAGCTGAGCAGAAATATAAAAAAGGTTTGGTTTGGTAATGCTTTCAGTGGTATTATCAAATTATATGCTCCCTGCTTGTGGTTAAAAGCAGGATTGGATTTCACAGGAATTTTAATATGTATTTTGGTTTAGGCCCTCAAGAAAGGACAACAAAACGTAGTGAGAGGAAGGTCTGACTCAGTCACTTTGAACATCTGTCCAATACTGGATAATGGCATCAGTAGACAAAATTTTGTATTTGGAGCAAATAAGAGCATGGCCTTGAAACAAACAAGCTGAATGAATTAGACTTTATATTGGATCCTGTTGTACAAAGTTATGGCTGCTTACTTCTGTTTTCTGGAGAGAATTAAGTGGTTTTAAACACAAGAAAACCATTTTTAACGTAACAATAAACTGCACTGAAACAAAGATCTACAAAAAAAAGAAGCTGGAACTGTAACTTAACATTTTCAGGCACCCTTTTACCTTTGGGTGTCTCCCAGAAAAGCCAATATTATATCCAAATGTACCCACAGACTTTGGGTGGGGCACATTAACCTACTAATTGATCTAGCTATCCTTTGCTTAGGCCATAAAACACATCTGTGCGGAAAGAAATGTTTAACAATTTTGGTATCTAAAAATATGATTGAGTAACTCTGTATTATGGCAGTTTAAATAGTTTTTGAATCTCAAAAGAAAATATTAATACATTTTTATCATAAAAAATTCTGAAATGCCAATTCCAAACAGTGTCTTTGCGAATGTGACTTAAAAATGTACTGGTGTCACCTGTGACTGTATATTGTCTGTAACACATACAATGCAGACAAGTCTTTCCTTGTAAGTGGACTTCCTTAACACAGCACTTTACTGTATATCTGGTAAACTTTTTTTTAAAAGTGTGTTATGGGTATCAGTATTTTTTTCAAGAACATTTAAATTTTTAGCTTGTATGCAAACAGTCTGTTAGCACCATGTTTATCTCTTGCTGTTTTTTTCTCAAATGGGATTTCAAAGATTTCCATAATCTTTTTGGTCATCATATACTGTTTTCAACCTCATACTGTTGCAGTGCTCTAACTCCAGAAGAGGGTACTGAGAAAAGTACGTGTCCACGTGTAGATTCAATTTCAGAGTGAACAATGGAAAATAGAACTGTTCAGCTGGTGTCAAAGGAGTTCTCTTGTTTGACCCTCATACTGAAAATTTAACTGCAATAGAGGTAGTTTGCAGTGGTCACTTGCACCAAAACTCCATTTGATGTCTTGACAGTGATAGCTGCGTTGTGAGTTCTGCTCTGGCAGACAAGTTGCTGCCTGTCTGAAAGGTAGTTTTGTTGCAGTAAAATCACTGTCAGTCAAAAGTTATGTGGCCTTTGCCTGTCAATCTTGTTTTCTCTGTGGTTGTTTATGGGGGTGCAAATCTTATATAAGTTTTACATTATCATGCTGCGTAAAACTTACCATGTGTCAGAGGAGGTTTAGGTCGGCTATTAGGATAAGGCTTTTCTCCCAAAGGGTGGTTGGGTAGGCTCCCCAGGGAAGTGGTCACAGCACCAAGCTTGGCAGAATTCAAGAGTGTGGTGTCTAAGTGTCTGGACAGTGCTCTCAGGTGTGACTCTTGGGGTGTCCTGTGGAGGGCCAGGAGCTGGATTTGATCCTGATAAGTCCTTTCCAACTCAGCATGTTCTATAACTTCATGTTTTAAAGGCCGTTGTGGCTTTGATTATGTGCCCATCTAAGGTTTGCCCAGAACACTGAGGAACTGCAGCCAGGCAGGTGTGAAGATGGACACACCTTTTGTACTGGGGCAGCCATTCACATTGCTGTAATTGAATGGAGACAAGTCAGTGGGTGCGTGAAATGGTGAGAAAATGATCTCCAGGGAACAAGCAGTGGGCACCCCAGGCAGTCAGGGTTTGCACCGAACTTGGGGAGAATGCTGTGTCTGTGGTTAGCAGCAGGCATTGCTGGTTCATAGCAGCGTGGCTGTTCCATGTCTAGAACTGCCTGGTGCCTGTGGCCAGATAACAAAGAAACCTTCACTTAGAAATCCTCCCTTGAAGCAACTAGGGCAGGATCATCAGATTTTTTCCACTTTGTCACAAATAGGTCTATGTAGTGAGTGTACATTGTTAAATTAACTGATATTTTCTCTGTACCTGTGACAGGCCCAGGCCGGACATCTCCTTACCTGAGAACTTCAGCAAAGATGAAGCCGATAGAAGAAAGCGTTGAAGATGATGTCTTTGAAGCACCATCTGCTGATAAGCTTGAACTCCAGCGGCTGCCTTAAACACTTGTGTCCTCAGGTGAATCAAAGCTTGCACAAAGCTCCAGTGCAAAAGGAAGGAGCTGAATTTGGGAGGAATCTGAAAGCTAAGCCCACCTCTCCATGTTTGAATTTACTGCAGCATATGCCAGTGACTTCTAGATGGAAATGTCATGTTTTATTTTACTTCTAAATAAAATAAAATCAATAAAAGAAGTGTGTGGGGTTTTTGTTGCTTCTTTTTGTTTGCTTTATTTCTACTTTGAACTTTGCCATTATAAATTTAGTATTGTGTTGCTGACTAGGTGGAAATTTCTACTTACTTGATCGGCAATATCCCCAGTTTCATTTACCTTTGTTCCTTTGAAGTTTGTATCTTAGTGTTTTTAGTTTGAGATTTTGACACTGTTTCCAAAACCATATTGCTATTGCCAGCCATCATTGTTGTGACAGTCTCATGTGCAAAACACATGGAGTCTTCTGCCTCAGTTTTTTTTTTTAATTTGCCTTTAGTGTTTCCCAGTCTCACCGCTTGACTCCACAATTGTAGTAATGACTTTGATTTTAGTTTTTCTTGGCTGAAGATTTAAATTTAATGCTACCTTTTCAATCTTAACTTTTTCTTCTGTAAGGCAGATGTATTATACAGAGCTTCATGATTTTCCTTAGCCTTGATCATGGACTGACTGAGCTGTTCTGAATTAACTTTCCCCCAAAGAGTTATACAAAAGACACTTGACATAGGAAATTCTGTTCAAACCCCAAAACTGGGTAGCTGCAAGTTTAGTAAAGTCTAGTCTCATAAAGGGAGACACTCGGAAGCTTTCATAAGAGGCACTTGTAGCAGTCTTGCCTGTGATATATGGAAACATGTAGATGGTAGGTGTACTACTCAGCTTTGACAACTCTTGAAAATCATGGAACAAATAGTATTCTTTAACTAAATATAACAGAAAATAGCTATTCCTCCATTTATTGAATTGCACAAAACTGATACATAGAATAATAGAAGTTTGTTGTCAACTCTTTAGCAGTTAGAAGTGTCATAGTCTGTTGGGTTGTTGTTGATGTCATTCCATATTATTTCTAAAATTTATCCTGACAGAGCTTCCTTGAGTAGAGAGTAAGAGAGGAAATGGGAACTGTGTTACTTCCGAGGAGCTACAAGGAGTAATATCCTAGCCCTCATGTCATTTTCCCAAACTTCTGCTAGCGTTCAAACTCCTTTAAAGAGGAAAACCAAGCTGGTGGAGCAGAACTTGTGCAGTTTAGCAATAATGAGAAGTTGCAGAGTGTCTAAAGTGAAAATAGCAGTTCCTACATCTCCTTCTCCACCAGAACAATTTCTTGTGTTTTGTTACCAAATCAATCAATATGCAATGCCTGGAAAGACTGCGCCTCCTGAATTATCACAGAATTTGTCCTAATAATCAGGGAGGGCCTGCAGGAACTGAGCTCTCTGTACCCACTGCACACCCCTGGCTCAGGACTGTGAACCCTTGTCTGGTGCCTGGGAGCACGAAGGAAGTCGTCACCAAAGCTAAGGGTGCTACAGCAGTAACACTGCAAATAACGATAAATAACTATGTCAGTTTACCAAAAGTGATACATTTTATTACCTGAAAATGCATAACTGAAAATTTTTACATTCCTGATAAATGGGTAAAATTAATAGGAAATAAGGTTACTTGATAAATACAACTTGCAGTCTGTTTGCTTCTGTCCTTCTGTTTTAAGTAGAGTTGTTCTCAGACAACAGAAGTTAAAACAGACTGTAAACTGATTTTCCATATTGAATGAAGTACCCTTATTCATTGCTGTTGCAGAGGATAAGGATAAGCATCATGTAATCAATCAGATTTTAAGGAGGGCTTGTGTACAGGGGTAGAAGATGTGCTGTAAACACATGGTTCACTCATTTCAAGGTAATACTAATTTCAATTAGTAAATCAAACATAAAACAACATATGTTTCAAAATCAGAACATCATGTTCTGTTGGTCACAACTGTAACTAAGTAGCAGATGTGAACTATATACTAGCAGATTATTGGATTTGCTAACCAGGATTACTGTGGGGAAAAGAGAAAAGGTACTTTTTTTTTTTTTTTTTAAATTCTGTGATTTCAATGAATTTGTGTCGCTGTAGGACATGAAATCAGACCACACAACTCCAGAATTTGTCAGAAGGCTGAAAGACTGATTTATTAAAAATTTTACCTTCTTATATACCAGGTCACTAGAGCTAAGGCGATTGGTGTTAGAAGTAACACCAATCACATTGGCCAATGCAGAGAGACATCAAATTGTCTCCACCTAAGAAGAAGAATGAAAACAACATAGAGTTAACACAAACATCTCCTTTTGTTTACAGAAAGTTCCGTGAGAACGGAGTTTTAGAAATCAAAACATCTCAGGCTGAAAAACCAGGGCTACAAATTTGTATATATAAAATGCATCTTAAGTACCATGNATTCAACATCTATTCAGTAAAATTCAAATATTATAGTTTCTAATTCAAATGTCCACTCAGTAAAAATCAGATACCCTTGCTTGAGATCGGAAAATCATCTCCCCATTTTAGTCCACAATTTAAAGGAAAATTACAGTCCGTTACCATGAATTAAGGAGATTTAAAGCCCAAAACTAAGGCAACTTGTCATCTTTCCCACTTAAGAGGTCACCCTTTCTCTACTGATATCTTCATATTATTTGGTATCTTCATATTATCCCTTTGCATACCTCCAATTTAGCCTTTCCTCTCTCTTTGAGAAGGGGTAGAGTTTAAAGAAGGTCTCAGTCGGGGTTAAGAAAGTTAATGTTCTCCTCCCTGGGCCTGCAGACGGCCACGTGGTCTCAGCTGCGGTATCGGTAAAAAGCCTTAAATCCACGTGGTGTAAACGGTGGCCTGGATCCTCTTTCCACCCTCCACCCCTCGGTCTTATGGGGTGGGTTTTGGCCCAGCCTGGGCTCGGTGCTGCTCTCTGGGGACCTGGGGGCTTGGCGGGGGGAGGGCATCTCCCTCGGCCCCTCGGCAGCGTTTGCGACGCCGGCTCTCGCTCTCCCCTCCCGCCGCTGCCGCCGCGCAGACAGCCGCCCGCACGGGGGTGTGGAGCCGGGGCGAGGCCCACGCCTCGCCTCCCCCCTTTCTCGGCCCCTCTCTCTGTCTCTTGGCCCGGCCGGCAGCGTGGGGCAGGCTGCAGGGTCGGCTGGGTGGCAGCAGCCGTGGCTCCCCATTTCTCTGCAGCATCTACTGGGCTCAGGGACCCAGCTCGGCTCGGCTCGGCTCCCGCAGGGCCAGTCCTGGCACAGCTGCCCCAGTCCAACCCTCGGGGCGGCTGGATCCTGGGCCCTGGCCCCTCTGCTTCCCCCCGATGTTACCTCATGGTGGGTCTGCGGAAGACAGAACGAGATTTCCCAAGATTCCTGTATTTAAGTGGTGTATCCCCAGGGGTGTACACTTTTTACCTGATTGGCCAACTTGGCTGTCCGTTCCAAAGCAGATCACCGATTGGTTTTTTTTACCATTCATGCCAAACCAATACAGTCAGGGAGACTGAACTAAAATATATCAATTAGCTCTGTCAAGGATTGTCTTAGCGATATGCTTAAGACTCTGCCATTCTCGTAGCAAAGCACTGTTTGTCTCAAATTTTGTGGAATGAACTTCACGTGGAGCTGACTGAGCTGTACCTCTCATGCACAGGAGCATGTGTGCTCTCCTACCCCAGGAGGTAAATCTGCTGTGGAGAAGCTGGCCAAAGCTGGAAAAAAATATTTTGAGCATTTAGAGAGGATTCAGAAAATCAGCTGTAACCCAGCACTCGGGAAGTCAGGTGTGTAGCGGCAGAGCTTGTGAACCAGTGGACCTCAATTAATGTAAAGAAACAAGGTAGTCATGATCCACATGATGTTTCTACAGGCTGAAAAACAGCTCTCTGGTTCTAGTCCATGATGGGCATTTCAGTAAATGGCAAGTGTAGAAAAGGTTAATTCAACAACCAAAACTCTTCCAATAATATGAATGCATTTTAGACAACCCTTGTTTTAAAACAGTGATTTTACAAAAAAGCCCAATGTATTTAAATTAAAAAAAAATACGTTGAACTGGTATGCAAATGCTAAATGTCTTCTTTTTTTTCCTATACTATTTCCCTTCAAGAAATGAGGACAACAGAATTATAATCTGCTTATGGAAAAAAGGCTATTTTACTTGATAAAAGCATTAGTAAGCAAAACAAAGATGTAACAAAATAAGTGATTTAGTTAAAAAAAATAGCAATACTGATACAATTAAAAGGCAAGGGCTTGGTTCTTCAGCAAATTTTTGGAATCCGGGTAGAGCCTAATTGCACAAGTACAGATTTGGAAAGTATCTTTGCACACAGAAGGCAGCAAGTTTTAGAGCAACATTGTGCATGACAAGCTATCATACACATTCACAAATCATTTGGAGGGAGTTTGGGGAAGTCAAATTGTAAAGACACATTTTAACCTTATTACTGGAATTACAACAACAGTTACTTTAATTATTCTCCTAGAAATGTAGCAAGTGCTTCTGAGTAAAATGCTGGCTTTGCATCTCTGATGCCATGTTGGTCACAGCTGCTCCTGCTCAAAGGGGAATGGGTTTTTAGTACTTAGGGGATTAATAACGGAAGACAAACTATCCTAGTTAATTAGCCCTGACATGTAAACTTCCTGAGAGCATGCTGATGATGATATGAAAGTCATTAGAGGGCGCAGAGATGCAAGACAAAGCAAAACTTGTGGGATCACTTGGTATTGATTGCAATATGGTCTCTGTATTGTTTTTCAGTAAGGAGGGCAATATGGAGTGGCTCAACAACATGACAAAAGTTGATGGGCTCTTTTTGGGCCATTTAACAGAATAAAATGCTTTTCAGCTGGTAAAGTTATTATGACTACAGGTAGAACAAAGCATTTTCAGCGAGCTTAAACATTAGCTGGATTTTAGTTCACAAGAATATTTACTTAGCATTTAATGTATATAAAATAAGTTACAAATCTAAGTTACAGCAGAGTCGTGTCATGCCTGTGTGTTTACTTAATACTTCTAGAAGCCTTGAGAGCCTTTTTTTCCAGAAAACTCCTTAAGACCCCTAAGTCAGAAATAAAGTAGATATTAGGGCTTTGCACAGGGATGAGTGCAAGTATGACTACAACCTCCAGTATTACACCTACTGTAGCTGAATACTGTTCAGTCACTGCAATTTACCGTGCTTGAATTACTCCTTAGCTTTCTCCTGGGGGATTAATATCTGTTACAGCCATATCCTGATTTCCTGTGCAAAGTGCTTTTGGGATAACAACTCCCTGTCATCCTTCATAGCAAAGAACAGATCAAAGGCAGAGCCTCTTGACATGCATCCACTTGTATGCTATTACATCAACACTCCTGTGTTCGCTGTCACTCAGTGATCCATCCTGTTCCAGAAAACTAAAGAACTTAGTATAGACATTGTCTGCCAAAATAGTGTGAAGAAATAGGAATCTTCTAAGCTTTTAAATGCCTGTTCTCCAGCAGTTTTTTTCAAAATAATTTCCCTGATCACATCACCCTCTGGAGTTTTACTTTGTATGTTTTTTTACCTTTTAATGTACTTGAGCTTCTCTCCAAATCTTTACGAAAAGCTTTTCCTACAAAAACTTTTTGTGGCCAAAAATTTCCACTGTTTCATCACTCATGTCTTCAAGTACTTTGTTAGGCTTTCAGGGACACTTTATGATGACTACAACTTAGAAAACCAGAGAGCCATCTATGTTTTTCTCTGCATTTCCTTGTTTAATTTTTCAAAATCTGCCACAGACCCATGAAGAGACAAGAGAGGGAGGAATCCTTTTCAAAGGCTGCAAATTTCATCTTCCAGTCAAGCCCACAACCTGGCTCCTTAGGCTACTTCTCTATGCAGGTGTGCTCAGGAAAGCTGGCAGTGATGCTGTTCTTCGGCTGGGTTGCTGACTTAAGTCTTAGGAAGCACAGGTAACATACCTGCTCCTGGCTAAACTGGACTTGTCCTGATCTCCAAGGGCTTTGGGATGAGTGTGGAGCATGAGGCATGCAGTCACTTTCAGGGGAGAGAGACAGAAACCTGCTCAGAGGCAGGACTTCAGAGGCATCTTTTTAAATATAAGTAAATGTTAAGATCACAGCATTACTGATTTGTGGACTTTTTCCCATCACATCTCCATCATTTCCCTTTCCCGGAGCACATCACTGGCCTGTGCCAAAGCACAGTCAGGACTGAACTCCGAGGTGGACTGGGGAACAGGCTTCTGTCTCAGCATTGGGATTGTACTAGGACCAGTGGCAACAGGGAAACCCAGGTGGAGATGGCTGGTTCATTTGGCTGGGTGTGAGAAAAGAGGAGTGAGAGCCAGCAGGACAAAAACAGCATACAGGTGTGTAAGACAATCTCTGTTTTCTTGGAGTTGAGTGAGATTGTTCTCTGTGATTGGGAAAATCCACTGAAATGCATTTCTGGGATGTTCTCAAGCTGCTGCAGTGGTTCATGTGGTTGTCATCTGCTGGCTGAGGAGAGGTAAGTGGTCTTGAGTGCAGGGCAAAGAGTCTGCATGCTCCCTGCACCTTATACCTTCACAGGGGTTTCTTCTTCTGAGAATTAAGGCAGGTTTAGTCTTGAATACCAGCTGGTATTTCCTCTCTGTAAGCGTAGGGAGGAATGACACAATTTTGTCCAAAATACAAAGGTGCTTGTGGGGAGGATGCAAAATTGGAGTTGCTCTTCTGGAAATCCCATAGAAAAATGAAGCTCATACAAGCATTGCGGGGATTATTTGGCTCCCTGTGTCTTTCCTGCTGCCTTCCTTATTTCCTTCTTTGAACAACACATCTGGCAGGAGAGACAGTTATCAAAGGAAACTTCATTATGTTCATTTGTAGCTTTTATATGCTCACCACTAAATGAAACAACTAGCAACAGGAAAAAAAAAAAAGACTTGTATTGACATAAATTATCATTATATCTGGAGGATTAAGTGCCTAGCAGATTACTGTTTCTTTGACTTTAAATTGTATTGAATAGAAAATCTTTTTTTTATGTGCACGGGGTATGTTGTAAAACATCCTGGAGAATGTGAAAATTTAAATACAAATCCTTACTTAAATGTAAATGAGGAAATCATAGTACTTATGCAGAAAAAGAAAACAAGTGGAGTTTGTTAAAAAGTTGTGGGTTTGTTTTGGGGGCAAAAGATTTCTCTCCTGGTGTGTTTTGGACATCCTTTAATTGCTTAAACCTAGTACTATGAGCTGTAGTACTATTTGAAGAGGGTGGGACAAGTAAAAGGCCAAGAAAATATACTTTTAGTGTGTAAATCCTGGAGAAATTTGGATTCTTAACAGTGCAGTGAATGTTTGCTCCCTCTGCTGCCTCTTCCTAGAAAAGGGGATCTGAAATTTTGCAGGTAAAAAAACAACACACAAATAAAGACCTCTAAAACAATCTGTGATAGCAAATCTGTAACAAAATGAGTGGGGTTTTTCTTCCATATTTTATTTCAGTGGATTGAGAACCGTGGTTTTCTTTGCAGAACAAACAATGTTTTGGGTTCAGCATATTTAGTTTGTATCTTAAATGGCATATGAACACACAGATGGTATCTATCTGTGGGTTATTACCACAGAATTTTTCTGTGACATTCATTTAAATCAGGCAGTTGGAGCCAATTACAGTTTGTCCACAAGTTGTCTTCATTGCATTCAGCTCAAATCAGCTTCTTTTTACATTGACTATCTTAATGGATGAAGCCTGCTTTTAAATTGTATCTCCACTCATCACAAACCTCTCAAAAAACTAATTGCTTTCTGAATGTTGCCTTAAAAATGGAAGCAGCCAAGAGAACTGAATTGGTACCTTTCTCTGGCGCAGCTACCTTGTCAGGGTCGGGAAAGGTGAAGTTGGGAGGTTGTATTGTGGCCAAGCCTGTCCCTGAACTGCTTCTCGAGTTCACTCAGGCAGCACAAGTGTTTCTTCCAGCATGAATGCAGATGAGCTCTGATTGACTGTCTGTCACTGTAACAGAAACTAGCTGTGTGCCAGAGCACCCTGGAATTTGTGCTGTTTTGCTTATCAGAGGAGAAATCTTAAATTGCTCATGTTGGAAGACAAGAATGCAGACAGCAGCCTCTGCTGGGGAGAAACTTCCCGTGCTTTTTGCAAATGCTGTCAACAACAGTGGGGAAGCCAAAAGGGAAAAAACCCACTTAAATGGAAAGATATGGATTTGGCAGAGATTGTGGCAGTTTATGCAAGCTTCAGGCTTGGGGATGAGTCAGATGAGCTTAGAGTATGTCTTCTGGTGCCAAAGTAAGCAACGGAGACAACACTGCTCTAGGCTGGGGTGCTTAAGTATAGTTATGATCACAGACTTTTAGGGGAAACTACTAAGGTGAATAGAATTGTGCTGATGGGTGGCAGATCTGTGAGCTGCCCCTGTACAACTTTCCCAGACAGATGTTCCTATCCTGATTCTTGTCTTCCTCTTGGAGATGTTTTCTCTGCCTCTCTGAGATAGGTGCAGTAGAGCCTACTGTGGAAAGAGAAGGAGAAAAATCAGTTTTGCACTACCATAATCATGTAATGGAAAGAATGATCACTCAGCTGTTTGTGTCTTGAAGCAACTGATCTGAGTTCTGCTCTTGTCCAGCAACATACATATAGTTCATACTATACAGTGCATTTAGAAGCACTAAAAAGTGCTGACTGCTGAAATGAATGGAAATCCCCATTAGAGTCAGTCTGAATGAAAGGGAGATGCTGTACGTAAATATTTTAATGGCTCCTGCAGTGAGGAAAAAAGTTACTCTTCCAAAGGGGAAAATATTTTGGGAGAATTTCCACTGTCATCTGGTACTTCCAAGCACTTTAGTTTGGAAAATCTAAGCCTCTTATGTGCTTCCTTACCCTCCTTTTGTTCTGCTTACCAGCTCTGTTGACTGAATGATATGTACATCAGCTGTAATGCACTAATATGCAAGCCCAGGTCTGGGCTGTACTGTGAAAAGAAAATTATAACATCTGCTGAGCTGTTATTAGAGAAAATTTTGGCATCTGCAGCATGGCTCTTGCAGAGTGAGTGCTACTCCCATAGCCAGGTAAATGGGATATTTCTCATTGAAACCTGCCTCATTAGGATTTTGTACATTTTGCAGTATAGCAGGGAGGAAGCAGATTCTTTTTTGCAGCTGCTGCTGTGGCTAAGGCATTCAAGATTCCAGCTAGCTCTTCTCTTCCCTGACGGCCCCTACCCCTTCAGAATGGGATGGTGAAAGATAAAACCCCTTCTCCTGGTCTTGTCTGGCCCAATCTAGGGTTCCCCTCTTGTAAGGTCGCAGAGGTGGGTGTTCAGTGCTCACCTCCTGCTCTTTAAAAGTGTTGTTAAAGGAAACTGGGTTTAGTGTTTTGTGGTCTTTTCCCTTTCCTTAGGACTTGGAGAACAGCACTATGCTAATCCCTTTGAGCAAGCCCTCCCTGTAAAAGGAAACTGCTAAAAGAGAGACATTTTCCTCTCTCAGCCCACCCCCACAGCTGCATTTTTGTGCATTTATTGCTTGTACCAGAAGTTGTCACCTTATGGTGTATGGTTCCTTCAACTACAGAAGCGGCTCCAGCTGGGTCCTTGGCACTGATGCCAGAAGAGAGCAAATTCCCCCACCTTTTATTTTATGTTGTTTTGATGTGTATCAAACAAACAAATAGTCACAGGGCAATTGCACCTTTTCTTTAAGGCCTGGGAGAAGATCTTTCCTATACGTTTCATATCAGAGCTAGTACCTGACATGTACAGAGCTGTCTAACAGCCCCTCTAACAACAGTGAAATCATACGTTGAATTAAAACTAAAGATACAAACAAGGCAGCTGAGCAGATCTGAAAATTCACAAGGCAAGTACCTTGCTATGTAATCTGGAGAAATAAAGCAGTGCACTATAAAGAGACTTGGGGTATATTAATTGTTTTCCTGAGAACCTAAGCAAACCAAGTGACGACCAGAGAATGAAGTGCAGGAGCAGGGATTTCCAGACCTGTGGTCTCCTCACCATGTCACTGCAGGTGTGGTTCACCAAGCCCACTTTTTCAGAAGGGATTGGCACGTTCTGGAAGCTGCTGAAGCTGCACTTAAGACATTTCAATCCTTTTCAGAGAAGCAGGGGCATGTCCTCTGTGTTGACCTGTGACCTGGCTGCTGGGGCCTTGCTGAGAGCCAGTGAATAGCAGACAGGGATGAGATGGAGTAATTACAGTGGGTGAATAGGGAAAATAAAGATGGACCCCTTTCTTCTTTTTTCTCAAATAGAGGAGCTAATTTAGGGAACCTTTCTAACAAAAGCTCACAGTGACCCAAATCCTTCCTCCTTTGACTCAGTGGGGACAAAGCCAGGCTCAGAAGCAATAGGTTAGATGGACACTTAAGAGGCATCGGGTGATAAGTGCGGGTGGACCCTGGCAGTGCCGGCACGGGCCTGGGAAGCTCAACTGGGGGCTTCGGGTGACCCCAGGAGTCCTGTGGCTCTTGGGACCTGCCAGAGCCTCTCTGCAGTGAGAGGAAACCAATTGAAAGAGACTCTTGACCTTCTTCATTCTTCTACCAGCCCTTTCTTCTTGCATCCTGTCACTTCACTTGGGCTTTGTGCTGGAAGCGTTCCAGGAAATGGATGATTTTGTTTTGATTTTGAGTGGGTATAGCATGTCCCTGTGTGACTCATGAGGGTGACAAGGTTTTTCTGGTAACTGCTTGTAGCTCTTAGCTGCAAGCTGATAAATACCTTGTGCTACTTAGGGGCTCAAGATCTTTGCTGATTGGTGTGTTTTCTTCCATTACCTTCCCTGCTCCTGTTGTGTCTATGTCTCACTGTAGTGCTTCAAATCCATGTAAAAAGAGGCAGGTGGGCTGTTTCCACTGAAAAAATTCACCTGGAAATCAGTCCTAAATCCTGCTGTGGAAAACACTGTCAGTGTTGTTGATCTGAAAAATTTCTTGTTTGTAGAGAAAAATACCTGTTTTAAGCCTCAGAGATAGATCAGCATATTGCCATTCCCAGTTCCCAAAACCTGCCAGTTACCAGAGTGCTCAGAAAATGTTCATCTTGCAGAAAAATTGTAAAGAACCCTAGGCCTATCTTTGCCACTTTGTCAAGCTGAAGAGCAGGAAATCATGAGCAGACAAAATACGGGAGGTTTTACACCACTACCTGTAGAAACGATGCTGTCTGGTCAAACAGCTGGCACTTCAGCCCCTCCCTTGTTGCTTCCGGGAAGCTGAGAGGTTTCTAGGAACAAGTTTTCACCTTCCTCTTTGTGGTTCATGGCCTTCATCCAGGAGGACTGTGGTGACTCTTATGCAGAGCGCAGCAGCCAGAGGAAGGATAATCTGCAGAGGTGGCTGTTTCTCAGTAGTATTGGCTCAAGGTGAAGTACTCTCAGCCTCTCTTGACTTTGGGCAGTGTGGTGTGTTGACACAGCTGGATACCAGATGCCCACCAAAGCTGCTCTATTACTCTCTTTTCAGCTGGACAGGGGAGAAAAAAAGGAATGAAAGATTCACAGGTTGAGATAAGGACTGGGAGATCAATCTCCAGTCACTGTCATGGGCAAAACACACTTGACTTGGGGAAATTGGCATAATTTATTACCAATCAGATCAGAAATAAAATCTAAAAAAACAACTGCCCCACTTTTTCCCTCCCACCCCCTTCTTTCTGGGTTTATTTTTATTCCCGAAATCTCTACCTCCTTCCTACTAGCAGTGCAGGGGAACAGACAATGGGCATTGTGAATTGTGGTAGGTTCAGCATAGGTTGCCTCTGCTCCTCCTTTTGCCTCAGGGAGAGGACTCCTCATACTCTTCCCCTGCTCCAGAGTGGTGTCCCTCTCATGAAAGACAGTCCTTCCTAAACTTCTCCAGTAAAGAGAGTTTGTCCCACGGGCTGCAGTTGTTCATGAACCACTCCAGTGTGGGTCCCTTCCATGGGGTGCAGACCTTCAGGAACAGAGTGGTCCTGTGTGGGTCCTCTATGGGGCCACAGGTCCCGCCAGCAAACCTGCTCCATTGTGGGCTTCTCTCTCCACGAGGCCACAGGTCCTGCCAGAAGCCTGCTCTAGTGTGGGCTTCTCATGGGGTCACAGCCTCCTCTGGGCATCCACCTGCTCCCCCATAGACTTCCATAGGCTGGAGGGGCACAGCTGCTTCACCATGGTCTTCACCAAGGGCTGCAGGAGAATCTCTGCTCCAGACCTGGAGAACCTCCCCCTCCTTCTACACTGACCCTGGTGTCTGCAGAGCTCTTTCTCTCACACATTCTCACTCCTTTCTCCAACTGCAGTTACGAAGAGTTATTTTCCCCATTCTTAAATCTGTAATCCCAGAGGTACCACCGTCACTGCTGGCCTCAGCCTTGGCCAGCAGCTGGTCTGCCTTGGAGCTGGCTGGCATTGGCTCTGTCAGACATGAGGGAAGCTTACAGCAGCTCCTCACAGAAGACACCCCTGTAATGCACCCTGCCCCCCACACCCCCAAACCTTGCCAGCAAACCCAGTAAGGGCAGGGGAACAAGGCTGTAGCATTTAGTATTCAGGTCAATTCAGGGCCATCACTTTTTCATGAACCATCAGGAGAAACAACCCCAATCCCTGATCTGAAAATGGAGCATTACTGAAACAGATGGAAGGGCACCTGAGCCTATTGCTGCTCTTTGAAGCCTCCTGATAGGCTGTCCTCAAACTCCAGGAGCTGCCACTAATCCTATTTTTTCCAGATTCTTTGGTCAGATGGGCTAGCAAACCTTGCCCTCTTTTTATTCCCTTGGTTTTCTTTTTTTTTTTTTTTTTTTTTAATGACCTGGTGCTGAAACCATATGTCTGTTCCTGCAATTCTTTTGCTCTAATTCCCCTTGGTTTTGCTGACAGACAAACAGATCCTAGAGCTCAGGGACTGCTGGCGTGGTGCTTGTGCCTGTCCCCTTCACCCTCCCACACCGCAGCAGCCGAGCAGAGGGTCTCTGTGGGGGCAGCCTCTGCTCCTCTCTGTGCAGCTTTGTGCAAGACAGCTGCTTTTCAGAAACTCTCAGGCTTGAAACTCCAGAGAAGTTACGGTTCAGCAGGCTTGACTGTGACTTTTTGTCACAGCTGTCAGTGTAGGTCAAGGAGAGATGAAAGAAACAGGGGCTGAATGGAAAGGAACTTGCTGCGCTTCAAGCCCCCACCCTTGCTGTGCTGCCTTGGGGGAGAAACAGCATTGCTGCTTTCTTTCATAGTCAACTCCCCAAATACTTCCAAATTTAACTTACTGTACATTATTCTAGTAACTTTCAGCCAGTATTTCCCAAAATGTCTGATTGCCCCAAATATTTTGGATGCTCCAACTGAAGTGGGTTTGGTTGTTTGGTTTTTTTTTTGGTTTTTTTTTTGTTTTTTTTTACTATAGTTATTTGATTTGATTTGGTTTTGGTGGGGCATTTTTAGCTAATTGCTTTAAAGGACCGAGTGCATTATAATCCAGCACATTTCTAAAAGGGAAACAAGACAAAAGAACCAGTTTTCTAGGATGCTGAAGACCAACACTGGCAGCTCAACAAGGCTGATTTTAAAGCCAGAGATGATATGCTATCCCAGCATAGAAGTTAAAGGATTCTGAATCAGGCAAGTAGCAGGTTTCTCAAAATCATGATAAAGGAGGAGGCAACTCCCCATTAAAAAAAAAAAAAAAAAAAAAGGAGGGAGAAAGATACCGGGTCTTGTCTATAATTTTAAAAACTAAAAAAAAGGGTTGAATTTCCTTATTGGTGCACATAGAGCTTTTTACTATAGTGGACAAAGAGCTGGAAGTTGAAGCCAGTGGAACTGGAAATGAGGCACTAATTGTTAGCAGCAGGTGATTAAAAAAAGCTGTAATGGAGTAGAGCATCTCTTTTTTTTTTTTTTCCTCAAAAGCATTCAGGCCTGATCTGAAGCCCAACTAGAAAATATGCTTAAAGCATCCAAGCAAACATGGCTCCAGTTAAAGCTCAGTGCTAAAATTCAATGCCCTAGTAACTGCCCTGAATTTAATAGCCTCTGTGGTCCAGCAGGTCAAACTAGATAAACAACTGGTACTTCCTAACCTGGAATCCTGGATTATTTGGAAGTAAATGGGTTGTAAGCATCTAAACCTGGATGGATACCTGAGCTCAGTGCTTCATTTTTTCTGCCTAGTTCACCTTCTCCTGGGTGGCCCAACATTAGGAACACCACCAGTCCATCTTTGTTCGTTTATGAGCTGTTTGGCTGCTCCAGCCCTGACTATCTAGGCTAAGAGCTGCACAGCAAGTAACACCCAGGGCCAAGTATTGAACAGCCAGCAAACAAAAATCGACCAGCTGCATGTTAACTGAACATAAGCAGCCTGATAAGTGCCCAGGGCTCGATGGCAGCTACTCTGCAATCATGCAGTGGCCAATGACTGCAAAAAATAATAACTGGTGCAGAGTAACATGCTCTTGGGGGGACTGCTCATCCTAGAGGTCAACAGCACTGCAGGCGACACTGGAAACAGCAGAGCACTTTGCCAAAATGATGTTTACAATAATCAATTGTGACATCACCTAAATTATACTAATATCAAGAGGAGGACATCCACAGAATGAATTCCCTCCTGTCTACCACAGAGTGTCTTCCTGTGAAAGTATACAGGAAGTGTGAGGGCTAAGTATGTAAACAACTCAAAAGTATGTGAAATTACTTGCATCTGGGCTATTTTTGTTATTGGGGAAAAGTCAACTGGTGTTGAGGGAAGGGGATAGGTATGCTGAGTTTATCATAAATTATGAGTAGTGTTGAAATGAATAGCTAGTGTAAACAGCTCTTGCTCCCAACAGACAGCAAGAAAAAATGCCATTCTTCCAAAAACGGCTACATTAGTTTTGGCACTTAGGGTTACAGAAAGGCTCATGACAGCTTGGAAGCATGTGTCCCAGGACCCACAGAACAGGGAAGAAAATAAACATGCTACTTTTATTGTTATTTCAAAAAGCTTTGGTGATTTTGATGTTACTCTATTGACTAATTTAGAAGTTTCAACCCAAAAGTTTCTTCTGGTTGGCACAAGAGCAATGTTGCTGTTAATGCTGTGTGACAGTGACCACTTCTCTCCAAGGTTAGGAAGGGGGGCCTTGGCTTGCAGTAGTGGATTTAGCTACTGCTGGTGATCTGCCTTTGCCTAATGCATAAAACAAGGCTTCTTGTCTGTAACATAAAGACAACTGTCCTGGGGCAGCTGCTGAAAGGATAAAAATGCTAACTTTTAGTGGCTCTGGGAAGGAGGGCTCTTTATTTGGGAGATGAGGTGAGAACATTTAGGTGCTGCTGTTCTTCCAGGTGTTTTGGTTTCAGTCAACATTAGACACTGCTGGAGAGGAGGTTTCTGCATTTCACTTGTTCAAAGGGAGTCCTACTCCTGTGCATGGTCAAAGCTGCTCAGCGCTCCCCGAGGTGGCTTCCTCCTGCCTGTGTCACCTTGCAGGGTGTTCCAGGAGTTAGGTGGTGGCATGCCCAAAGTGTCCCCTCCCATTCCCTGAAACACTGGGGTAAGGCTGGCCAGGAGCTCATGTAAGCACCTGGTGTGAACCATGCCCTTCACAGAGCACTCATCAGGTGTTTCAAAGAAAGCCTCTCTCCTCGTGACTGACAGCACAAGTGGGACATGTGTGGGATCATAGCCAAGTTGAGAGCCACCTCTTCCACATTTCAGGAGAGTGATGAAACCATTTGGCTACAGGTTGGGAGTGAGGTGGGAACATGACTGGATGTGGCTGGACATATGATTGGGACACATCTTCATAGCTCACTCTTGTGTTAGTGGGGTGAGGTGAGGGGAACTAGACTGAAGTTTTCTGTGACTAGAAGAGTAGACAGTCACCCTTTCATGCAGGTGTTTCTACAAATAGAAAAAAAAAAATCTGTCTTGTATTAGCAGAGGTTGTAATATTTTGCTATTAATCACCTGCATTCAGAGCCCTGTGTTAAAACAGTGGCACTGGAGCTGGCACATACAAGTCCTCAAATATTTTAATACAGAATGATGAGCTAATGCTATCCAAGTCACTGATAACACTTTACGTAATTTAGACAAGGAATTTCCAGGTAATGAAAAATGACAGCATTTTCCTTTCTAAAAAGAAATCCCTCTTCAATTCAGTATAAATTTGCATGGAATAGATATATATAAACTTACAGATTATGGAAGAAGTAATAAACATGGGATGAGGCTTAAATACCAAAAAGCTTTTCAGCCCAGAGAATAACCTAAATGTCTAAATGTCTGATAGCTTTAATGTCCAGTGTATTCTCACAGAAAGCAACTACCAAAAGCTATAACCCTGCAGTTTAATTTCAATAGCTGAATAGGTTTAGGGGTACAATTTCTGCAGCACTGCAAGTATGATTCAGATATGAATTACTCATTTATTTCTCCCTCTGTCTCTCCTCCCAACAATGGCTTATATAACTAAAATTATTTTTTTAAGGTAATATCCCAAAACTAAGTGAGTATAAGCACAAAAGAAAACTCCCCAGTGATACACAGTATGTTTTTACCATGCAAATAAAGCAAATCTCAAAGGCTCACTGTAAATGCCAATGTTATATGTTTTATTTTTAATCAAGTAATTCTTTTAAACCTCACAATATCCATGACTGACAGGAAAAAAAAAGACATTAGGCATGAAATGAGAATATAAAATACATGATATGTAGAAAGGCAATCAGTGCTTTAGTCCCTCAAGACAGTAAACAGGTGAAATGACCTTCAAAACTTCAACTCAAGGCTTTTTTCTTACAACACAAAATTCAAGTGATTTTTCTTTTATTTCACCTTGTAAACAACATACAAGTCAAAATGGACAATGAGGTAATCTATACTACAAAGATAATTTAAAAACACTAGATAAGACACAGTATTAAAGACATATAGAAATCAGTGTTCACTTTGGTCTCTAGTATGGTTATTGTTATTATTATCACAAGCAACACATACTAGTTAAAGCTAGTCTGGTGATGTTTGTCAGACAGTTGTTGCTTAACTTAGTAATCCAAGAGGTAGTCAAAACCATTGCCCTTTGTAAAGATGTTAATACATTTGGTTCAATGACAATGGTAGCAAATACCTTGCTACTTTTCAACATTGTCAGAAAAATACTGTCACAGCTGCTGAATACACAGCTCTGGTTTATACAAAAAAAAAAAAAAAGCATGTGTTCATAGAGCAACCTCTTTTTATCAGTCAACAGTTGTAACAGGGGTAACACAACCACTGGATCTTAAAGAGGCTGTTGATAAACTAACCAAAATAACATCGATGCATTTAACAAGGCTCTGCTTGTTTCTAAAACAATACTCAAATCTCATTAAGACTTCTGGGAAATTAAAATCAGTGCATCTGCACATGTACGTATCTTCCCAATTACTTTTACATCTAGCACAGGGGAATACATATATATTTTTTATGATAAACATTT
The DNA here is from genome assembly GCA_013397315.1 of Donacobius atricapilla. NCBI lineage: Eukaryota > Metazoa > Chordata > Aves > Passeriformes > Mimidae > Donacobius > Donacobius atricapilla. Next base: position 881,803 of record WBMY01011897.1, on the reverse strand, counting down.
CTTACAGATAAATTAATTAAATTAAAGACTCGATGCAATTTCCCATGTTCTCTTATAATTCTTCTTACAAAGAATGGTACAAGATCTATAAGCACTTTTTTTAATGGGGTTCTATTAACAAAACTAAGTTGGCAGGAACCAAGCAGAAACTCCAGGATAACATTGGTGCAGAATAAAATGGCTGAAAAAGGTGGCTTGTGACAAGAAGAGGTAGGATCCAAATGTGGTGTTTGGCACTCCCTGAAAGCTGGCTAAAGGCAAAATATTGCAAATGGTATTACAATGCCATTAACTGCAGCAAAAAGTTATTTGGATCTTCCTCCAAATACAAGTCTTCCTCATGGCCTATCTTTTGTAGCGTGTAATTAAATCTCGTGACCTCTCCTTGGGAAAGGGTAAAAAAAATATCTCACAACGTCCCTTACAATTAAATCACATTGAGTATTCTGGGGTGGGGGAAGGGGAGGGAGAGAGATTCTTGCTTCAGGTTTAACCTTATCTTCACTATTGTTAGGATGCCTTGGGTTTTATAACCAAAAAAAAGTGTATCCTATTCTATCTGCTGGGGAGATGTTTTCCTTTCTCTCCTGTAACTCCAGGGAGAAGGGGCAGATGCCTTCTGATAACAGGCCAGCTGTTAAAACCTGGTGAGGCATTGTTTCTTGTATCTTTCACCACCCATCCAACCTTTGGGGGAGATATCTTCTGATAAAGGGCCATTAAGGCTCACCAATAACATGACACATTACATCATCCCATTCTGAGATGCTCCACCCAGTGGAGGGGGGAGGACAACCATTCCTACCTAGATAAAAACGGAGACATTGGAGCACCAGGTAGCCAGTCTTCACTGGATCCCAGAGGAAGACCAGACCTGCCTCGCCACCACTGGACTTTCTTCAGGATTATCTCTATTCCACAGAACCACATCTGTTTACTCCAGGAGGATTTATTTGGACTGCTTCCAACACCCTAATTAACAGGGTGTCAGGTCATATCCCTGACTGTGTCAGGGTTTTTCTAGGACTTCTTGTTTGTTTGCTTGCTTGGTTTTTTTTCTATTACTACATTTGTATTTCCTTTTTTTAATATTCGCAGTAAAGAGCTGCTATTCCTAGTCCCAAGTCTTTGCCTGAAAATGCCCTTAATTGGAAAATTATAATAATTTGGAGGGAAGGGGGTTTGCAGTCTCCATTTCAAGGGAAGCTCTAGCTTTCCCTGGCAGACACCTGTCCAAAACCAGGACATAGAAGAAAAATACATCTGTCTGAGGAGATATTTGAACTATTTCTACTCAAATGAGTTTTATGGTGGAGTGCTCTGGGAAAGACAGGCTGGTGAATAGTGGGAAATCTAGCCTGAGTGAATGCTGCTGAATATTTTGTCCTTAGACATGAAGGAAGAATCCCAAACTCAATCTGTGCCTTGTCCTTTAAAAGGTTCCCTGCTTATTTGGAGCAGCCAATTGAAAGAGTATAACTAGATTTATTTTCCTACTTCAGCCCAGTGCTAAGCAGTCCCCTGCTCCAGCTTATGCTGCTATACGTTTAACTTAGGTGTGTACATTTTTGTCTCTTCTGGAGCTGTATTTATTCTCGTGAACAGTGCCCATAATCCTCTGGACAGAAAAATAAAAACTTTCAATGAAATATTTGGAAAGGTCTCATAATTTCAAACGGATGTTAATCCTAAACACGTATTTGCCATAATGTCTGCAATGGTGAACTAAAAGTTACATATTTAGTACAGATAAAAAGTATGTACCATAGATCAACAGCCACCTTTAAGGCCACAGCAGCACAAAGGTGTGTTCATGCAGTAGATATGAGGTAGCCTTTTGCTGTAAACAGAATAATAGTTTTATTGTCATCTATGTAAACAAAGTGGGCTTGATGCTTTTGTGTTTTTATTCTTTCCCCTCCACCCCCATCCCCCATCCCTCCCCTCCTAGAAAAGCTAAGCACCAGTAACTCCCACTGGAAGTCAGTGGGAGCTGTGGTTGCCCAGCATCTCTGAAACCTCAGACCCTGTGAATGTAAAGACACAAATGTTCACATAAGCAACCAGCACAGAATACCATTTCATCATTTCACAGGAACTTATAATACAAAACGCTGAGATCTGATTATCAGAAACGTAGGTCTATGTCAACTCAGAGGTAGTTACTAATACCAGTACATAATACTTATATGGAGATAAAAAGGTCTAGGACTATTTGGTTTGTTCTGAGTAAGCAGGTCTGTAGACTATTCTGTAAAGAAAAAACATTACATGGTATATTCCCTGAGCAAAGTTCTTTGTCCTGAGTATGTTATGTAACAGTGATAACATTCTAATATATAAAAATAAAACCTTAAGTTTTCAACAATAAGATAGGGTTTGGTATGTGCTCTTAGCAGTTCAGTCTGACTTTGGTGCGCACACCGATTTCAAACAGCACCAATAAAAATCCACATGTTGAAAACATTTCCTTATCTCAGCTCTGAACTTCTTACATATTAACAGGGAATGACCAGTTTTCAAATCCACAGCTGCCCATTTCTATAAGGAACTTTGGTTTAAATTTTCAAAGTGACCTAAGTTTTGCATCTTTGCTGTTTAACCTGGTTTTTACACCGACTAGAAGGTTAAGCAATGCCACTTTGATTTGTCTACATAATTTAAATAAGTTTACTATCCTTACATAAGGCAAGGATGTTCTCTATAGATATATCACATTCAATATCGTCAAAGGAAAGCTTTGCATTAGCACACTGAGAACTTCAGTACAAACCTTGAGATTCTTGCAAACACTGGCAAGGAATTCACACAAAATAATTTTCTTGAAATTGTGCCCTTCACTGAGGAGTTTGATGACTACCTGTTCACTGAAGCAGCAGCAGCACCAGTAAAAGTCTCATCTGGCAGGACAAGTGGGAAGGGGAAGGCCATGCACTGAGCCAGCTGCATACCTGTTGTAATCACTGGCTGCAGAGGAGTTACCATGGTAAGACTTTGGCTCGCTGTAGCATTTCATGCAGGCTGTTTCTTTAGTTTGATTATCCGAGCTTAAACCTACCCGACACTTTCAAGCTTTAACAGCCTGTGTTTATTGCCAATGTTAAGGATTATATAGGTTTCTCTAATTAACTTACATCCACAATGGGATTTGTCAGAGTACGTTATCTTACGTATGACTTGGTAATTCAAAAGTAACAAATGGAAAGTGACTTGAAGTTTTGATAGGCTCCAACTCTATTAACCCCGAGCAAGGCCTGCAGCCCAGGGAGTCTCACTCTGAGGCCACCAATCTTTCTCCTCTTTCACACAGAAGTGTGTGGTCCTAGGGCACTCTGGTCCAAGGCTGGTCAGCTGCAGCCCCCAGTTCACAAGAAGTAGATGATGCCCAGGGCTTCTAGCAGATTTGCAGGTCCCTTCACTCAGGCTGGTCTGCACCCATGCTGTATCATCATCTAGGGAGGCTAGCTGAGCAACCCCCAAGAACTCATCAACCTTTAGTCTTAAGAAACTATGTAGCCCAGGATCTCATTAGTTTTGCATTTTGCTTTCTTTAAAACACAAACAGGTAACAACAATAAAAATCCCTAGGGAGTTCTCTCCATGGTATTTCAACAGGAAATAAGGGGGAAGACCCTTCAAATTGAGGGACACTACTTGGGACCAGGAGAAATTGCTGCTGCTGCGGCTACTACTGCCACCGAGGTACCCTAAATGTTCACAGTATACAAATGGCTAACCAGGATGGCATCCTGATACCACTCAAAAGGGTCTGTTTGGTAACAACTTACACATTCTCCCCTACACAACAGACATCTAAATTACAGTTACAATCATATTAATTTAACAAAATGTTTTGAGAAACCATCACAGAAATTACACATTCATTGTCTTTTCTGGAGCTTTAAACTCCTCACCAACAAAGGGTGGTGGCAATGAGAGTCATTTTGAGTCATGAAACTGCCCTGTGACGGCATGGGGAGGGGTTTTGATACTTTGTGGAGATAAAAAAGGAAGTAATTCAAATTGATGGTACAGGGGATGTCTTAGTATCTTTAGTACCATATGGCAGCTTTATAATATAAAGTATCCTTTGGTTCATGAGAGAAGTAACAGTCTTTATGTCAGTTCCTTGTGTGGTTTATCAGGTTTGGTTTGTTTCTGAGTGAAATTTCAGAAAACTGGGTTTTCTTGTTAGCGTTTTGAACACGTTTGGAAACAGGTTCTAGGACTGAGTTCAGGTACTGTGACTTTTGCTTCACAGTAACGTCTGGTAGGATGTGGAGAATGGTCTGATGGAAAAATACACATTTATAGATATGTACACATACACACGCGCATGCACACTCATACATACACACAGAAGGTAAAACATAATGCACCCTGCTCAAATGTATTTTGTTTGGAGTGATTTGTCTATCAAAGAAAAGAAAAGAAAAGAAAACAAAAAACATTCACAGTTCCTCAACAGTAGTTAAAATTCCAGGTCAGCTACTGATAATGAATTATTTCCCCTGTACTTGCATGAGGTAGACATCCCGAGAGGGTAAAGAAAACGGAACATTATGACAAATGCATTAAGTTTTTTTCCTTTTCTGAACAGAAGGCCCCTTTCTGTTCGGCTCTTCAGGCGACGCAGACAACTTACTCGACGAAGCTTCCTGTGGTGACCTGCCCGAGCACTCCGAGATCTCCGACCTGCCTTCCTGAGAGTACGATGGAGACGAGAAGCCGTGCGTTCCTCCCCCTTCTCTCAGGAAGGCAGATGTGGAAGGCTGTGGTTCGGCTTCATGTCTTCCCTGAGAACTAGTGGGCTGCTGCGAGACAGTTTTATGGGGGCAGTTAGCCACCATGTGCATGATGCTCTGACAGTAATGGCACTTCTTTGGCTGCGGAGGTAGACTACATTCTTTAGCGTGGTGGTCGAGGCCACCACAGTTGTAGCATCTAAAACCAAACAGAGACAGAAGATGGAGTTACGCGATGCAGTGCCCCACGCGAAGGTTTCCGGCGGGCCCGGGCCCGGCCCCGCTAGAGGGCACCAGATCTCCAGCCATCCGCGCCCTGGTGTCCCGGCTCGCCGGGCACTCGCGCCCCGCGGTCCCGGCGCCTGCCGCGCCGAGCGGGGATGCTCCCCCCGCTCCGGGGCTCGGCCGCTCCCGCAGCCCGGCCCCACTAGAGGGACGCGGCGCTTGCAGCCAGGGAGACGCAATTCCCGGGAGGGACGCGGTGCCCCGCCACGAGCCAGGACTGGCTCGGTCCCAGGGCCCGGCTCTGTCCCAGGGCCCGCCTCGGTCCCAGGGCCCGGCACTCCGGGCTCCTCTGGCTCAGCCCAGGCACGGCGGGCCAAGGCTCCGGGCCAACCCCGCACAGTGGGAACACGGGGTCTGTAATGGCATTTCGGGGTTCGATCCAAAACAAACTCAGCAGAGCCCCGGATAGAGTCACGGATCTGTGTTTGTTTGTTTCTTCTCAAAACTCCCTACCCACGGCTGTGACCGGGGCGCCGCTCTCCATGGGATGCGCTGCCGGAGCCCAGGGGTGCAGAGCCCCTTCCAGCCGCACGGACGGGGCTGCTCCCACGCTTCTCAGAAACGGCTGAAGCCCACAAAACCTCTTCCACTAACCTGGTTAGCCAGGGGAGTCCTGAAGAACGCTCCAGCAATTCCTTATTGAATCCTTTGTAACACACACCAGGAACACCAGTTATTGGATTACATTATTCTAACATACGATACAAAGAAATAATTACATGCCCTTGGCATGGTGACCTTATGTGCACTACTGAGTTTGCTATTTTGGCTGCTTTTGTATAGTTTCTGTTTCTTTGTTTTGTAAAACCTGCACTGAATGCATAGACATTTCATTTATAATAATCTAAAGTTACTGGAAAGAATTAAACTGGTTTTTTTGGTGTTTTTTTTTCCTTTCCCTTAACCCCCAACTAATTAAAAAATATATATATTTCACAAATACTTCGGTCTGTGGAGTCAAGGATTAAAAAAAAACTACTGTGACTATAATAATATATGGAATACTGCAAAGTGTTGTGGATCAAGCCCACATAAAGGTATGTTACATTTTCAGATTCCTAGAGAGTAACAAAGCACCGATTGACTATTTCACCTGGCATTTAGTAGTCCTTACTAGTTTATACATTATCAAGAAGTTTAGTCCATGCAAAGCACAGCCAGAGTCTCACCTACTGAATTTGCTTTACCTTGCAAAGAAATGCTATTGATGAAAACTGTGTCATTTTTAAAAAAGATTGTAAATATCAACATTTGTAATTCCACTCCAAGAAACAATCCTTGGCACCTCCCACTTCACACCTCTTTATCACTACTACCAAGACACCAACCATATCTTCATTTTCACAGACAAAAAACAGCACAAGTTGGTCATGGTATGCTGCATACCATCATGTCCTACAAGACTGACAAATAATTTAGAGAAGTTAAATAATGAACAGAACTTCACTGTCCCTTCAGAAATTATTGTGATTTATTGTTGTATCTTCCCTAAAAATGAGTGAGAAGAAACCAAGCCCAGTACAATGAACTTTGCACTTCTACACAACTGCAATAACATATTTTAGGCGAACTGTTTCCACTTTGATGTCACCACTGCATTGAAGTTTGATGTGATTTTTCAGTGGAATTTAAAGACTATGCTTACACTACTCTGTCTGCATATACTACAGACTAACCCATGAAGAGACACATAGTCTAACAAAGCTTCCCTTGAATCACAAAGAAAATAACACGTACCAGCCCCATTATCACTTAGTATTGATTTCCCTAGCACAGGAAGGGAAATGACATACTAAGTACATTGTAAAATCCAAACATCCTGATCTAAGACCAAAACATCAAGCTTCTTTCTCCTACAGTCAAAAAATAATTTTCAAGTTATTAAAATGTATCCCCCTGACTACTTTTTGCCAAATCATTGCAGGTATTTTCAAATTAGCGACCCCTATTTGACAGTATGTTCAGCATTCAGCTGTGTTTCCACCACAAGCTTTCTAAAAACCTTCTGGAAAAAGTAATAAGGAAATAAGCCTTGCAATTAGAGAAATGAAAGAACAGCAACAAGTAAAAATCTTTAAGTATTTTACTTTCTCCCCTTCCAATACTTACAATCTAAAAATTGACAAATGTGGTACTGATTGTAATTTAGGCTATATTAGAGAATGATGTTTATTATAACCTTTGTCATCAGTTTCTAGCATTGTACTTCTTCCTAGGATAAATGCATTATAACACAGTATAGCATAGGAGCATGCAGACATTCTGGAAATTGTGGTTTTTATCTTAATTCAGAATATGGGATTTTATGTCTATGAATGCATCAGCACATTTCTTTTCTCCCTTAATATCACATCTGTTTAGAATGGTCAAAAAAGAAGAAAAAGTTTGAAAACAGGGTAAAGGGCCTCAGCAGCAGGGTAGGCAGTAGCCACGGACAAATCAATTTAATCAGTCACTATGGTACGCTCTGTGTTATCCAATTCAGTGCACCGCTTCACCTCACCAATTGGCAAAGAACCTGCTGTCAGGGCCCCTGCTTCCACTCAAGCAGTCTCCGTCACTCTTTGCATGTATACTCAATCGATACATCCTATTTGCAAAATATGTAATTCCTTGCATTTATTTAAATTGTCACGGAAATGTCACTGTAAAAGAAAAACTCCATCAGAAGCAGTTGTGATTAAACTCTAATTTAGCTTTTTGGGGATGTTTTTCACTACCAATCAATCCAAGCATCTGGGTAAAGTGTCATATTAGAATATATATGTGCCAGCCAGGGTGTGCCTGGACTTACAGAGGAGGGTGATATTTATTCAGTTCTTTTAACTATTTATTCATTCCATGTCTATCCCTCTCACCAGGAGAACAGATCAAACCTTGGTCTGAAATGTCTTTCCTTTCTAAGGGATTTATCCCAAAATGGAAGTGGTCAGCCACCTCAGAGCTCACCAATAATGATATGGCATCATCCTCAGGCAGTAAGGTACGGCATTAACCCTTTTGTTCTGAGTGCTTCAGCCCTTTGCTCCTCCTTGCTGCCTGTACTTACGTTACAACATCACGAAAGCTGACAGCACGATGTGCACATGGGAGCTTACACAGTCACATCTCTGTGTACTCACATATACAGAACAACACACAAGCTGACTCCTGCCACGAGAACTGACCACTTCTCATTCGACTCCGCTCTCAGAAACTCTAGATTAGTGCAACCATAGCAAGTATCCCTTCACTTCCAAAGCACCACAGAAAGAATGTATGTTAGCTTAAATACAAGTTTATATGTGAAGTCTATCATGAGATGAATAAAACACAAAAAGCCCTTAAATGTGCAATTATAATAGCATCAGCACTTACAAAGAACAAAAGTAAGAAGGATTTGTTAAAACAGGATTGTCTTTCTCACAGTAGGCTTCCATGATTTGCTAGCTAGCTTCAGGCTCAACAATATAAAGAGATGGTAATTATCCTAACGGGAAATCCTTTCTTCTCTACAGCGCTGACAGGATGGTGAATCAGGGTGATTTTTTAATATAAAAAAAGATGAACATCTTAATGGAAGAACAGCTTGAGGAACTTGTCTCGCATTATATTTCAGTACTCTCAAAAACCCTGTAACATTAATACCTACTAATGAAGAAAGAAGAGGGCATATAGCAAGGTTAAGAAAACCTCCTGAATTCTCCTTTACTATGGATTTGTGATTGCATAAATGTATACATATTAAAGGAAACATGAAGAAGCAGAAGTGTACAGAATCCAACATATACTATGCTGTACTAATTGCAAGAAGCTGATGGCTGAAATTGATTAGAAATATTCAATTTCACAACCAAATAATACCATCTAGTCTTTAGCTTTTTTCTTTGTTCTAGCAATCAGCTACTCCTACTCAGGAAGCACACCCCAGCCCTAAACTTCTTAAAACAATACCCTTGCCTTACAAACACGTTTTCTACAGTAACAACTCAAATGGGTTAAGCAGCACTAAGTACAGTAAACACAGCTGCTTGCTTCTTTGAGCTGTTTAATAATACAATTTAGATGATAATCCAATACCTATAAGTCGAGAATAATATGTATAACCCCAGAGTGTTACCTGTTGAGAGAAAAAACCCAGTAAAATTACCCTAGTGACTGACTTGGGGGAGGGGGACCAGGGAATAAGGGGTTAACGTCTAACAGGGATAGGAAAGGGAGGGAAGGGGGTACAGTCAGAGGAAGACTAAAATAATTCACCAATTCCTCTTTTGTTCTTCCTTTCTGAATGTTATCTGACTACAAAAAAAAAGATTCTTGGCTAACAACAATACACCATCTTGCAATGTTAAAGCTTTCAAAAACTCGTGTGGAATTCTAGCAGCGTGTGCATGTGAGATGCTGTTACAATACACTGAATGCAACCATGCAGTTAAAACATAAGGAAATGTTTTAAATCGTACCTAAATATGCTGTCCTTTTCAGCCATTACTTTACCAACATAGCTACAGAAAGGCAGATGGAACAGGCAGCAGATCACTTCAACTATTCTATTTTGTAAATGGCTGTAAGGGGAAGTTAAACTATCCATGATCTAACAAAAAAATGGGTCTTAGACATAACTAAGATTTTTCACTTTTTAAAGGTTCAGTGACTTGTCTTGAAAATAAGGCCACAAAACACTGCAAAAGGTTGCTTCTCACTACCTGGATGTGACACTTAAAAAAGCTCAGGGTGGAGTGTGCTTGCTCAGGCATCACCTGGGACAAATGAGAAAGACCTCCAACACCTCAGCAGAGCTGAAAGGATCTTCTGGACTATCAAGGATCTGCTAATTTCAAGTTGTCTTTTTTGCAGCTTGAAAAGCCATGTTGGATGGGGCTCTGAGAAACCTGGTCTAGCGGAAGGTGTCCCTGCCCATGGTAGGGGAGGTTGGAACTAGATGGTCTTTAAGGCTCCGTTCAGCCCAAAGCATTTTGGTGAGCTAACAAGACACAAAGAAGATGAGTGGAATGTACACTCTGCTCATGCCCTCTGACAGGGAAATGGATGGGGTGTTTCTGCTCACACGTGCATTGCTGGGGTTTACACCATTCTGGTTATCAACCTTTAATTCTTAAGCTGTAGCTGAATGCAGGAGAGAATACAGGTCACTTTGAAAACACTCTAAAAAAGGTATTAGAATTCAGAATAGTGAATACTGAAATAATAATTAAGGTCAAGTGAAATTATCTTGTTAAACAAACAAGAGAAGGGAATATTTACCATCTTCATCAGAGAATTTATGGGTTGTCCATCAAGCAGGCTTACAATGAGGCAGAAAACCTCACTAGGATGCTCATTTACCAATCCATGGAAAAAAAATCAGTTTAGTTTTAAAACTGTAAGTATTTTTAATCAAGAATGTCGTAAAACAGCATATTATCAATGCAGAAAATGGCACACTGGTGTCACATTTAGGTTTGTGTTGGTCCTGTGAGTGTTTGCTACCCTGAACTCCTCGTTCATGCAAAACACTGTGCAGAGGCAACATGCTGGGAAAGTTAATTGCAGGCTGGCATTCTTCAGTGAAATTCAGTTAGAAAATTTCCTGTGCTTTACTAGCTTTTTGAGATACATAACAGAAATACAATGTAAAAAAAAAGAGATCACTATTAAAGAAAAAAAAGATGAAATACAATAAAAATGCTCACCCATCTATTTGTCCTGTGAATCCTACAACTCATGATAACGTACCAGAGATCCAAGACTTTCAATTCTGTGAGAAAAAGAAGGTCCCTCCATTTTTTTAAGCTTGCCTTCTTTCATTTTACAGATAGCCCCAGCCCGCTGACACAAACTCACACTGTCTGCAAGGCTTCCAATAACACAGGGTGGAATATTGATGATGTTTACTCTTGTTACAAATAAATAAATAAAAATGCTCTGTTGTAAACTCATCAGATCGACTAGTTTTCTGTGGTTGGTTCTAAATCAATCTATTTCCCCCAGCGTATCACAGAAGTAATATCAATACGTTACGGTCTTTTGTTGCTCGGGTTTCCCCTCCCCCTTCCCCCCAACAAAGAAGCTGACAAACAACGTGGGGCATTTCCCTGATAAATCAGGCCTGTCAAGATAGAATTTAGCTTAAGTTCACGAGGAAATAAAATTGTTTACAATCCGCTAATACGATTTTACTGGAAGGTGATGGGGTTTGTTTTGTTTTTTTTACAACCAAGCACAACAACAAAACAAAGGTGGTGCAAAACACACAAAATGCAGCTTTTTCTCCACAAAAATGGAAAGGACTAAAGAGACAGCAGATCTTAAAAAATTACTTCAATGATGTAGTTTCCATTCTTCCTTTCCATGAAACCTTATCTCTACTCCCTTTACAGGCATGGAGGAAGATTATTTTTCACACAGTCACACAAAAATCCTTAGGAAATGCATCCTCATGGAGGAATGATTTGGATGCATTTTCATTTGTTACAACAAAAGGATTTTCTTTATATTAAAGAGCTAAAAAGTCCTGAAATAACAATTTACGAAGTGAAGTATTTTTTCTAAATAACATGAAAGATGGTTTTGATCCTATAATATCAATACAGCACGGAAAGAATGAGTATATTTTAATGGCTTCAACCCATCCAGATAAAGTAGATACAAAATCAGCGATGGTTTAAGGAAGTTATGTTTTAAACAGTCATATATCACACATTTCAAACATGAAATGTTATACCATGATTTCAAGTAAGTCTACTACTGTTAATCTTTTTGCACTATGAAACCACACACGCAAACACTCTCAACCACAAATTTCCCTTGTAAGCTTTAATTTCTGTGGGAATAATAAAAGAAACCATTTTTTTTTTCCAAGAACAGCTCTATATGCAGTAATTTTTTTAAAAACGAAGTATTTTCCACAGTTCATGCTGGTGGAAAGGCTGCCTGGGCTCTGCTCTGGGCACTGCTGCCGCGTGTTCCCACATCTGCAGCCCTCTGCCAGAGCCAGCTGGGGTGCAGCGCTGGGCAGGCACGGGGGTGGCCAGGGCTAAGCAAGACCTCGGCTGCCTGTGTCTGAAAGCACCGCTCCGTGCCCCTGTTTACAGAAGCCTAGCTCGGTAACACTAGAAGCCTTTCACAGAGGTGGCTTGAGCCTCCTGGCCATGTGGATAAGGATGCACGCTGCATAAAACCGGCTCAACTCTTTCTGGGTCAGTGAGGTGCTGGTCATGAGCTAAGAGGCATGCCTGACCTTATCTGCCTCTCAGCAGAGCTGGTTCCAGGGTTTCCACATCTACTGATCAGTTAATCCACAGATGAGATAGAAGGCAGTAGGTAACTAGGAATCAGTTGTTTAAAACTGCCTTTTCCATTTTGTTCCTTATTTCATCACTAACATTAGCAGCAAATACGACAAATACAGCAAATACAAGTGACGCCCGCTCACAACAGCAGGAAACAGCAAATGGCATCCTGGCAGTAGGCTGGAGCACTGAAGCAAACAGTGGTAGGGAAAGAGGAGGAAGAAGGTTGCTCTGTAAGTTCATAACCTATTCTTCCTCCCCAAATACCAGTTCAGAGTGGTATGACTTTAGGTACCCTTATATAAATCAGTATCACGCACCAAATTTCAGAAATATCTGGTGACAGGAGTATGGACTGACTTAGATCCTAGCCTTGAAATGGGTTCTCCTGTTACATACACTGAATTAGATGACTTGCCTGAATATAGCCTCCACGAGTGTTAAGGATTGCAGGATTTAACCAGCAGCTCACATTTTCATTTCATGATTCAGAAACAAAAAGATGGGTACTGTCTGACACACTCTCTACAGGAGACCCGCTATCTCTCTAGGGGTTCTTTCCAGAGCTCATGGCACTGATAAAGTGAATCATATGGAGGGCTTCCTATCCCAAATATGGAACAAAAGGGCATAAAACATGGTGCTTGGTTTTGCTTGAAATAGCACCTGTGAGATCAATACCCATAAGAACAATTAAATAATTCAGATGCTCTATAGCCACACTTTAATGGTAAGGAAAATCTGCATCACTCTGATTGCACTGACTGAGAAAGGAAGCAGTCACCTTATTCACTTTTCTGAACTTGCACCTTAAATTGTCTTAATCCAAAATGGACTAGCTTCATATATTGACATTATTACTAAATGGTTGGGTTGAGCATTTTCTGTAACACATTTTTAAGAGGCTTTCAGTATCTTAAAGAAAAATATTGTTTTGCAACTTTTTACATTAAAATGCGGAAGCAACAGTAAAGCGTGAAAAGAGGATTTCGGCTACAACAGGATTAAGCCTTATATGTTAAAGCTTTTAATTCCCACCTGAGGCAGGTATTTTTGTCCACGCTGCCTGATCCCTGAGCATTAAAAGAGAAATAATACCATTTTGTACTATTCTGCCATATATCCCCACCAGATTTATCCTCATCGCTAGTTTTCACTATTAATTGTGTACATAAGAATGAAAAGCACATTTATGCATATAAAAATTACTGTTATTTCAGAATTTGGTGTTTCCTTTTTCCTTGTTTGGCCTCAGGTTGGCAAATCTCATGCACATGTTTAATACATATTTCTCTGATTTTTTAAATTCTGTGTACTGTTAAAAAGAATGGAACATAAATAGTTTCCCTATATGTTATGCTATAGTTTCCCTAGATCACTTTATCCCTCTTGGTTGGAATGATGTAGATTAAGTGATATCACTGCAGTAAAATGGTAACAATGAAGTTAATAAAAGGTTTTTTTAAAATATTGCTAGTTCCCAGAAACAGAGCATCTTAATGGTCTTAGTTCTGATCTCAGTCACAAGGGTGTAAATCCAGAGCAATTTTGATGACTTCACTGAGCTTATTTTCTGTTATCTTTAATAATGTGACACAGAAAATTTCCCACTGTGTATGAATTCTGAAAAGTCACACTGCAGTAGCCAAGGCTGGTTGCAGAGGTCAGGTTGATACAAGCTATGAGGCCAAGGAGCAACACAGGCTGAAGCTCCTTCATTCTACATGTAAATCTCTGTTTGCTGGTTGATGTAACATTTGAAAGCAGAACACAACATAAATCACAAAGTTTAAAAAAGAAAACTAAAGAATTATGGCAAGAGTAGATGAGTGATGTCTTCTGCCCATTTTCAGCCTTTCAGCCTAGGAAAGAATGAATTATTTCAAAACTAAGGATGTTTATAGGCCAGGGATCAGTTTTCCTGGCAGGATCAATGAACCCTGAATTAGGAGATTTGATAAAACAGGAACCCTACACTTAAATAAAATGTTTGAAAGAAAAGAACAATTCAGATAAGAGTACCCCAGCTGTGACCATGGCAGGGGAACAACAGATTACAAGCTGGCCATCAAGTAAACCTGCCAAAGGAAAACACAACCGATTTCCTGTAGTTTTGTTCAGAAATTCATACGCAAGCCACAACTTCAATTCTGGAAGCCCTAAATTTACAATTTTGAAAGCAGTCACAAACCAGAGGAATGATTAATGCTATCACCATGTCTGTGTCTTAATTAATTTATACTCTGAACCAAATAGCCCTCCAGTTATCCAGTAGCACACACTGTGCAAGGCAGGAACACTGCACATTAAGAGTGGAAGTGCATGGAGGCAGAAAGGGCAACTAATTTTAATGCAAGCCCAGAAGTTGCCAGTGATAATTCAGACCACTGGTTGGCGTAGAAGGTGACATGTGTGTCTCTGCAGTCACTTGGTGACATGTGCACAGGCTAGCAAGGTACTAAATTGGGAAATGGTTACAAGGGGATTCAAGTTCTTCCAATTTGGAAGGAAAATCCTGACTTGCAGTAAAATAAAGGATTACTCAATTATGCTGGTAGCCTGTCTGCTCTCCTCAGATCCCAGGCTCTGGGGAACATTAGAAGACACAGAAAGGTGACTGAGACGTAATGCAGGGGCTAGAAATGGAACATATAACATGTCAAATCCACAGGACTTCATTAGCCCTGACTGAAACTCAGTTTCTTCCTGCTTTAACGATTATTTAGCATACTGCTACAAGGTTATGAAGACAATCCTTACTATTCATTGAGCAGTTAATTATTCTAGTGACAGATCTTCCACGGGAAAAATTGTGAGTATCCTTCTGCTACAAGACCTTAAAATATGACAGCTGGGGCAGCAGATTTGAACTCACAGCTAGAGAGCAAACTGAATTTATTCTTTTCTTCATTCTGGATAAACACTCAGTGCTAGAGGGAGGAGGGTGTTCACTGGCAGGCAGTGTGAGGGAACACAGCTTCTCAGCAGGGCCCCCCCATCCAGTCAGAGTTCTCCTTCACAGCTGCTCCAGAGGGGTGGCACATGGGTGCCACAATCCTTAGTATGTGCAATAACAGATTGTACTGGGTGTCGGTGCTGGATATCTGTATCACTGCACCATTGTAAAAACCAAACCACAAATCTTGGGAGCTGCCTTGTAGCTGAACTCCTCACCCTCTGCACCTGATGGAATCCCAGAGCCTCCATCACTTCCTGCCCTCGTCAGGTACAGTCTCCCCCAGTGTAATGCCCTTGCAACTGGCCACTACCCTGGTTCCTCAGAGACTGAAGATGAGAAACATAGGTGTCTTACCTACAAGCTACTAATCCTCCTTCAAAAGGCTGAACAACCATCTGAAGATTATAGCAACCTCCTGATGGAGGGAAGACTTGCCTCCAAACCTGCCTTTCACACTGGGGGAGGCATGTGGTGAACTTGGGGACCTTTAGAGAAGGTTAGAAGTGTGCTCACTGGCGTGGGCCACACAGATGAAGAGGAGAACTCAGAAGCCAACCTGGTAATTCTTGAGGGACTCAGCTGTAAAAGCTAGAGCACAGAGTTGCTGCTGTCTAGTAGAACACACACCTGACACAAGACACAGCCAGCCAGTTAAATTTGGCATTTGAGTCTCTTGGCAGCACCTAAACATCAAATCTAGGAACCAAATGCCTTTTGTGAGGTTGGAAATAGTCACACCTGAACAGTGTTAGGCATAGAAGACAAGGGACTGGACCTGTAGTAATCTGTCACTTCCTACAATATTCCTGGGTACTTCCAGGAACAAATCCATTGTTTATTAAACCAACACCACTGTTGAAAACCTAAAAGGACAAAAAACTTTGCTCCTAATCAATATCCTTTTGGCTCTTCTTACAAACCTTCTATTCAAAATATCCAAAATTTCTGGAAAAACACAATTTCACATAACCACAAAGTGAAGGGAGACTGTATCTGCTACTCAGAACTCTGGATTTCAAGCCCAGCCCACACACCTCCCTCATGAAAAGTCTCATCATTCCCAGGCTCAGAAGCTGGTCATAGGACGTTCTTTCTCTGTCACGGGCAGCCTGTGTGACACTGTCAAGTACAATCAAAAGTTTACAGGTATTTAAATGCCTAAGTCCTACTGACTTCAGAGGTAAGCAAGATCCTCATAACTTAGAAAATCTGAGTCTGTGCCCCTCAGGATTATTTGTATCTGGTACAGCAAGGAAAGTTATGGTACAACAACGTACAACCATATGGCGATCAGGCCACAAATTGCCATTCACTGAACTAGAGCAGGAATCAAGCACATCCTGAACAATGCATAAAATACCTGATTTTGACACTGTTCTCTTTGTTACAGCTATTTCACCAGTGTCCAACTATTACCATGAAAAGTCATAGACAAGTTGTGAGAAGGAATTTCAATTACACCAGAAACATTACACAGAAAGTGAGGGCTATCATGAGCTTAACTGGACTTCATATAAATGCTGAAAGGCCCCACAGGTCTTTTACATTCCCTGTTGGCAGGCAGCACAAATTTGAGAATCAGATGAAGAAAGCACACACTTTCTAAATGATGAAAAAATCTGAACTAGAGTGTCCTCAATAAACTACTGTGTTTAGGTTTCATTCCGGTTTCCTGCAAAGCTTTGTACAGGGAGTGCCACCACCGCTTGCTGTCTTGGCAGCATCAGGAGCAGTTCCAAGGGTGCCCTTCTGTTTTCATACTCTATACTGCGAAACAAGCCAGCAGCAGTGTGCTGTGCCAGGCAGAATGCAGGGAGTGTCAGGGATCCCACTCCAATGCTGCAAGCCAGCAGCAAGTGACCAGGACTCCAGCTCAACTATTTTGCATTGCATTGACAGCTTTTCCTTGGGTAATGTAAAAATAAGTGGAAGATCATTACTGAGTAAACAGCTCCCCTTCCAAGAAGAATGCTTCCAAAGGCATATGATCTGCTTTCAAAATCTCCTAAGGATGGTCTCTGTGATGATCCATGCAGTCACTAAAATGCTAGCCAATTCTCAAAGGAAAAATTTTCAGTTAATTCACTTACTTTTTTTTTTTTTTCAATTTGCAGCATTTATTCAGCTTGCTTCATATCACACCTCCAGTTTTGAGACAAAATCATAAATCCTTGCATTGGCACAACTGTGGGTGTGATAAACACTGTCAGGAGGTGGGAGGGAGTAGATTAAGCAATGAAATTCCCATTGTCCTTAAACGCTCTTGCAGAGGAACTACAATGTGGAATGTGCACACTGTCTGCTATTTACACCTGGTCACAGCACACACAGATCTATACTAGATTTCCATCTGGATTCACGAATTTGTCAATATCATAGTATTTCATCTGATCACCAGCAGTAGGTGTGTGTATGTGAAGAGTGGATGAAAGAATCACACACTCCACGCCCAGGCAAGAAGATGCAGATGTTCAACTTAGTTCCGTGTGGCTGGGGCTGTGGCTTCAGTTAGAGACAATGAGCTGGAAAAGAACTTAACTGACAAAAAGTAGTTGAGCTGTGTGCTTTGAGTCAAATACACTCTAAATATAGTGCACAGAGATGCATAATATCCCTCCTCTAAGGAAATAGGTTTTTACACCATTCTTTTACATATTCCTCATAAATCAACCACCCCCACTTCTAACAGGCTAACTAATGCTTTTTTTATGAACTGTCCCTTCACTCACGCAGAGCATAGCTGGGGCATTTCCCACTTCATGTTCATGCAAGTTGCCGCTAGACATATGCTTTCACTGGCAGCTGGACTATTTTCCTTCTACCCCTTCACAGGTTCTGCCTTGCTGTGTTACTCTCTTCATTTTCCTACCACTGCAACGCTTCATGTGGAAGCACTGCACCTGTCAGGGCTCAGCCAAGAATAGTTCTCTATTTTCTTTTTGAGGCTATTGTTAAGGTATGGCTTGAGTCAAAAGCTGCTGCTCATGCACAGACCAACAGCTAAAAATACAGAGGAGAAGGGAGTGCCAGTGGTTTGTCACCAATTAGAAGAGATGACTTCTCAGCTCAATTTATTTTGCCTGTAGTTACCTCAAATGCAGTGGGCAGGAAACCTTTGCAAGGAGCTTGGCAACTTTGACATACCTATCAAATTTACAGTATTGTAAATTTGTAAAATTACTGCATTTTACAATAATCATGGTTATGATTACAGGATTGATGCATATAGTCAGAAACTCAAGTGTCACATTCGAGGATATTCCTGTCTTTGCAAGAGATGGAAAGGCAGAACAGAGGGGCCATAAGAGTGGGTCAGAAAGTTGAACAGAGTAAGAAGAGGGATAAAAAAGAAGAGGATCATCCACACCAAGCCCCTTATTAAAGGCACGGGAGGCCATCCTCAATGGCACTGCTGGAAAAGCCTGGAAGGCATAAAGCAACTGTTCAGCCCTGGTCAGGCTGATGCCCACCTTTCAGCATCATGCTCAACACGAAGTGTGTCCCATCACAGCAGTATTGCAGAGCTCACCAAGGAGGAAGCTCACTGTGGCATGAGCTAAAGGCCTTCCTACACAAGACTGCTGACACTGCCAGCGTAAGTGCGAGTCAGCAATGTCCACCGGTTTCATGGTATGCAAATTTAATTGTTTAACTTCAGGAGCAGTATTAAGTTCTGTTCCACTACTGAACTCACAATTCATGGTCAAAAGCAGCCAAGAAGGCCAGGTTTCTGGTAGTGTGTTCATTTGTCATCCAGGGCAACACTTGCTCCGTTCTGTGGAATGCCTTGAACACCTCTGCAGCAACAACAGATTGATCCTCGCTCTGTAAATTACCTTAGCTTTTTACCACAGATTTAAGTGCTCAAATGCTTGTCTTACAGATAAAACAGCTTTGAAATTAATTATCAACTTGATACTCATTCAATAACAACTGATTTTTATGCAAGAATGGGACACCATAGAGAACACTTGGGCTCCCTTAAGTATGTCAAAGCTAAGACAAAGAACCTGATTTCTGCAAAATGCTGGAATAAATCCCATGGCTTATTACACTCAATGAGATAGAAGTTAACAGGCCAACATACCTGTTGACATACCACTGCCTCTCTAGAGCAGAAGTTTTTTAAAGGTTATTATCTGCCATGGTTAACTATGCTATTCTAAGTACTTTGGTGGCTCTGAAAGCAAAATGCTTTATAACAGAATACACTTATATGTATCATTAATATCACTTTTTGCTTCAAAGTGTATTGAAGTTTTGAGGTTTTTATATCAGAAATGCTGGTGGCAACATTTCTAGGGCCTCTCATAATTTCTGCTGGTACTGAATCCAGGCTCTAATATTACCATGCCTGTAAATTACTTGGAGTAAACATATTTATCTGCAATTCTAGTTTGTTGACAGATTTTTTTTAAAAATTATTTAGGAAAAAAAAATATGCACTTGGAAGTAGTATTTAAAAACAATCTAAATGCTACCACTCTGTATCTTTGAAAGAGCATCAATACCAAATGTGCTTATCACACATCTTAGGCGACTCTTGCCGCGTGCATTTAGAGTGGTGTTCCCTTCAGTCTGGCTCCAAAGTTAAAGCATCTGAAGTGTAAATTGTGTGTGACACAGCCAAGGAAACCCACTTTACTTTAACCTTGTTAATGGCGAGCCAGATGGAACTGCTGAGGCCACCCATTGTTCAGGTTTGCATTTTTGTGTAATGCCATGGTGTAGGTCCATAGGGCCTCATGAATTCTCCTCCTCTGAATATATACTGTGCTGTTAAAGACACTGAAAGGATCAAGCTCTGCTCTGAGAGCAGCTGGCTTTGTATTTTTTTAATGGTTGTTAGCAGCAGCAGCAGGTCCATTCTACTCCCCTATTCTTCCTCTGCCCTTCTTAAAATCCTGATCTGTCGGTTCTTGAGGGAAACCAAACCTAACTCTGACCTGTATAGCACATCATACATTACCTCAGGGTCATTACCCCAAATATTCATCAAAAGTCTCAGATTCTCCCTCCCTTGCAGCCTCAGACCCTGCCCCAGCAGTTCTTAATCACACAAGTAATCATCACTGACTTCATCAACAGTCAGGCTGTAATTTCTTTCCTTCCAAACCCAGGTAACTTGTGACTGCATCATTTTTGTTAATGACCATTGCCTTCTGAAAATTTGGTCGAATTTCCCTGTCTTGACCTCTTGTGCCTTTAAGATGAAAAAGGAAGTAAGAGGAGTGTAAGCAAAGACAGCGCACAGCAGATGACTCAGCCTGAGAAATAAGGGGATGCTTGAAAATTGTTACACGCCAAGACCCATTTGTACAGCATTTGCGATGTAGAAGATGATACCTGGCAGTGCCTGCGCAACAATGCAGAATTGTCAAACATTTGCTGATGAAACGCTGCAACACATGGCTTAACTGAGGTAATAGAAAACCCATAAGACTACAGCTGGCTGCCTAGTAGGTTTCCAAATGCTGTGCAAGATAACGTAATTTTGGGACAGGGGAGTACTGTTCTCCCGGTCTACTCCAGCTGTGGTGTATGCTGTTCTGCGCAGGATGAGAAAAGCACAAAGCCATCTCTCCAGACCTTCCTCCCCAATGGGCCTGCCCTCAGGAAAGCGAACTGCATCTCAGGAAGAGGAGGCAGCAGCCAGGAATTACTGAATTGCACCACTGAGCACCAGACAATGTGTCTCCCTCTTTGCAGAGGACTTTGACAGTGCAGTTAGCACAACCTGTGAATGGCACCAGAGGGATGCTGCAAACAATTATCTGTTCTTACAGAAACTGCAAAGGCTTTAGTAACATTGAGGCTGATCAGGCTATTAGAAGAGCTGAGAAACCATAATCAATACTTTAGAGCAAATCTGTTCAAAGTGGCTTGCTTTTGCACAACACTGGCAGAGTAAGGAACAGAAGGAAATCCTACCACCTGATTCCCAGGCCGGTGGCTCACCTGGTATAGGAGACATGCTACTCCTTGAAATACATTATACCCCTGCCATTCTCAGTTAGTCTACGTGCCTTTAGGAAAGGGAGTCAGGAGGTACTTGAAGCTCAGCAGTGCTTAGCCTGCTCTAGGCACGAAGTGGAGTAAAGAATCAAGGACCTGACCATTTATCTTCTTTCCCCAAACTGCTCCAGATGCTGTCAAAAGAGCTGCTTCCACTGTTCTACAGGCTCCCCCAAACCAGCAAAATTCCAGCCAAACTCCTTCCTAGAGTTCCTGTAACCTGACACAAAAACTTTGGGGCAACCATGGCTGGCAGGCAAAGGGGAAGATTAATGTACCCCAATGTTCCCCAGTGACCAAAGGCAACCACAGGAGACACACCAGCAGGAAAGGCAGGACATGACAACTTCTGCTTTCACCCACAAATGTTAAGTTTAAATTCTGTCCTTTATCCCTTTATCTTTTACATAAATAGTAGGGTGCAACTTAGGAAAGTTATTTTGAACTTGAATATTTTTTTAATATGGCTGTCTTTAAAGGCTATCTATATGGTGGTGCTGGCATCAGTGGCAGATGCTGCACAAGACACAGAACTTTTTATTCACTATGTTGTTAAAGCCATTTCTAATTCTAAATAATAAATTACAGGGGAGCATGGGAGGTTCAAAACCAAGTAAAGCTCAGTAAACTATTTTTCACGCATTTCAGAGTTCATGTATTGGACTTTCTTTTAACTAATAATTTTCCTTTGCACATTGTAACAGATCATTTTTGAAGGCCAGACTACCTTTAGTACATTTCCATTGTCTAAGAAAATTATCTAGTTAACGGAATACAAATACTAGATAAAGTAAATAATAAAAATAAGGCACAATTTGGAACTGATAAACTAACATTGCACTTCATCCACTTTTTCTGATTTTCCCATGTCTTCTCTATTAGCAGGATGCAAAACTGTCATAAATATTTTGAGATTGGACAGGATTGATTGCCATTGCCTGCAGTTCTTATGTCCTTTTTTCATGAACATTCTTTAGTCCTAAGTCCGTATCTCAAAGCAGAAGCTGTTAATAACCCTGGACTGATGTGACGCTCAGTACTTTAGCACCCTAGGATGGAGATTAGGTGCCCCCCTTGATTTCAGCATGTTAAGCTTCCTTGAAGCTTTGTTTCTTTCAGAGGCAGCTGTCTGCATTTCCATACCTTGCCCTGCCTCTTGCCACCAGAGCTTAAATCACATGCCTATCAGTTAGAAAAAATAGCTGCAAAATTATTTTTACTATGAAGTCTTGCAGAATTAATTAGTTCAGCTGGTAACTTTCCTCTGTTGATGATGATGACAAGAAAACCATAAGCTGTCTTATAGAAAGAGAAGTCATCAATAAATCAGGACCGTAGTTGCTAGTACCACATTATTTGTACAAAAGGAACTCTGAATAACATTAATATCACCCTAGAGCTTTACCATAAATTAATTTTTTTTTAATGAATGGATTGTTTGTTTGGGATTTTTAAAAGACATTTGTTCAACTTTCTTAGTAACTGAGGGTGATTGAAAGATTCACAATAATGCTAGTTTACTATCTCAACATTGCAAAATAGCATTTTATAACTTACTTTTATACTTGAGCAGCATTTATGAATCCTTTGAAAACCCACTGATTCCTAGTAAAGACTAGGAAAATATGCATATCTGGAAATACCAGGGAGTATATATTTCCTTTTTTTGTTTTTGGAAGCCTGGAAAACACAACACTGAGTGAACTGTAGACCGAGTTTCACAAAGTTACTGACATTTTCAGCATTATAGTACTACTAACTTTAAGTGCTGATTCTATATAATCCTTCCCATTTGATGAGAACATTTCCTTTGAAGATCTGCCATTAAGAAACCTGAAACATTAACTTCTTCTGTATGACATACAAACACTCTGTAATTGGTGCATGTGGTAAAATCAGACGGAAAGACTATGGTTTCTGGTACTGTATGTGAAATTTATGTTATTTTTTTCTTTGTCATGAAGAAGGCAGGCTATAATTTTAGTACATTTAAGTTCCCAAGTGAAACTCTGAAGCTGTAACACCCTTTAGCAAAACACTACAATAGGAAATGCTAGTTTTAGTACGTATCTCCAATTGTCTTCACATCACTCACAGCACTTCAAACTAATGCTAACTAACTAAGAAAAAAAATTTTAACGGATTGTTTAGGGGAAGCTGGCCGGGAAGGAAGAACCGTGATGACACCACACGCTGACTCCTCCAAGCCAACTGCTTGCATTTTGCAGGTTTTGAGGAGCAGCAGCTGAAAGGCAGGAAGGGAACGGAGAAATGACCACTGCATATGTACTAGGATGCCAGACTAGTGAATTGAGGCAGAGCACCGCAGCTTTTAAAGGCTGCTCTCCAGCCCCACAGGGATGTCAGGCACAGAGCTGAGGAATGCCGCTTACCTCCCCAGTCAGCTGCCAACTCCCTGGTACTGTACAGTTTCAGAGACAAGTTAATGGTGTGGTGGCACCAAGGCATCTACAACAGGTATGATTGCTTTTCACATCCCGTTTTCGTTCCCTGGTCAGGAAAACCACAAGCTGCGGCCCTGATAAAAGGCACGGACTATTGCTGTTGTGCGGAGCTGCGCATAGCGGAGTCTACTGGCAGTGTGACAGAGGAAGCTCAGAGAGAAAAGACCTCGCCTGGGACACTCCCCAAACCCTCTGCGAGGTCTTGCTGATGCCTAATTATACCTCTGGCCTTTTGGAGGCCAAACCCAACTCCCCGCTGGGTTTTGTGTTCCTGACACTTTCCTCCCATGAACCCCGCTGGCTCTTAAATCACCACCTGCCACCAGCGAGGGCAGACTTCCTATCGCTCCTACCGCAGAGGCCAAAAAGCTGCCGCCAGCAGGGAATGTCTCGCCACGTTGAGCAGAGAGCACAACATGTTTCATGCCGAGCTGCCCGTAGGGTTTCTCACTCCAGATACACCCACCGAGCACGGAGCTGTTACCGAGAGGCGGCCCCACTCCGTCACCTCTCTATCCGTTTGCTGCTCGGTACCTTTCATTTTTTTGCTGGATTAGTTTGTTCTCAGTTACGCTCCCTGGACTGGCTCTCGGAGGAATTAGATCGGCACCGGCGACCCTGCAGGCAGAGGAGGACCACGAGGCTGGCTGTGGGTGCAGGGGGGCCACGGCAGCTGCCCAGCCACGGTAATTTGAAACTGCATCCTGGCAGAGACCTGGCTTCAGAGTCAGGGGCAGCATCCCTTTCTTTTAAAGTCACAGTTCCCCTTCAGGAAAAAATAATGAGTACGGATTCAATCTGTTAACGCAGTCCAGAACCTTAGAGATCCCTATTACCACAGCTTGTACAGTGCAGAGCAGAAAAATCAACAGCTAAAAAGGCTCGTATATTTTATAATTAAAGAAGCATTGCTTTCTGAAATTTACATTGTTTTCAACTTAATGGTGCCCCTCTAGCAGTTTTGGCTGAAGAATTTAGTTGCAATTGTTGGGGGGAGTTTTGCAAACTTAGATCAGACATAATTAAACACCAGCTGTGTATCTCCAAGGAATGTCAACATGTGATGAGAAGAATCCCAAAACCCAGCTATGTATTAATGAACACAGGACTGAGATACAGAACCAGCGGATGAAAGTTTACACTCTAGATATTCCATATATATGATTTACAAGTACATATAAAGAAAAAAAAAACCTCACGATGCTCAGTGCCTACATTGACATAAACCTAGATGTATTCAATTTACTGCACGCTTAAGAACACTTATTGATGCAAGAAATTTTAAGTTAACTCCCAAATCTGAAGGAATCTGTCTTAAATACCTCTGAGAAAGGGTATGGCCTAGGATTGGGCCAAGGCCACCTTCCCCATTTTTATCTTTCTTTCAGAGAGGCTCTTTTCCCTCGTGGAAAGAGACTGCGGCGTACGCAGAATTATCTTACTGGCACATTCTGCCAAACAGGTCTCTGGGTCTGTGTCTATTACAGCATCATCAGAACTCTCCTGGCCACATTGCTTGACCATCTCAGCAGTCTCAGCCTGTGCTTGGCAGTGTCATGAGTGCTGTCTCTTTGAAAACCAAGAGGGGAAATTTTACAAGTGCGCATCTTGCCACAGAGAGCCCAGTGCAGCCCATCCCCTGCCAGGAGGAAGCACCCTGGGACTCCAGACACAGCACACCTGCAGGGAGCCTGGTTCTCCGCACCAAACCATTGCCTCACCAGATTTCAGTGCAGCCACAGCTGTGCCACACACTTTCATTTGTGCTGGCTTTCACAGATTCTGTACATCCCCATGATGCACAGAGTATCTGGGGCTCCTGGGTGGCTACAAGGGGGTGAGCCCCCGGCCTGCCCCAGCAAACAGCTGTACCCTGGACCCCAAGTGCAAAGCACTCAGCTACAACCTTAGCTGTTCTCTCTCTTGATCAGCTCGCAGCTGACCCATGTTTGGTACTCCCCTTCCTCTGAATCCTGTGTAATATGCACTTTAAAGAAGCTTCTCTTGCTCTCTGTGGGGGAAAGGGGGGTAAAAGGGAAGTGAGCACTACAGATGGCCTGGTTTGAGGCAGAAGCATGCTGAAGACCTGATTACAAGCACTGGAAGTCATCAGTTCATAGAAAACATCAGATCAGAAGCAGCCCTGCCTCCATCTGTCATGAAGGAATGAACACTGCTCACCCACCACCTCTATGCAGTCAGCCCCAGTCCCCCAAACCACCATCCCTTTTACCACATTTCCTTCCCATCTCCAGTTCTTCACACTCCCACCTTCACTTCCATCCTGATTCTGCTCCTAATAGGCACATTTACATACTGATTTAGCCTTTACACCCTGATTGGAATAACCATTTCAGAGGTCATAGCTGGCTACTTCAAGAAAGTAAGGATTTTTAAACTGACAAACTTGAACTAACATTTAACAAAGCAGTGCGTTTTTTTTTTAAAAAACAGATTTGTTTGCATTCATTAATTATAATAATGGTAATAATAATAAACATAAACATGTCTCTAGGGCATCTTTTTTTTTCTTTGACTAAATGAGAATCTGCTTGAAGAAAACATTCTCAAGCTAAATGACAATGGATTTATATGCCACACACAAACTGTAGTACTCTACAATGTAACAAAATATGCAAACTTAAGCAAATTTACCACCTGCTACCATAGCAGGGGAACATGGTGGAATCCTGTTCACAACACAGCATCTCATTATTGCAGCCGGATGTTTCACTACAGTGATTAGTGTGCATACAGTGTCACAATTAATTTCCAGTACTAATATCACCTTCATATAGATTTTCACTTAGTCTCAACCAGAATCTGTAATCCAGAATTTTTTGCAGGTTTTTGGAAACTCTCAACTGACATTCTTACATAGGCAAGACTGTAGATGATAGGGCACGTGACATTTTTACTTCTGTTGTTACCTGGCCTAATGAGAGCAAGCTAACACAGCTACATTATTATATACTGTATAACTTACTAAGTCATCTTTTTTTTGGCACCTACTCTCTTCAGTGCAACTGAGGCAACCTTTCATAAATCTACTGCATGTACTATATATGTGTGTACAACACGTGCGTGCACACAACAGATTTAATAATTATTTTTTTCCTCTTGACAGTTACAGTCAATCTTCTACAAAATGCATCTCAACATCATGCTGGTGTGAAGACTTATTCTGACAAATTCAAAAGATTTCAGATTTGACTAATTTGTATTTTATGCAAGAATTAAGCAAGATATGTGGGTCATGAAGAAAATATGTAACATCTTAGATTTATTACCATATACTTCCAAAGATTTTATGGACAGCTATCACCTGAGGTATCTCATAGACATTCATGTTCTCCTGGCAGTTAGAAACAACTTCCACCACTACTTAGAAACAACACCAACATGCTTTTTTTTCTGGCTTCTCATTCAAATCAGCAGCTAGAAACAGATGAGGAACATAAACCTCAATAGTCCTTTAAAAAAAATGCCACCAATAATCCAGTTTTCTGAAATCTGAATTCAACGGCATTTCTACAAAAGGTGTTTTCTGATGAATTCTTATTTTGAAAAGGAGGAGGGCAGTGCAGGCTAAACCCTAGAAAGCAAAGCAGAAGTAATAATCTCTTTAAGGCAGTTCATAGTAAGGAAGTGACTCAGCTGAGGAAAATTACAGAGCCCATTTGGAGACACTGATTCCAAGAGCACCAGGGTCTGCAGTCAGGAATCTGGCACATCTTCACTTCCAGAAATTTCACTCTTCACAAACACATAAGCCTGAAAAATACTATTTGCAGTCATTCTATACAGTTTTGTCTATCTCAACAGCATTTTTTGTTGCGAAAAGATGTGAGGGAACTGAGGATATATTCTCTAGCTATTTCTCAAAAAGACCAAGCAAAAACAAAGCAGGGTTTCATAATTAGTAAGTCAAATTAATTTCTAAGTAATACAAAAATTGCGTTATAACTTCTTTGAGTTTTGAATAACCCTTCTACAAACTCAGCAACTCAGTGTACTCTGCCCCACAAGCTATTGCACATAAAACTTGGGAGGCAGGTCTTAGCACACTTAGAACTAATGGCACAATTACTAAGGGATGAAAAACCTCCAGCACCTTGAGAGTGTGCACTACAGTAGTTTTCAATCTGCAGATCTCAGGTATCTACAGATTACTTTTAAAGAGTGGGCAAAATATATTAAGAAAAGCAGGCTTGTGGACAGAGTGCTTGAATCATCAAACATCATTAAACAAGAGGCTACACACATCCAGCAAAAATCCTGGGGAGCAGGCCTTCCAGATCAAAAAATGTGTGTGTGTATCACTGCTTGCCACTAATTCAAATAGCCAAGAATCGCAATTACTATTGTAATAAAAACTACAGTGATTTTAACTATAATATGGACTAAGAAGGATTGCATTGAAGAGTTTACTGATAAACATACAGAACAGCAGGAAGGTATAGAAATGGCCCAGGCAAACAAGGAAGTTATCCTAAGTCACGTAAGGCACGCTATCTTTGTAGCTGACATTTTTTCTTTACTAATTAGCAAATCCTCTGTTCCTTCACAAGGATTCACGAGTTCTCACAAGTGGGTAACCAAAACCATTCTGTAAAACAGAATTAGCTTTCCAACCACCAATTATTTACCCACAGAGAGTGCTGACAAGCAGGAATCCCAAAATGGCTGATCAGAAGCTACCCCATTTTATCCCAAGAATTCAAACAGGGAACAGCTCTCCAAGATACAATAACCTTCAGGGTTGGTTCTGCCCCTTCAATGTTCTCTGATTCCCGATGCCTGTGGGATGCTCTCTGATTCCCACTCCTAGGGATGCAGGCCACAGCCAGTTGTGAAGCACCAGTGAGGATGCAGGAGACATCCAGGAAGGGCAGTGCCTCTGGGATCGCACAGCACAGCCAGCCGGGGCCACCCCTGCAGCTGGCAGAGCTTCTCCAGCCAAGCCAGTGAAATGGCAGGAAGGAAACAAAGCAGTGCCTGCGTCCCTGGGAGCAGTCCATGGGCTGCTGCAGTCCACAACAGCTCCTCCTGCTTTCCTTTCTTTTCCTTCCATGAAAGAACAAGAAATTATGGTGATAATTTTGTTCAATTTCCCCTCAGGTGCAAATCAGGGCTAAAAGTTGCAAAAAGGTTTTCACAGTTAGAGGAAAGAGTTTGTAAAGTTACAAGTTTGCAAAGGGGTTTAAATCTCATATCCTTTACTACCCAAAGAACAGTAAAAATATGTGGACGTTACACTGAGGTTTACAGATGGCTGTCTGCTTGAGTTTAACTGTATTATAGTACTTTAATTTAATTAGCAGCCATACCTATAGGAGAAGTACCATAATCCATATGCTGTTAGTCAGAGCCTGAGCTGAGAGGTACCTGGAACTTTTGTTTTCCTTCCTGCTAGGTAGGTTTTCATGCTGGAACACTAGTCTGGCTTTTGCCTATGATACCACTTTCATTTACACTTTAAACAAGCAAGAAGAAAATGTGATTGCTTACACAAATCCTTGAGCTTGCATAATTGTTAAGATGTGGGAAGGTGTTTTCTTCTAGATAATAACATTTTTGAAATCAGTGCACAGAGGAAAGATGAAGTTGTCACTCTTCTAAAAACACACACTAATGAATTTTGAACTATGTCAGACAAGAACAAAGAGACAATGGTGTCTTTTCTTGTAAGTCAATTTATAATCTATAAAAGAACATGCCTTGGTCACAAATTTGTATGGAAAGGAATTCACATTTCAAAAACTCAAACAAGGAGAGATGCTTACAAATGATTTTAAGCATTGGAGTTAGAAAATTTTAATATGGAATCATTTTTCCCCTGTACTGAGAGCACCTGTATTCTCCAATGACAGCAAGGGGTCTTCAGCAGACTATAAGCAAGTTTCAGGTTCCACAGCACTTACTATTGCTGTTTGTAAGCACTACAGCTAATTAAGTGTACAGACTATATGAGCAGATCTTGAATTATCATCTGAAAATGTTGCACAAAAGGATTTAGAATACAAATCATGTAGTTCATTTATACTGAAGAGGCATTATGTTTCTCCAATAAAAAAAATTCTTTAGTGGTGGTTATGTGCTCAAATAATATAAATTGCTTGCATCAACAAACACAGTACAATTAGCTTGTTACCCTTAAACTGAGTTTAAAATAAGCAAATTGTTTGATGACTTTGATGTTTTCCACCCAAAATGTGCTGGCTAATTTTTCCATTCCAGTTCCCATTCCAATCTTTTAACTGCCTTAATCTCCTGCCCTCAGATGTTGACCTCCTAAGAACAGGGGTCATAGGTTAGCACAGACAGACCTCAAAAGATCTGGACTATCAATTCATGCCTGAAAGATTTCTCTTCCACAAAAGAACTACTAAAAAAGCAAATTCCAAAATCCAACTCCACAGGCTGCATAAAATGTAGACTTGTTGATAAGTTGCATTCATAAATATTCTAAAAAGATTGGATCTAAACAGTCTGAATTTATTTCAGTAGGATACAACAATAAACCAATGGCATAGATACGGAATAATGACTAAACTTCAAAGATAAAACGGGAAAGCTCTAGACAGGGGAGAATTAAGAGCCAGCATCTTTAAACACAGATATGTATGTTTTACATGTTTCTATTCTCTACATTTGAAAGTACCATTTTCCACACCAGGCATTTTTAAACACAATTTGTTTTCTTGTGAAAGAAAGGGTGAAAGTATGAGAGAAGCTGACTCAGAAAATGAAACATCACCAGTTAATACAATTCTAGTGATTATTAGTGAGACTGCTACCTCATTTTCTTGCAATAATCAACCATATAACAGATTCCTTGCTCCTTGTTTGGTCAATGAGCATAGAGTTGTCATTTTAAAAAATGCCAGATGTATCTTTTCTATGTATAAGAGAAATGTATAAAATTGTAAAGGAGAAAGATAATTTCAGGAGGCTCCAGGGGGTTTGAAATACAGAGATAATAAGAAAGAACCATTTGATAAAATTATTTCTGGGATCCAAGTAAAATCTGTTTGCTACACAATGAACATAAGGACAAAAATTCTAGGATTTCTCACTAGTGAAGTGAGTAATGATATTCCGACATTTAGTAACATAAAATCACATTGAATTATTTACCAAGTAAATTAAATCCACTCTGAGTATTATTTTTTGACTTAGAAAACTAAACTACTTACACATTTTAAGTGATTATTAAAAGGAGGTGTAGGCACATATTTCTAACAATTATTATTAGACCAGCTAAACATGATTCTTCAAAAAAAATATATCAAAACATAAGAACTTGAAAAAATTAGTCTGATAAACAGGAAAGGAGAGATTTTCATTTGCTCACTAGAAAGAAGTGATTTGTAAAAATTAGGGAGAAAGAACATAAATGAAACAAAACCTTTATAAAGGCAAATTGATTATAAAGGCTTACATGTGAGCTACATACAACATCTAATCCTATTGCAACTATTGATGGAAGAAACACTGCATAATTCTGTAGTGCAACTCAGGCAGATACACACTGACACACACTATTGTTTTGTTTTACAGTATTAGTTTAGCACAACAAAAAGGCAAAGATACCAATTTTAAAACACTAGCAAATCAGAAAGTGCATTAGAAACACTGAACTATTTCAGCTTTTTATACTGGTAAGAATATATTAATTTATCATTAAAAAATCAAAGCGTTCTGGTTAAACCTTGATGAAAAGGCTGTTGCAACATTAACTGAGCAGTCTGCAGTTTGCTGTTGTTTGCAGAGCTGTCTAAAGTAAATTAAATGTTTAGGATTTAAACTGTCCAACAGCTAAAAGGGTAAATCTCCAAGTGACATCTAGAGTAGAGGCAGCTACTCAACACATGACCAGTACAATTTAAATAAATTTTTGTACTTTCAGCTATTCATTGTAAGCTCTAGTGTCAGGAGACTCAACATCATAAGAATATAAACTAATGGAGATCAAAGAAAAGAAATTGTTTAGCTCACTCCCATGTTTCATAGTGAACTTTCACAACTCTTTCCTCCTTAACCATTCCACTGTTACTGAGCAAATCCAGCTCCTTCTTCTCAATAAATAACGCCAAACTTAGCGCGCTATCCCTCCAGCTTGGCCACAGCACCTTTGCTCTCTCTTGCAGAGTGTTACACTTCCTTACTGAAACTCTCTTCATCCCTGCCCTACAGTGCAAACAAAAACCAGCCCAAATCCCCAAACTAGTGAGAGGAGTATGCAGGCTAATTTCTACAAATCCCATTATCTATCAATTCAGTATTTGAAAGAGAAGGAAACAACTTACACTGCAGTAACAGCCTGTGAACCCATATGAGTTCTCCTATTCGGGCTTTTCTCATTTGCTGCATGAAATACAAGTCATTATATTCTTCTTCCTTAGCCTACTGAATTCAATACTTGAACCCACCACTAAATCCAGCTAAATTGCAAACACAAAAAATACTGATTTTGGGGCTCTCACTAAGATCTCTTCGTGCATAACAAACATGAATTACTTCACAATGTCTCTACGAAATTGTGCTGTTTATTCAGTCTCAGAGAAATGCACAGGATTCTGGAGCACAAGAAAAACAAAGCCAAAATAATTTTCCAGAGGAGCATTATTCTAAGTGCCCAATTTGAAATACCAGTGCCCGTGGAGCACTTACTGTTTTATAGCAGCTGATGCATTTAAGGCAAAGCTCAAATTGAGTAGCTGTGAGGGCTGTATTTGGTGGTTCTGCAAAACAGACTCCAGATATGTTTGTTACCTAGTAAACAAGGAACAGACAATAAGCAGAATATTGTAGAAAGTCCCATTTCATGTCAACCCTCCCAGATGCACTGGAATCACCATAGTTGTTGCAAGGCTGCAGAGCACCACCTGTGCTTCAGCTCCCTGTGCTTTAGCTCTTGACTTGAAGCAATCTTTCAAAATGAAGGATACTTCAGTTGAATCCCTGATTGTGCCTATGGGGAGATTCAGGTTTTTCTGTAGTCCCAGAAGAGTGGCAGAACCACCAGCACTGAGGTAACCATTTGGAGCCTGGAAAAGATCTGGGCTTCTCACATTGACACTCTTTTCAACGGTCTATTCTCCCTTCCCTAAGTGCTTTCTCGTCCCCCTCCTTCCTCAACTTCCCTGTGTTGGTTTTCCTATTCCTGCTTCTTCCTAATCTTCACCCTACCTTTTATATCTTCCTATGACCCTGCCTGAGGGATTGTGGACACTACAGGAGCATTTCTATCTGAGCGCCACTGTCTCTTGACTGAGCAGATTGTCATAACCAGAAGAAGCAACTGCAAAGTCCCACTCAGTCCTGCTACTTCTGGATGGAGGATGCCACATTGCTGTGCAGGGGTGGCTTCAACTGGTACGTTTTTCCTGAAATAAGCCTCCCTTTCCTTGTGTAAACATGCTCTTACAGACCCATGACTTCTTTCAGGACACAGCCTGTGTGTCATTACCTGATGGATAAATGCTCTAGCACAGGTGCACTTTTGGGGGTGGTGGATGCACAGTGGGAAGAGCAGCATCGTGCCTGCACCACCACTACGGAGATGACTACCTCCGTGACACATTCCTCTTATATAATGAGCTGCTGAGCTTCTTGGCAAAATAAGATATTGAAGTAAATTCACATTTTAAATTATTCATATTTAAGTAGGTTTGATCTTTAAGTGTCAAGGACAGAAACATGAAGCCACAGCTAATAAAAGAAACAGCTGTAGCAAATTGGAATTACATTACTGCACAGTCTTTATTAATTTGAAGTTGAAGGGCTCCAGAACTTTTCTTCCTTCTAAAGAGTGTAAGATTCATCCACAGTGGTAAATCAGAGGCAATGTTTCAGGGATATCTGATTTAGCAGATATGCTGTAATTCACTTTTCTCCAGCTTTCAAGTTTTTGGTATCTTTTTCAACAGGCCAAACTATATGACAATTGTTTCCATCTGGAATCACGATTATAATCTGTCCTCAGTGTTGTATATATATTTATTACATGTTTTGAGTATGTTTGGTAGGTGATGCTGGAGTGCAATGTATATTTAAAAAAAAAAAAAAAAAAGTAGGGTAATGCAATTGCTTTCCTAAAATAGAAGATCTGGGGTTTCATTATTTAATTACACTGAATATTTTTGTCATAAAATACAGCACAGGCAATCTTCACCTTTTTAAACGGTAGCTTATCCTGTGAGCAGGTCTGTTCCCAGTTCATTGACAGCATAGCTGGTCACATAAGCAGAAAGCAGCACAGTATCAACTTAAAACAGAAATTGTCACAACTGGGAAAATAATATATGCTCAAATAATGCTCTGTTCCCTGCTCTTTCAAAGCACAAGATTTACATTTACTGATTTGGCCCCTGAAAATGTTTGCACTTTTTTGTTTATTTTTGTCTACTTGAAAATAGTATAGTTGTAAGAAATTAAACACTGAGAAAAAAAAATTGAATTAAAGATGAAATGTCAGTTATATCAGGAAAATTTTTTAGAAACAGAATCCTTCTTTGAAAATTATTTACTGAGATACTTTTAATACATACTCTATTGGATATATGTATAATGTGTTAAATTGAGCAAAGTCCTCAATTCTTTTGTGCTTTAAATTCCTTCTGGTATGTGTCGTCATTAGAACAGGTAACAATGCAGTGGGATCATTAGGTATATCAATGCAGGCAAAAGCCGGAATATATGCTGAGAGTTTAAGTGAGAGAAAGCTCACCTCTTGGTGAAGGAGAGTGGAAAAGTCAGAAAACATGAGGCCTAGAGAAGACATCCGATTAAAGAAAAATATTCTGCATTCCAAAAACAGTGTATGTACTTAAGAAACCCATCTGCTGTGCAGGGACAGCTTTACTCTACATGAGGCTGCATAAAAACGACACCTTCCTACTCACTTCATCTGTTCCTGGTATGTTTTCAGAATTGAATCAGCTTACTTTAGCATCAAATTTGGCTTTCTTATTATAAACACTGTGAAAAATTTGGGGCCTCTCTCTTCTTAACTGTACATGCATACAAACAGATACCAAAAAACTTTTTCCAGGCTCTACTCTGTTCTTAATACAAGCTTGCAATGATGACAATCACACTTGGATATTACTTAGTGGTATCATGGCTACCGGGTTCCAGGCTCTTCCCTTGGCACAGATATTTGCATTTACTTGAAGCACATGAAAAGCCCCACCAGAAGACACATGATGGAAAGGCAGCATATATTTTTGCATGTTTTGATGATTTGTAGGCCTAAATGCAAAGCCCAATTCCTGCTTGCATCCAAGTGAGCAGGCTGAAACACTCATGGTCATGCAAGTTAACCAGCAATGGGGGAACTGAAAAGAGATCTTACTTTAAGTGGACTTGTAATAAATTTGGTAGTTAAATTGTCTGAAACCAGAAAATGGCCTTTCAAATGAATGAGGAATTGCTTGTATAACCAGCACATTACATTGTGCCAAGGTATGCCAAAATACCTAACTGACCTTGGATCAAATTAAGCTTTGTAGTCTGCATCTAACTTTGGGCATTGGGCTTTATAAATCTAACCATGCTTTCTCCATTTAAAATTTTGAACGGGATTTCTTCCATGTCTTATGAAAGACAAAACCTTATATTCAAATATTATACATGTTGTTATGCACAACTGTAACAATTTCTACACTTTGCTCCAACACACAAGCACTGATCTTTCAGCTCTGCATCCTGGCTCCTGACTGCGCTACAGAATTATGGAAGAGAAATCCAGTATCTTTTGAGAAAGGCAGCTCTCAGTGCTGTACGTTGGATCTGGGGGTAGAAGCTAGCCTAGCTGTGGCTTGCTGTCTTCCAAGAGGTGAGGTTTTCCTGCTTCTGCTCTCACTCTGGAACACTTACCCATAGTTCTAGCAGGTATTTCAGGAAGACTAATTTAGCTACATCCTTTGCTAGCGAAGAAATCATGAAACATAGTACGTGGCCCCACAGGTATTGGGAGCTATACACACCAGGCAGTAGTTTTCTCTTTCTCCCTTAAGCCACTTTCTTTTCATTTTTTTCATGCCAAAAATACTTGTCCTTGAAGATCTGATTCTGTTCTTATCAGACTGGACAGACCAACTCCTGGAAGCACACTGTGTGTTTGTTATGCAGGAGGGCTGTGACTGCTGAGCTCCTTCAAACACAGATGGATGACACAGATTTTAACCAGGGCTGTCTAATGAATATAAGCAGTAACACTTTTCAGAGGCTTCTGACTTAAGACTTGGATGGGTCTGCACAAAGAAAGACGTGCAAAGATTAACCTCCTGCCCTAGAGATCCATCTCCAAGCCAGCTTTCAAGCCTCCAATCCACAGCACCAAGTGGCAACTATTTTTAAAAGTTACCTACTTTTTAACCCTACCAACAATGCCCTCTGGTTTTATACTCCTGGCAAACCCAAAATGTTGCCACAGCTTCCACAGAGTTGCCAGCCTGAGAAAAAGAGCAAGGATGAAAAACTTTGTGCCTTATGTTTGTAGCCCTGTGAAGATAAAACCTTCTTAAAGTGCCTGGAGTATTGCAAAGCTCTCAAGGTAGGTTTTTTGTTTGTTTTCTTCCCTTTTTTTTTTTTTTTTTAATTCAGCATTCTGCTGTTCCTATTACAAGCAATTCATGCCAGTTTAGTGGCCTATTATGGCACAGTTAGCAAATACCAATCCTAAAATTATGTAAGGAAGCGTAACTCAGAGTGGTGTTTATCCCCATTCTAGCCTATTGTCTAAACATGCAAATTGTTAATTCTTTAAAACTGCACAAATAATATCAAGCTTTGCTTGAGGATCCAGAAGGAAGCTGCATCCAGAAATTTCAGGCACTTAACACTTCATCTAATTGTCTTTTGCAGATTAGTTGTTGATACTGAAGGAATGCTTAAACCACTGCTGCCAGAGATAGAAAGCTATACCTCCTTATTTTTTACAGTCTCTCCTTAAATATGGGCTCTTGTTGGAAAGATGATAGTAGGCCAGAGAGACCTCATTTCATATGGCAATTTTTGCATAAGAGAACAAAATTATGGCTGTTTTTCCATTCTAAGTTTAAAAGGTGGTCTCAGGCATCACTGGAAAGAGCAACTGAACACCCAGCAAAATCATTACGGGAAAGAGCAAACAGTCAAGAAAATGCTCTATGCTTGTAAAATGGGAAAAGCAAGAATGAAAATTGGAATGAAGAGATTCTTGCCATCTAAGACCAGGTGAAAGGGTTTCAGGGAGGAAGTGTTCTAATTGCTGAAACATCACCCTTGAGTAAGGTCCTTTTGCAGGGCTGTATTTCTGAGAAACTGGTGCAAACCATGCAATTTTTGCATTATTTGTGTGTCAGCTTCCTCTTTAGAAAACGGCACAACTGTGAATGCAATCTACCTTGAAGAGTACTAGGAAAATGTCACTATTTGACAGCAACATGCTAACACCATTTTGTGCCAAAGGCTACAACTCCCTGAACTTGTCATCCATTTCCCTGGTTGGATGATTCAGTTTGCCTGTTCCCCATTTCACCCCACTGCTGTTCAGGACCTGCCCAAAGTGGGTCCCTGGGGCTGGCCAAGAGGACGTATCCCCTTTGTGCACAGTGACAACCAGCCTGGCCTTTCTTACTCTCGGGAGAAGGGACTGGCAGGCTTTCCCCACCCATCTGCTAAGCCTGGGTTTTACGTGTTTCTGCCACGTTGGTACTGCTCAAGGCTCTCCTCCCCAGCCCATATCACTCCCATTATTATCTCCTTCACCGAAAATCTGCTTGGTTCAAGCCCTAGGAGGCTTTTCTGTCAAAGTTGAATAATATGCTTGAGTGTGATTCAATCAGTAGAGATGGAATTGATGTAATACCAAGTTTGAAATAACTTAGTATCATGTAACTTAGCGTCATGTAACTTTGCTGTCTGAACTAGCTCTCCAGTTAACTTTAATTCAAATGTCCTCCATGGCATACCACCATGCGTCATCCCTTCCTGCGTCACACCAGCTTAGTGGCTGTTTGTGCAGATCACAAGCTTTTAAAGAAGACCTTTAAGATTTTCTTAATATAGTCTGACTTCAGATCATCCACGGGATGTCTTCAGATATTAAAACTATTTTCTGTCTGACTCAGACACAAAGTAGCTTTAAGTGACAGTTCATCAGGGGAGAATGATATTATTTAATTACAACACCCCCCTTCCCTAAGTGGCTGTATTTCCACCCTGCGGGTGTTTTAGAACTGTGTTTTTCTTCATTTGGTCACATTCAAGAGTTACTGATGAACATAATTTTTAACAATCTTAACACAAAACCACTTCTTTTCTAATTGTTCCTCCTTCATATTTATCTACATTGAAAAAGAAGATTTCAAAGTATTATATCCATGCTGCAGTACTCATTGCTATTTAGCCAACTGAGCTACAAATACACGGCTCTTTCATCAGCCATATCCCAGGGTGTAATTTAGCACCACCATTTATCCAGTGGCAATGGTTTGTTGAGTTCCATCATTTCAAGCAGCTCCCAAACCCCTTCCTCACCATTTACTTGCAGGGCTGCACTATAAACCAAGCCAGTGAAATGTTTCATGTCAGCCTCCAATCTCACAGTGTAGTGCTTATTTATTACATATTTAAATCTAAACCACTTACTGACGCAGGCCACCTGTACTAAAAAGTTTCCCTGCCACAAGTGTGATGTTAGCAGAAGGTATCAGAGGACTGAAATGACATAAATTAGGACTGGGACATGGAGTTATACTCTGAATTATTTCTTCCTTGTTCCTTTTTCTTGCTTTATTTTATTGCTTCCATTTTGGTATAAAGATTTCAAAACCAAAAAGGGGAAAAAAAAGCTGTCAGCCTCTCCATCTCCCCCGAAACACGCCACATGAAGCAAGTGCTAGGCTAAACAAATACAGCATAACAGACACTCTGCTGAAAAAGTATCCAAGTTTGAGCTCCTAGCAGGAATATTTACAGATATTGGGTAATACCTCTAGGTCCCA
Source organism: Donacobius atricapilla (assembly GCA_013397315.1). Classification (NCBI taxonomy): domain Eukaryota; kingdom Metazoa; phylum Chordata; class Aves; order Passeriformes; family Mimidae; genus Donacobius; species Donacobius atricapilla. Next base: position 843,064 of record WBMY01011897.1, on the reverse strand, counting down.
AAGATAACTCTAGCTTCTAGTCCTGTGAGCATCATACACCTTTATTAATATTGTCCCAAGGGTCTGTGGGTCAAATTATTTAAATGTACACTGCACTAAAGAATATTTTCCCATCTATATAAATAATTACAACTCATAAAATAGTCCTTTACCTGGGTTTATCTTAGGTGACATAGAAACACTGGGAGTGCTTGTTCAAAAAAAAATAAAAAGAAAGTAATTTTTTCCTTCTTCCCTTTTTCCTCTCAACTTTACTCTGACATAGTGGGTTAGGTTCTGATTTCATTTGTTCTACTCTAAATCACAGAGTTGTCTACAAGTTACTAAGTACTTGATTAAGTGTGATTTTAGAGTACTTTATCTTTTCTGCATCAGATCCCCATGGTCATTCCTAGAGAGCAGCATAGCATATTGTTTTGTCAGCTCACTGCCAAAACTAGGCAAAGCACACTGTGTTTGGCATCTGTTAAGAGCTCCTACAGAGCAAGCTACAGCTGGTTACAATGCAACTCAACTCCTCACAAATTCGTCCCCTGGTTTAGCCAGGCAGGAGGAGACCCGCCCCTCCACTGTGCACCTCTGCCATGAAACACTGCTTCTGAACCCAAAACTTGTCAGATGAAAATCCCAGCTGAGCTGCATTTAGAAACCTCCTCTCTAGCCCAGATTTCTCTAAATACTGTGAAAAAGTGCATACATGTATTGCAGTAAAGTAAGGTCTGAGAACCTGAAGGCTGCAGGCTGCTCAGAGCCACAGCTTCATTCCACATAGACCACAGATTTTCCCTTCCTCACACGTGCATGCGCCAGCACGCCGACTGAGAAGGAATGACCAATGGCCTATGCCACCAGCAACAATCACAAAGAATCCCCACTTACGTTATAAAACTAACGCGGCCCACAGTAATGCCAAAGGGGAAATATTATCATAGCAAGGTCCCCACAGCAACAATACTGCAAATTACAGGGACCATTAGGACCATGGAAGCCTCACAAAATCCACCAACATTGGTAGCCTCAGTGTCATGACTTCTTTTTCCTCCCTGTCTGCACATATTGCTGCTTTTCCCTTTTGTCTCCCCCCATCTTTGCTATCTCTAACTCTTCTCAGTAATTAGAGTAACAATCTGTTCAGATGGGATCCAAACAAAAAGATGCACTGAGGCTGGGCTGTAACACTCTTACATCAGCAACATAAAAAGAGATGAACACAAGAAGCTGGAATTAGCTTTCATAAATGGAGGCAGTTCTCACAGTACAACAGCAATCTTCAAGAAGCTTTTCACTAGACATGTTGGAGGTGCACCTTTTTATTGTCTAGGCATTCAAAACTAATTTTCCTTCAAGCAAAGACACTGCTTTTCAGAGAGTAATAATGTCAATGCTACTTCAAACATTTCAAATTTCAGCCTTTTTTGGTGTCTTATGATTTAAGTGTAAGAATTCTGAGACAGAAGTGGGTAGATGTTTTTGCCCACATTTTCACATTCAAATTAATTCAAATTAATTTTGAATTTACCCCCTTTTTAAAGGCAAGTGAACATTAGGGAATGCACTGTCTCATAGATCACCTCCCCGCACTATTTTTTCAGGGTATATCTGTTCAATTTTTTCTATGCTTCAGCTATGAAAAAACATGATTGAAAGCAGAATTCATCTCACTTCATTTTAGAGACTTGTAAGGGAATCTCCAGGGTTGGAGCTAGAATCCCTTTGTAGTCCCTGAAGAAGAACAGCAGCAAGGCAAGATTCAACCCCAGCATTTCAGACGCTTCCCTAGGATGAGATGAATTGCACTTGGAAAGTACTGCTTCCCCCTGCATCTACTACACTGGGTACTACAGGCTGTTCAAATCCCTGCCTCTTTCAATACGTAGTCTTCACCGACTGCTTACAACCAGCCCCTTCAAGTTTCAAGGTTTTTGAAGCAAGGACCGTCTTCCTTCATATACATGTGCAACAAATAGGCCAACAGGATCACACCAGCATGACTGTGGCATTTATTTGCTGCCAAAGTATGAGACATGAAGAACAGTGGTAATGCTAATACCCCAAACAGATTAGCAATTACAATTCATGGAAAAAACCAATGATTTAAATAAGAATAATACTGAAAGCCTATCGAGAAATAAAAAACAAACAAACCAAACCAACCAAGCAACCAACCAACCAAAAACAACCCAGCCACTGCATGCAATACAACTCTAAAAGGCAAGATACGGAGAGCAATCAAAAAGAAAGCTTTGTCCAGCTTACAAAGTCTCTCCCTGCTGTGGTTATGGACTCTGATCTGTTACAGCACCAATAAATTTTGTTTATGGCCTTTAGCTTTTACAAAGAAGGTGAAAAAGGGACAAATATGTTGTCTCCAGTCCTTAACCAAAAAAAAAAAAAAAATAGAAGAAGGTGGGGGGGAACAAAGAAAACAGAGGTTAGGACAAATGGAGTTCATCTGTAGCTAGTAAAGGTTTCTAATCTCAAATTTCTCAAACCTGGGCTACATCACCTTTCCGGGGGATCCTGTCTTTCGTAAGCTACTCTTTGCTTCAGAATGCGCAATGGATGAGAGCCATCACCTCTCAGTCTTGCCATACATTAAATAGTGCAGGCAAAACCTGGCTGTTTAGATGTTCTTAATAGGATCCTCACGAAGTATGTACTGCCCTTGGCCTCAGTCATTTTAGCTACTGGGCTGGGAAAAAGCATGAGGAAAAGGTGAATTCACCTAAATAAATAAATAAATACATAAATGAACAAACTAGGTGCAGGTGGCTTTGTAGTGAAGAAGATTCAGAATTTCTTCAAGCCATCGGAAGTAGAAAATAAAGTGTAACAGCGCAGTGCAAATCAGACTGCTACACATGTATAGAGAGAAGTGCAGCAACCAAAATTAACCTGAAATTTGTAGAGTATTATTACATCAGTGTCAGACCACCAGGAATTAAAACCTTTGGAAACATGTTATACTCTGTTCACTAAGTAAAAATATAATTAATCAAATTATTTACATCTCAACCCTTAGTGCAGCACCTACATTTATTTCTATATGAAACTACTGATGCAGTTTAAAACCCCACTGGCACATGATAGTCTGTTTAGCACGCACAATTCTCACCTGAACATGACATTATTTCACCTGTATTCAGAATGACTTTTCTCTCCAGTCTAACAGCAATATCTTCAAAATAATATTATATTCCTTTGCAGGCTCCATCTAATTTAATAAAACCTTCTCAAGTAAAACTAATCAGTGGGTGATTGATGTAGTTGTATAGATACAGCTTTAATTAAATTATTAAGCTACATGTAAAAGCCAAATTTGCATAGAAGGGTTTCCTTTCACAAACAAATAAATGCTGAAAACATAATTTAAAGAAAAACTTGCAAAGAAAAAAAAGGGGCAACAGCAAAGTAAGGTAATTACCTATCTCCCTTTGGTTTTCTTTTTTGTACTGTCTTCCCTTTGGGTCGTCTTTCACTTCCTAAACAGGGGCTCCCACCAGGGCCTGTTACCCGTATTGATTCAAGGCCTTTGGAAGATTTCTTAAAAGTAAATTCCACAGGTTCTCCTTCTTTTAGGCTTCTAAATCCTTCCATGTAAAGCTTGCTCTGTAAACAGGAAAAATACTCTTGGTTACCATTGCCTTAAAAACAGTATTTACATTTATAATCAGCAGGACAAATTACCCCGTTTACCATCCTATAACACATACACATTGAGTAACAGTTTCCTCTGCGTGAGCTGTAGCAGATGATACTACAAATTAGAGTCCTGGATACACTGAAAACCCCATTCAACACTAAACAAGTAAAAAGAACCTATTTTCAGTATCAGCAAAACTGAAATAACATTTTCCTTTTCCATGATGAATGCTATAGATGAAGCGGAAGAAATGCTGTATTCTCATAACCCTTAAAAATTCTTAACAGGTCTCAGGAAGCGAAGAGGTCTGGAAAGAGTGCAAATGTTCACTTCAGAGCAAATTAATTCATGATCGAAGTTTTGATAATTTGCATTCTTTATATCTGAGATGTGGGTCTGCTGTTCTGAAAATGAATCAAAGTTACAGCAAGAATGAGAGGCACGAGGAAGGCACCCTGAACAAAGTCCAATGACATGGGCAATTCAAATATCCCTAGTGAGCTGCTGAATTTCTATTGACTACACCAAAAATCTTATCTACCTAGCATGATTTATGTATAGGTTTGTATTTTCATTCAGAGAAAAGGAATTGTCATCATCAGGGCAAGTGAAGTAAATACTGGTAAATATTTTAATATTACACCACAATAGAAAAATCTTGGACAAACTGAAGTCTACCAGAGCTTACCACTGATTCTGACATAATGAAAATTTTCAGCACAGTTCCAAACAAATTATGTACAATTAAGTAAGTAAACATTCCAGGATAAATCTGATTAATCAAACTCTTAAATAGAATTGTCACTGAGGTAAATGACAGGGAGGCTTTTGGGGGTGGTGGAGATAAAGTGGTTGCAGTACACTTTTATTTTAGAAATTACATGGTACATGAATAAGATCAGTTGGACTCACAGAGAATATTACAAAATACTTCAATTTACACACATTTAGAGGTCTTTCAGGAGAGTTATAACACATATTTTCTTCCTTTGCTCATGAATTCCTCAGAGGAAAGAGAAAAAAATATTAAGTATCCTGACTGATTCTTAGTCCATTCTTTAGCATTCACTTGGCTGAACCACGGAGTCAAGAAGGAAAACTTCATTGCAGGCGCCATCCCAAATCAGTCATGTCAAAAAAGGCCAAGTGGCACACAACTCGCATCTGTTACTCGACAAGTGCAACTAGGAAGATGTACAAATCAGATGGCAACCCCTGACATGGGCTCCCTGTAACCATTCATGGGAGGTCTGCAGCATCAAGACACTGTTTTAGTGGAGCACAAGAACGGACACCTACACAGCTCATTGTTAGCACACAAAGAAGGAGTTGGTTTCTTCACAAGGATGCACAGACAACAGGACCGAGAGCAAGAGCAAACCAGTTTCAGACACAAGGAGAAACTGCTCACTATAAAAAGAATTAAACAGAGAAGCACAAAGTAATAGTTCCCTTTGTTGGAAATAGTTAAGACTCATCTTACTAGGGCACTGAATAACCCAATCCAAGGCCCTGCTTTCAGCAAGATGTTCAACCAGATGAAATCAAGAGGAGCCTTCCAACCTAGGCTTTCCTGTGATTCTGACATCCTAACCCAGTGCTGGTAAGACTGGAGAACAGGATTACAATTCCTGGTTCTGCAGCAGAGCTACCTTGGGGGACCTCTGTCACTTAACTTCTCCCTGTTTTTCTGAAGAGGGGTGTCACTGCAAAGTCTATTTTTCACAGCACTAATAGACTAAATTATATAATTTTGAGTATTTATTTTAATGGAATCATGTGAAAGCACATATGCTTCAGCTTCCTGAAACCCCAAGTTCCCAAGTGTACCCAGCACAAGACACTACCACTGCTGGTCTGAGTGAGTGGCTCAGGTGCTTATAAGTTTTCCAGCAGCCAAAGTAACCAAGAACACAGCTTCACTCATTAGGACAAAGGCTGCTTTTGCTTATCCAGTTGTGCAGTTCTAGTAGATTTGGCTCTCCCACCGAATGTTCTAACAGTGTGAAACATGAGACAAAATGCTGATTTTATAGGCTACAGGTTGAGCACTATTTAAAAGGTGGGGGAAACAGCATGGGAGGGCTATGGGACACATGAAAGAAGAAATATATAATATCTGTTCCTTGAATCATTACCTCGGCTTTTTTTTAAAAGTGAAAACTTAAGACACGAAAAAATAAAAATGTAAATGTTCTTACTAATGCAACTGGAGGACAGTAATTGTACATAAACCAATGAAACAAGCCACCCAGGAAGGCAGTGTTATTTCAAGCATGCCCTCCACTTTGAAAAGTTGGTATAGCAATAAGGGGATCTTTGTCACAATGAAGAAACATCCAAGTTCAGAATATGCCCAAAGAAGACACCACCACTCCTCAACTGAAACAACAGATACTGCATGTGGTGTGAGTCCATCTCTAGGTCCATCCACATCTCTTCAGTGACCACCAGGGAAATCTTGATAAAGGAAAGAACAGAACAATGTGTACTCTGTCCCAAAAGAAGCACACAGTTGAGTGTTCCAAAACTAGGCAATCAGTACAATGCAGATGGGTGCTAATCACAAGGGAACCTCAAAGGCATAAGCCCTTATTTTCCTGCAGTACTGAACACAGCATGGATGCTTGTCTACTTGCTTAATTACAACTTAATGAAGATACAGTTAAGTCTCAGTAAGAGTTATGCATTTTTTCCTGAGTTGCACCATTTTTAAAAAATGCCAAAAGGTCAACATCTGATACACATAACATTGTCTTCTATTTTACCTTAAAATAAATACTTTCTTAAAACATAACTTAAACCAGGGCATTATTAGTATTCTAGAATGTTTTTATTTTTCTCATTTCACTGTTAGCAACAGAACTTGATTTCTAAAGAAAGCACTCTATTTAAAAGAGATTTTTAAACATATTTATAAACCTAAGTACAGCAACAATCATGCTTTCATGAATCACATGTTATGCAGGTGTACATTTTTTAATTTTTTTTCAAGCACTTTAACAGCAAAAAATGCTGAAAAAACCCCACCTCAAATGACTTGCACAGTTCTCCCCTTGAACAGATCTCAACAGCTTTTCGATGTTCAAGATCGATTTGGTGCTCTCTGACTTACTGTGAAAATGTATAGCTCATGGTGAGATTCTCTGAGGGTGTAGTAACAATTCAAAGCCATTGTGAAAAACTGGCATTTGGAAACCAGCAAAACAGATCTAAAACCTGAATCCCTCTTAACTTGTCTAAGGAGTTGGGCAAAAAATGTCTGTAAAGTTGATAATTTAATGTTGAGAGACCTAGCTCAGTATTTTCCTCATATTACTTAAACAAATAAAACTGGCACAATTAAAAGCAGCCAGAGTTTCAAGTCAGTGAACCATTTCTAGAACCCTGAATGGGGTGTATGGGCACACCGCCAACAAACAAAAACTTGAAAGCAACATGCTTTTCCTCATTTCTCTCTTTCAATTGTCAGAGACTTTACTGCTATTTTACCAGCAGTCAATACAGTGGTTTCAGACTGGATCTTTTTTTTTCTATTTTTTAATTTGGCAGGACCATTTACAATGGGTGGGGGTTTTTTTTCTTTTATTTTTTGTTGATTTTTTTTAATAGCTATCCTAATGTAAAATCTCACACATCTCTGTTACAAGCAATGGCTTGGTCCAAAATGCTGGCAATCTTGTAGTAGTATTGGCAACAACAAATATGAATAGAAAACTCCATGATCACAAGTTCGTGGAAAGCATTTTCTACTACAAAAGAAAAATGAAAAATTAACAAGTATAAACTGTATTAGCAAAAGGGTCCCTAAGGAAACGCAGCAATTCCTGGGCAGTGTCAGGGAGTGCTTACAGCTTTCACCAAGCTCTACAAAAGAAAGGAAGTTTGGAATGAAGGATCATTACAGGGGCCCGATTGCCTCAGATATGTGTGCATTACTTTTAATACTTGTGAGAAGTAAGTGCCTAATCACAACTTTGCCATTTCTAGTCAGGGCTGTGAACAACTGCTGTTGCAAACATTAAATCCTTTAGAGGACAAGAGGGAAAAGTTATTTGGTGGCATTCTGCCTACCTCGTTTATTTTCTGTATCTCTCATTTCTGCCCCTTTTTATCTACTGATTGATTGATTGCTCAGTACAATGACCAGACGCCACCAGTATGCTGAGTTTCCCAAAGTAAGAAAACTCTTTTCCCTCCAAAATTATCTACAACTAAATCCAGACATGAAGGAGTGCATATTCTAAAGCCCAACCACAATAAAGATTGTAAGAAAATCTCTACAAAACAACCTTGCACAGTTTCATCACAAGCCATCAGCCTTTGAGTACAGCAAGGGTACACAGTGAGAGGACTCAGAAGTAAATAGTATCAGTTGCATGATACAAGTCCTGCTACAAGGACTATTGCTGTTGACCAAAAGTTCATTATAGGAGGTTTGTGAAGACCATGTATATTTGCAGGCAGAATGCTAAAACAAACAAAAACTTCACTACCTTGAACAACAGCCCCATCCAAGGGCAATGTGCAGCTCTGCTGCCCTAACGCAGGATTTGAAGACTGGGCACTCGAAAAACACCTCAACATTGCTCCTCCTGACCCTCAAGGGCTTGTTCCTGCTCCTAGAGGCTTATCTTGCAGCAAATCTGGCACTTCTTTTGGTCCTCCCCATAAGCCAATTTAACTCACTAATCTGACAGGAAACAAACTCAGTTTAAAAAGAAGGAGGGAGAGGATAAGAGGAAGAGGAAACAGAGATAGATTTTTGTTTTTCCAGTGAGCTAAATCTATTCACAGAGATGTTCAATAAGCTCCAGGGCATACACAGTGGAAACACAACTTTTTGAGATGAGAATATGCTCATTAATATTTTATGTAAAAATGCAAACTCTGCAGCATTACAGGGGTTTTTTTTAAGCATAACATAACACAAAGTAACTTAAAAATAGCTACAAAACACTATTTCTCAAAGATTTCCACTTCAGCTCTAAGACAAGGAAGAGCCATATACAGTACATGTATAAAACATTTATGAGAAAGGGTGAGCTACTGCAAGTAAGTTTACAGTAGGGAAAGAACTGGTATGTAGGCAGTAACCACATGCAGCTGGTACACTGCAATTTCACACCTTTATTTACTTGGAATTTGTTTCTGTCTTGAATTTCCACCATGACCGTAGTCATGTTTATAACCTTGTTTCCATTCATCATCCTGTCGCTGTCCCCACACTGTTATTTTTCTAACTGAGAAGTGTGCAAAGGTATTTAACTTTTGAACAAAAGGCTCACTCTAATTCAAAACCACCCTCCCTATACAACAGGAGGATTTCTTCTTTCTCAATTTATGTATCTAAAGAAACTTGTATTAGCTGCTGTAACTTTTAAGAAGTTTCAATCGATTCTAACTCAGCTTAATACTTTCAGTTCTTGTTCCATCACAACTTCCAAGAAGAGATTTCTTTTGATAATCTGTTCCTTTTTTGCATTACCTTTTCTCAACCCAATGGCCCTCCCAATAAAACAGTCTCTGCTACAATGATTAGGTAATTTGCCACAATTCTCCTTTTCCTTTTACTTGGGATTCAAGTTGAACCTTTTCTCTATTTACGTCTCCAGTACTTCAGCCCAGCTATGTTTACTAAACAATTCTCTTAAATTTAACACATGTCCATCTTAGAAAAATTACCAATTTTTTGTCATCTCACTTAAACCAAATAGGTTCATGTTTTCTCTGATTTTTTTAAACAATCCTGTTTTCGGTAGGGTCAGCAATTCCTTTCAATCCCAAAATAACACAACTTCTATTCTGAATTACTCTTTTGGTAAGAAAACTATTGACGGTTGTGCACAGAAAAAGCACATCATTGTATCATAGTATTAGACATATTGTCTGTATATAAATCCAAGCTAGAGATCTACAACAAATCTCTCATAATTCTTTCACAAAGTGATTTTTGCCAAATAGATTCTACTGTGACCATGCTACTCATTGTTTCCAAGGTGCCAACTTCACTGATGAAAGCTTACCAATTTTCTGCATAATTTTAAGTATTTGTGTTCAGGCCATGAATGCTATTTAACCATGTTCTCGCTGTTTCTGTATCTGGTTACACATTCAGCAGTGGCTGTTCTTGTTTTGTATACTAATAAAAAGAGCCTGGATAATAAACATACCTTTTGCTTTTCTTCCCTGACCTAATCCTCTCTTCTTGCTATAGTAAGTGTTAGTGTACCACCTACACAACTAGTGTTCTGCCAGTAATTTTCACCCTTTTCTATTTTGCACAGACCATTTATGTTACTGCATATGCAATTTGCCCACTTTTCCTTGTTCTGTGCTCTAATACCAGGCATGAATACCAAACCAGTCTCTTCTCTCATTTCTTAAAGTATTTTCTCATCAGTCACACTAGGCACAAGAGAGAATTGACTCACTTCAGTTTCAAAAGGAAAGTTCCTCTTTTCCTACCAAAGCCTCACATTGATTCAGGAAGAAAACTGTTAAACTCTTCTTGGCAATGCCAGATTTCTGCTCTGTTTCTGCTCCCTGAATCAGTTCCATGCAGTTAAAAAAACCACCAGCACACCTCAAAGGAAGCCTTGTGAATGTGCAGCCATGGCAGGTATGGCTGTCCTATGGCTGTCCTGCGCAGCACCTTCCCAACACTTACATTGCCTCAGTGATCTGCCAAAACCACACTATCAATCTCAGATAGTTTAATCTCACATTATTAATCCCAAACCCTCAGAAGTTCCCCTACTGAGAAGCATCTTCTTCTCTTGATGGTCTCCCAATGGTCAAATACCTCCAAGCTCCCTTCTCTTGCTACCAGCTGCCTGTACTGCTTTTGGGAGCCCCACAGACACCCCAGGATTGGGACCGTTTCCTTCCTTCACTCACCACTGAGCTATTCCACCCTAAGGCAAGTGCAATCACTTTGTGCAACTGAAACCACCTCATTCTCTGTTCCAAATACTCCTCTGCTGTAAAGCAGTTTTGCAGAAACCCAAAGGCTTTTTTCTACAAAGATTAGGAACAAACAAACATGACCTTTTATGCAACCAATAAACAGGGTAGATTATCCTCTTTCTATTTTCAATAGGATGAGGCTCTTTCTTCCCCCCCACCCCTGTTTTTATTCTTCCAGGATATGAGGTCCTGATGTCCAGCTGACCAGACTCTCCAAAGCACCCTGATATTAATTCTATTTTAGTGATGTTTCCAAGTGGAAAACTTCCCAAGAGGGAAGAAAACCATCATCAGACTGGTGTACCCCTTCCCAATGCAATGTGCAATAAACTGAAAAATTCATGAGCTCCATACTTTTGTAGTGATCACCTAGGCATAGTATTTTTCAAACCTCCTCTATGTTAAAAGCACAAACTTCCAAGGCAGAGGTCAAAACAAGCCACTCCTGCAGTTCATCTACTACATGAAGAAAGGAGGTATCATACAGAATCCTAGACCTTTTCTCTTTCTCTTTGGGGGAAAAAAAAGGAAAGAAGAAAAACAGAGTGGGCTATCAGAAAATCTATAAATACCACCAAGTCCACTTCTCTCATTTTTTCAAGAATGGATACAAATACAATGAAACCTGCAAGACAGATTTGGCTAAGATGTCTCCTATCAGGTATCTCTCCTATAATGTTTTAATGGTGAGGATAAACAGAGCATTGCTATGCTTGACTCATTTTAAAAAGCATGCTGAATATACTGAACACGGTTCTCTTCTAGCAGATCTAAAAATCAGCCAACTTCAATGTACATAATTCCACAGAAGTGGAAATCAAAAGCACAGGAAGGCGCAATGTACAACTCACAGTCTGCTGCATTTTTCAAGTACTGAAAATGTACTCTGGTAGAAAGCAGAGAGTCAATGGTAGAGTTATGTCACCTAAACCACCGTTTCCTCCAGATGTACTACCCCTTTCTGGTGTCGTTAACCACATTTCCACTGCAGCACCTCTATTTTCCATGCCTGCCCTACGATGTCTGTGAGCTTCATTTCTGTGCTGCTCTGTACACCCCCATCCACAAGAATGACATCCCGCTGTGTCAAGAGATGTTTAAGCTATATAAAGGTTTCTTATCCACCTCCTTCACCACCTCCCACCATCCTGAGACACTGCATATAATTAAAAATAAATTAGGCCCAGATTGTGATCTGTTAATTCAGATGTAGCAGGATGTCTCTCTGCACATGCACCTTCCTTCCTCTGCATAAAAATGACCTGAGAGCCATGTTTTCTTACTATAGACCCTTAACATCCATCTCTGAGGAAGCTGTTCTTAACTTTTAAATTGCATACCAGCTGCAAAATTGTACCAGGAAAATTCTGGGAAAGCAGTTCATCCACCTTTTTGTAACCCCTCACATGAGAAAATTAGGTGGTCCACACTTCACTGGTAAATAGAAGAATGGCTAACACTGTGGGCAGCTACAGGAGCCACAGGCTGACACTAACCCCCCCAGCGTTTTAACAAATTAATCAACAAATCAGCATACACATGGAGTCCTGAACCTGTTCATCTCACCCTGTTCTCATGGCAAAATTATCCTGACCTGCCTCTCTCTTCCTGAAGCATAGTGTAACAGGCACCCCCCAACAATTCTGCAATCCAAAAGGGAAACAGAAGATCAGAGCAAGGGTAGCAGGTTATGCTTGTAGATACAGGCTAATAATCAGGACAAAAAGAATCTTGCTCGTGAGCAGTAAATTGAGGTAGGACTCTGGGGTGGTAAGGATGGAGGTAAGAGAGTGGATGGTTGTTGGATCCTGATGGAACATTGCAACTGGACTTTCTCAGCAGGCCAGGGACAGGGTGGTGGAAGGGCTGGGTAACTCCAAAAAACCAGGGCTGGTACCTTACAAGGAATGGGCTAGGGCAATGGCCTGGCTGAGGACTGAAGCCAAAACCAAGCTGTGAAAAAGAGGTGGTGGATAGTTACAGCATCTACAGGCTCTCAAAGTCCCAGACAAGTCAATTGCCCCCTCTACCCAGTCAAGTGCTGGGAGCAAAATGAAGGTTTACAGGCCAATCCTGACTTGGGCCATGTTGGCAGTCCACCCCTGCCCCCACCACCTTTTTTCACCTCCTCCCCAGCTACCTACGGGATGCAATCTGAAAAACTGTCCTCATATCACTTCCACCCTCTCCAGGCCCTGGGCTGAGAACTGGAACCTGCCAGCCTGGCACAACACCGTGACTGCAACTTCACCTCAGAAACCCGAGATCATGCTGCAGAGAATGTTTTCTGAAAACTACCATCAGCTGCTTTAGTGCAAAGCTCCTCCATGCTTCAATGACCTCTTCAAATTCTTCAGAGAAAAATGCTGTCTGCTTGAAAGCTCCTTTGAGCCAGGGAGTGAGGGAGTAAGTGAACATGCATGGTATTTTAGCCAACCGAGAGTAACCATGCCCTATGCAATTTCAAGATAAAAACCACATTCACTTGTAAACAGACACCTCTCTTGAACTATTCACCAGCTTTTGGGCAAATATAGTTTTTATTTTTATGGTACAGGTGTCCTTGCTTCCCACCAAGGACTAACATTGCAAGGTCCTACACAAAAGAAGCCATCCACAGGCAATACATCAGTGCTGCTAAACCATTTGGAGGTCAGAACCTGTATTTACCATCTAGTTTTTAATTCCATTTACTTAATATACCAATATATAATATATACCAAGCAAAAGACACAAATAAAATAATGGTTAGAATACTTGTTGACTAAAATCGAAGTTGCCATGCACAGAAGAATAAAACAAGAATATCTGACAAAATTGGTAGGGTTCAGATGTTGTTGCTTATAAAACAAGCAATAATTTTTGAAAATTATCATAGTAAGAATTTTTATTGGGGATGGTTTGTTCTTTTCACAACATTATTTGTACTGTAAAATGAAACCCCTTTTCCCTTTACAATAAAAGCAAAATTAACAGCAACATTTATATGATATTAACGATTCCTAACTTATAATTCAAGGCCCCTAGTACTTCTATGTTTCCTTAATTATGGCTTCCTTAGGTATTCTTGTACAGCAGGTTATACACATTTACTCAATTTAAATTTTTTTTTTGAACTAGTTAAATCTAGCATGACATCAATTCTACCAACTTATAGGCAGCTATATTTTCATTTCATACAATTTTACCAGAATAACAAATATCTATCAGGTATTCAGGTATCTGAACAAAAGAACCCATTTGGTCTGGAGGAAGAATGAGCACAAGGTTATTTTATACTTCAGACATTAAACACTTTTTTTTTTTGAGGGAAGGGAGTGGAAGATTATCTAAATACATGACAATCAAGGTACTAGAAGATAGCAGTGAAACTACTAATAAATGTCTAACTGGATGTAAAAGGAAATGAGTGGCTGACTTAATCTAGTTTTTAGAAATACACCGCAGTGGAAGGAGACAGCACTGAGGACTCAAAAAAGTAACTTAAACTTAGCAGCACTTTTAACTTAGTATTTGGGAGAATATTTAATTTTTAACTTTACTGTGAACTAGTTCCCTAAACAGCTGGATTTTAAAAACTGACAGAAATTGCTGGTTCAGAGCCACTTCTGTTATCAAACCTATATTCTGTTACAAAAGACACAACCTGTGTTTCAGTGAAATACCTCAGAATATGCAGTGATAAAAATGAGAAAAGAGCATTTAAGGCAAAGCCTTTCTCAAGTAAATGGAAGGCAGATTAAAATGATTTTTACGGAAGAGGACTAAGGATTTTAATTATAAAAGATAAATTGTTTAATGTTAGCATAGGTATTGGAGAGGTACTAAGAAATCCTTGAAAAACTTTAATTTTAACAAACTGTATTATTGCTATGGTTATGATTATGTTTATTTAGGTAGGAAGTAATTGTGAAATTGGAACATCATGCACACAATTGCATCAATCAAATGACAATAATGTTGGCTGCAGCTCAGATTGCAGAGAATACAAGACTACTTAAATATTATTTAAGACTCCATTATTGAATCTGTCATTTTTATGCCCTAATTTTAGCATGTTCTGGCAAAGAATGTAAATGTTTTCTGAGGCCTCCTGAAAGAGGGTCAAACCAGCTGCAGCAGGAAGACACAAAGGGGTTCCTTAAGGACGAGTCCTTCCTCTTGCAATGTGCTGACACAGCTCCCATCATCACTCATGGAGGAGAGAAGACCCAGAAGTATCAGCCTGCTAATTCTGAATGTGTTTGCGTTGTGGGTTGATTACACCTCAGACATGCCAGACACATCTCATTATGAAACCCAGGCAGATGACTAGTTCTGATGCAGTTGTAAGGCAAACAATCCATAGGAGAAATCCTTCCAAACACACATTTATGGCTTATCTTAGTGTTTGAAAGATAAAACCTGCAAAGACTAAAATCAGAGCTGCCTCATATAGTAATTATAATGTAAGAAATGCAGCTGAGTTGTGGGAAACAATAAACTCTGGGCATTATTTCTTTTTCTAGACTCCTTTCAGTGATATATGACCATATAATACTTCTTTTCTGGCTAATATATAAGATGCAGCCATTTGTAGCTGAAAGCACAACACATTATGGAATAGAAGGGGGCAGGTAGTAGGTGATCATAAAAATCAAGTGAGTACAAATTAAAGTGAGAGAAATAAAAAAGGGTTAGACTTGTTAGGTATGTGACTTCAGCTTCAGTATCATCTGTGTGTTCCTCCTTGACTGTACAAACTCAGTACTCCCTTATCACAGTCCATATACATGTGTATGAGCATGTGAAAATACACATGTAATTTAAAGCCAACCCCATAACCTAGCTTCATCAAATCCATCAGTCAAACAGCAACCCAGTTAAACACTAGGCCACACAAGGTGTCCATTACAAAGTATAATAAAGGTTAGCTAGGAAGCTCCTGCTGGCAGAAAACGTGATTTCTCAGTAACTTGAGTTCTGCAGATGTCTCTCGCACATGGCAGAACAGGTATGTTGCAGTATTTAACCACAAAGGCTTTTTTAAATCCAGGCAGTACCTATACCAGATGCATGTGCCCAGCAGTTCTTGCAGCAGCAGCTCCCACAGAGGTACCCACTGGAGAGGAAGTGCGCAGGATTGGGAAGAAAGCTACAGGAGAAGGAAGACTTCTAACCAAGTGCTCAAGCCCTCCTTAAATTAACTCTAATGATTATCAGTAGATTCACCTGGGCATGGGCCAACATCCATTTGTGCAGTTTTTGACTCTCAGTTATAGCTATAAATAGCTGTGAAGATGCAGGGAAGTAAATCAGGAACAATCGCCTATGTGTGGGAATGACTCAGGCTTTGGTAAGAGATGGTAGATGAAACGGTTATGTGAAATCGCTGTGCTCTCTTTCCACCAGGTGTGGATAGCTGGAGAACACAGTTTTTAATCCGCGTCAGA
This sequence comes from Donacobius atricapilla, assembly GCA_013397315.1. Lineage (NCBI taxonomy): Eukaryota > Metazoa > Chordata > Aves > Passeriformes > Mimidae > Donacobius > Donacobius atricapilla. The sequence goes on along the minus strand of WBMY01011897.1, from coordinate 827,020 downwards.
TTTTGCGCACTCAGTCAAAAGCTATCTCCATCTTCAGGTGGGGACTCAAAGCTGCTACAGGTAAGAACGGGGATAATCAGGATCTAACAGTTGTTGGTTCATCCAGGCTCCATGCAATAAGAGGGAGGAAATGCAGATTCTGACTGTAGGTCCCTCTCCTGCGGTGCAAGAGGGGACCTGAGAACTATGGGGCTGTACAGAAGATGCACAGGGATAAGCAGACCTGCCTGCCTTGGCCAGATGGGAACATGAACAACAGAGAGTCTCATTTTCTCTTACCGAACGCATAAATGACAAAAGGCATAAACAGACGAGAAGAATTTCACTAACCAAAACAACAAAAATATCAATGTGATATGCTATGATCTCCCCTGGAAAAATGCTTCAGCAATTTTGGATAACACAATAAATACGTCTAATTAGACAGGCACAGTCTAAGAAAATATTCTGTGGCAGAGCTCTTGCAAAAAACCAATGGATTAGTAAATGCTAACATACCGCAATTCTATTCACTATGTTGACAAATCTAACCTGCTTAAATCTGCTTTTTAGGTGTTTTGAAGGCTAAAAAAATACATTACTAATGTCTGTATCCACAAAAAAGTAGCGCATTAATCCCAGAAGCTGACAACCACCTTAAACAGTAGGAAGAAGATGACAAAGCTTTGTACTACCTCTTCCGTGTCAGAGAACAGAATGATTGTCCAAGAGTGGATATGAGGCTGCATGAAGTACTGCACGAAGAGCTGGCAGGCTGTGTAGCCATGTACCCACAGGCACTGTGACACAGCACAGCTGGTCAGGAGACTGGATACCATGGGCACGACGAGTACTTGGAATATGTTTCCACACCCCGGTGAAAAACTAGCACAGAAAAGGAACCACAGGCAAACAACCACCTCCTCCAAGAACAGTAAGGATCGTGGACTTACAGGACTGTGTAGGCTTGGTAAACACTCTACTCACGAGAAAAACATGCTCATGGACAGAGACAGAGGAGAAAAAGCCCAAACCAAAAAACAGAACAACACAAAACTTAGAATAGTGACTAATTTTGAGACCAATATGACATAATTTGTCTCACTTTCCTAAACAGTTCAATTCAACAGATCTCAAGGACAAATTAGCAAGCCAGCTTTTGTTCTTTATAACGACATGGCACTTTTGCACATCCCAGACCACTTAGGTGTGACCGCTATTTCAAGCAAATAGTTAAAGAAAGCAAGGCAATCATGAGATTATGTTTATGATTAGTCACCGGTGAGGTTTCTGCAGTTCGTATAGCACATGAGATTTGTAATGGCTGGCTTTGTTCTGTAAACATGGGTATATTTTTCAGAGTATCCAGGTGCATAGACATCTGTTATATAGACAGGCAAGATATTTTTGAGATAAGAAATTTAAAAAAAAAAAAAGTTTACAGGAAAACAGAAAGTCAAGACTACAAAAAATTTAAAGCCTTGATTGTTTGGGGTTTTTTTTCATAGTTGACACATATTAACTTGATTAATTGCACCCAAATATTTCCAAAGAAATAAACCCCTGATGCTAACAACAAACATGGGAAACTTAAAAGTGAGAGAGGGGCAGCTCCTGGCAGTTAGGACATTTAAACACATAGAGAAGAGACACCATAAAAACACATGCAGAGCTGGAAGATACATGATTTTCACAGACTCAAGAACTCATGTCTCCCTCCTGTAAGCAACTAAAACTAGGAATACCTGAAGATGCAAAAATTAGTTCCATATCAGTGAAAGATTTGTATTTTCAATTCAGCTGTTTAGAAGAGAGTTAAAGAAATAAACATCACAGCATAGCTTTAAGACCTGGTATTTTTTTTTTCAAATGACATAACCTAATGTGAGTGAGAAGCTTTCTTAGTAAAAATGGGGATTGACTGTTTTCCCATTGATGCAGCTTTCAAAAACTATAAATATTGCTTTCCTGTCTTCCAAAGGGTGCAGAATAAAAACGGGCATCTAAAACCTCCTCCTTCTCATCAAAGAAAATATACTATGAATGTACTCACAGATAGTTAAGTCACAGGTATCTCTCTTGGGAAATAACACTCTTATCCAATCCATTCCTCATTGCCTGATATGATAGAGAATGAAGGCTTATCACAAATAAAATCAAAAACAGCAGCAAAGCCATTTGTTTTCTGGTGAAAAGGACACAGAACTGGCTACGTATGATCAGTCAAGTAAGCACAAGGCGAGGACAGTGACAGACAGCTCTCCAGCAGTGCTCTCATAGGAACAGCCCAGCAAAGCAACATGCAACAACTGGGACAAATCCTAGGATCCTGGATAAAGTAACATGGATCTTCTAGTCGGAAAAAGTAAAAACTAACACTGAAGAATGAGAAAGGAAAGGGCAGGATCCCTGCTCAGAAACAAGAAAGACGGACCAGCCCAAAGGGACTCCATCGCAGCCCTCTACAGAAAACGGGTGTTACTTAGCCCAGGAAATTACATAGCACTGCCTTCAGTCACATGCTTTGTGGCTTGTGATTTTAAGATGCATTTCTTTCTGTTGCTTTTAGTTCTATAAAAATTATACTTCTGTTGGAAGGTCATTTCTGGTCATTGATTAACACATCACTGTTCTTAAGGGAAAAATGGCAGTCATGAGCCCAGTTGCACTTGCTGAGCAGGAACATCACAGGATCCTTTAACAAGAGACAGGATGACTCAGGGCCAGGAAACAACCAGGTCATGGATTCGGCCTGGGAGAGGCTGGCCAGGTTACCAATGCAGCCTACCTCAGTACTTGCTAACACATCATGTTTCCTTGTTTAGGGAGAAAAAATTCGCTGCAGGGACAGGTTTTAAGTACTGTTAGAAGTTTTTGTAAATACAGAGCCCAGAGCTTGCCTGTTGAAGGTCTGGATTGCTTGCACTTCAAATGTCACTAGTTTATTTCAACACACAGAGTCCCTTTCCTTGCACTGGTGCCTTTGGTTTTCTGCTTGCGCCCCAGTAGGACATAAAGGCAGAAACACTGGTCTTGTTTATACAAAGATTCACACAGGGCTCAATTACAGTTAATAATGTTTGAGCAACTATTTGAGGCCTTGAAGTCATAGAAAAAGGTCTCCTTTTTGGCTGGTCAAAATGGCTCCATGCTTCACTCACCAAATCTCAGTGTAAACTATCACTACTAGATAGATGGCCACCAATGATGTTTTTTTCTGAAATCTGAAGAACTCTCACCCACCAGAATGCATTATTAATAACCTGATATATATAGAAACATTTGTGGCACCTGTTTTGTGTTTTTCTGCGTCAAATAGTAGCACTGCATCATTTCTGATACAGCCTACTCCCAAGTCTTGAAAACCTTCTGACTCAATCATCTAAACACCAAGACTATTTTTAGCTCCCTTAACATGCCTCAACTTCAGGGCTTAAGAGGAATCTCTAATAAAGAAATGGTATTATGCTTAATAATGTGCTTAGATTTATAAGATACATTAACTGTATTTTATGCTGTAACAACCTGTAATCACAACTGTATGGAATATTGTGAGTTTGTCCCTGATATTTTTCTGCTCCATTACTGTTAATATAAGAAACTATCCAGACAAGTTTTTTTGATGAATATGACATTTCAGTTCTCAAAAACAAACCAACCAACACATTGCAAATGAACTGATCATAAAATAAAAATAGTTGGCCCTTTAAACAGTCTGAATCTATAATATATTACAAAATTCCATCAGTATGTGTAGACAAAGACAGGGATATGGATATCTATGTGTAGATACATACAGAGTATCCTATTTTCAGAATATCCTGTTTTCAGAAACTATTTCTGAAATGATAACACAACTAAAATTATATAAACTCATTAGCATAATTTTTAATTTAAACAATGGCCTTGTCAGGAAAAAGGAGAAGCTCCCTTCTGCTCTTCCCTGCTGGAGATGAGATTCTTTCCTCCACCCACTGTACCAGGTTTGGCAATCATCTGAGTTATTGCTAATTTAGGTAGCAATGTCCACACAAATTTAATTTAAATAAATAAATAAATAAAAAGGTAGGGTTGTGTGTATTTTGTTTTTAAAACTGCTGAACTGCTTGATGCTGGAGCCGGGACCAGTGCAGAAAGAGCAAAGAAAGACTTCTCCTTCTGATGCAGCAAATCTAAATTATGTCAAATCAGACCCTAAGAGCATCAGTTAAATTTAGGTTTGAAAGATAAACAAAGTTCAGTAATTAAAAGCAATTTCACAGTATTTTTCTTTGCAGGATGTTCCATTTAGGTATTCACACGCTGTGGTCAGAACTCAGAGGGACACAGATGAACTCTTCATGGAAAATTTGGAATTTATCACAAAGCCTTTCTATCAATAATTACAAACACCAGCTCAGGACCTCAAAAACAAAAAAAAATTCAAAGTTTGCTTTGCACTTCACGGGGAAGTAAATTTGTTTGTATTAACATACTATACGATTAAGATCTGGTAAACTTAGTAACTGATGAGTCAATCTAGACACTAATTTTTTTCAACCCCTTTCTCATATCATCTTCACACTTCTATTGCCTCTAAAATCATGGATTAGTAAGTGCTAACGTACTGAACTAGAGATGGCAAGTGCTGTTGGATTAAGCCTGAGTAAATAGTTGAGCGTCTTAGCAGCTAGGAACTAATATAAAGCAGGAATGAAAAACATTGCTGAGAAAAGATCAAGTTTGTGAAGCAATGAACCACAGGGCTTTAAGAACTATTGCCATGAGATCCCCCAAAAAGCAATTACGTGACAAGACAGTCTACTTCAGTATCAGAGTCCAGCCTACAGTGCAGCTGATAAATACAGTGGTGCTGAGCACATTGCGCCGATTCCTCCTGCTCTGCAAAAGGTAATAATACTATCAATATCTCAAAGAGTATTTGGAAAATACATGCAAGAAAACGAAAACTACCATCCTGAGTTTCACTAAGACTGTGGATGGGGCTGAAGTTAAGCACATTCTTTATTCACTGTATTATGAAGAAAAATTTCAACCTCCTGTGAGAAACAGTAAACCTGACAATCAAATATGTACTCACATTTTAGACTGTAACGGTGGGCTCATCTTCACTACTGTTAAATCAGTTGTACTTAACTCAATTACAGTGAGGTAATTACATTAACATGAGTCAGTGCATCCACACATGGCATTTGCACGGGTGCTGAGTGAATTGCTGTTACCTCCCACATGGCACAAGTACTTTGCTCAATCACATTAAACAGGACACAGCTCAGGACACTTTCACCTACAGTTCAAGCCACCACACCACTGTCAAACGCCTCAATCCCACCTGTACAGGGGGAAACCTATTGCACAGCTGCCCTTAACCAGGTACAGGCTATAACCCCCGTGTGGGTTTATCTACCCACTGTAGTGCCTTTATTATGTCCTGCTCCTTTTGGAAAGGCAACAAAGATACCCAGCTTTGAAATCTGTTGTTATTAAACTTAAAGGTGAGGAGAACATTAACGGTGATAAAGAAATTCTAACAAATCAACGAACCTGTGTGAGTTACAAAGATGTTACCATTACCGCAAACATGGTGATTCACTGGCTCCTGCCAGCATCTGCTGGCAGACACGGGCACCCATCTCAAGTCTCTGCAGTCTCAGGCTACGTTCATGCCTCTAATCAACAGCTTGGGCATCATTCCCTGGTTCTGAAGCAAGGTGGCACAGCGTACTTTAACATTCATTTGGCAACATTCTTTCCTTCTCCACTTCTGCCCCATTCCCAAAAGAGAGGGTGGCTGTGCTCTGGCTGCTGACTAGAGAATGCCCGCCTCCATGTGCCACAGGCAGCAGCAGTTGCTGTGGGAAGGGGAAAAAACCAACAACGTGCAACCTCTCTCATGATGGAGGTTCATACTCCACTGCCTCAGCCTGCTTCTGACCCGCGGTTATTTATCACTAGATGCAGCCTTAAAGCCCAGAGTGAGCAATTCTGGTTTGTTAACTGGGAGAGTTCTGTTACTGGTCAGGCAGGTGCTTGCAGAAGTTGAATATAGCTAAGCCATGCCTTAATTTAAGCAAGAACCTGTAGCCTGGTATCTCTGAGCACAGCTCAGCAGTGCTCCTTGCTCATCTCTGGATACTGAGAGAAAACTCTGCACTACTTTTTAATATAACTGACAATCAGCTGCCAAGAAACTGAATCCGTAGTCAGACATAAAAATCAGGCCCACAGGTACAGTAAAATAAAGTAATGCAATGAGTCCTTTCTGTTAAAAGAGTTGCCCAAAGTCACTGAAGCCAGTATTAAGGAAATTCTGTTATCAGATATTCATGAAACCTGTGAATGCCTATCCTCACTGTGCTGAGAACCATGACTGATAAACATGGAAATGAAATACCAACTGCAGAACACATACCCTGGTGTCCAGGTGTATGACAAGGTTAACAAATGGTAGTGTTAAACTCCTGTCAAAGGGAAGATGTAAATCAAACTAATGATGGGTATGACTTTGGAGACATAAGGACAAGAGGAACTAAAATTTCTTATGTTTGTTTCAAGAAGCACTTTCTAAAACACTTTTGAAGAGTATGTACTCACTAGGCAGGAATAAGCACACTTTATCACAAAAGTACAAGTACGTTCTGCTTCCATTCTGTATTTGGACATACTATTCTACAAAACATGGGACCTGGAATACTCATGCCAAGAAATAGGCTAAATATATTAATAGAAAGTTTTAAAATATCGTTATAGCAAAACACTAAGTTAAGGTCAACTTCTCAATTAAAAAAACCGTATTTATACACAGATCAGAGATGTCATATCTTAGGAATAAATAAAAGGCATTATTTTGCAAGGACAAATTAATATTTAAATTGTGTCACTTGGTTTTCAAAAGCTTATCTTGGGGAAACTTGTTTGCAATGCAAAAAAATATACAGAAAATAATCCTTCTATTTGGTGCTTGCTTGTCTTTTTAGACTGAGAGTGCTTATTCTTATTACTCAGTCTTATTTTTTCTGAATTGTAATAACAAATCACAAGAGAAAAAACAGATCTTATTGAAATCTGTTTAGGGATTTTTCACAAATAGCTGTGCTATCTTTCAAAACTAAATGCTAAACAATCTGTAGAAAACTCAAGCCTTGTTTTAAGACTACTGCATTATTTTATAGAAAAAAATTCTGCAGACCTCTACTTTCCTTTTGCTGCCTTTGCAGACTCTTTTCTGACTTGTGTGCTCTTGTTTTAATCCAACAGTAGTGTTTTCTCATCTTGGCAGTGTCCTGTGGCTACAAGCTCACACAGTGAGGTCAAGAGAGAGCACAACCAGAAAACTTGTGAAAAAGGAAAACAAAATGGAGGAGGGGCACCCACAGGAGATGAAGGAAAGCCAGCAGAAATGCCTATAGTGTACAAGAGCATTTTTCTCAGCCCTCATGAAATAGCATGTCCTTATCACTACCTGAGAACTGAAAAAAACCCAAAAAAAAATTAAAGAAAAGCTCCTCCTTGGCCAACCTCCACAAATTTCCAGCAACAACTTGGAAATTATTTCTATAGTGTGGGGTATATCCTATTTGTAAAGAAATCTAGAGTTTATTGTAAAATGCTGACTCACAAATGCTAAGTTGATGGGACAGAAAATAAGTTTATACAGCTTCCTCTTGCAATTAGTGATTTATGTGTTTGCTCAGAAAGGGTAGACAAAATTTCATTTTGTCAAATAAAATTCTGTGCTATGCAAATACCTTTAAACGGAAAATAAATTTACATTTCATAGTAGTTTTTCAAGTATTACTTTCACAGCTGATAGTCCTCTTAAAAATGCTTTCTCACACACAGCTTATTCTTTCTTACATTAAATTTTCCATTTGTTTGCAACATACCCACTCCCAAGCCCTGGGAAAAAAAAAAAGGCTTACTTTTCATGTCAGCGTTGTTACTTATTGTAACTATCTGAAATTTGGAAATCAATAAGAACAACCTACAAATAAAGATAAATGGTATTTTGTTCACTTAACTCACTCTTTGCCAGAATCATTTGCCAAATAATTTAATTTGTTACAATATGCCCAATATTAGTTTTCTCCTGATTCTTATCTGTGTACCAGAAACATCCACACCTACTTTGGTCAGCCTTATATTACAGCAACTTGTGATCAGCTTAAACTGTGCATATATTGTCAGTGCACAGGCACACAGATTATTGTCTGCAAGAGAAAGTGTCAAATTACTTTAATGAACCATTAATCCACACAATAAATGAAGGTTATTGAAAAGTGTAATGATCTTCTCTTACGTGTTGCACTTGAGCAGAATTTTAGTTTAGCAGTTTTTCTTTCTAAAATAGAAAAGGTGCATTTATAAGAAAAGTAGTTACAAATTCAAACCATCTGAAATTTTATAGATGAAAGACAACCTCATTGTGAGGATCCTGATCAAATGCAATTACACAGAGATTTGCTACTGGACAGGTTCCATTCATCAGTGGCAAACTCTCTCTGTGCAAGAAAAATATTTCCCAAAATGTCAGGACATACATTTTTCTCAATTAAAAACAGCTCCTACGCTGCCCATCCCATCTGACTGAGGCCACTCACTTGGACAGAAATTACATATATCTATATATATATCTATATCTCACACACATATAATAGAGAATATATGTATATAAAGAAAGGCTCCTTCAATTTATTTACATCTGTATTACCTCACCAATCTCCCTGGGGACAGAGGTGAACACTAACACACAATAAGTAGAACTACACTCTATCTGTAGTACAGTGCACCTTCGCCATTCACAGCACAGCTTGTGTCAATAAATAATCTCAAGACATCCAAAATACAACATCCTTCTGACTACATGTTAAATTAGCAGCAAGCAGAACTCCATGTTTTAATGTATCTACTGAATCTGCCCACACTGTGTATGCAGCACATGGCATGATTTCATGGTCCCTGTACAGACAGAACTCAGTCCTACTTGCTCTCAGACAAATTGAGGACCCATCCTACAGCTTGTCACTTAAGGGAGTCCTGCACAGAGCTCAGTTCCAGACTTCACTCATCAGCAGCCAAATCCAATGAAATCCAAGTGACTTTATAAGTGTGGCACAGCGCTTTGCAGCACCAAACTTACACCATGAATGACAAACATGCGCATGCACATGAGAAGTATTTCTTTAAAAAACATTTTTAATGACATGCAGGACAATTCCATGGTTTATTTCAGTGAAAATATCTTTCAAATATCCTTACAAGAAAAATGAAAATTACTGCTACAGCTTGCTTTGAAGCAGTTTGGACATCAGGAGAGAAGCTGTTCATGGCTGAACCTTAGTTGAAGTAGCCATGGAGATGGGTTAATGAACATTACATTGAGTCTACTAAGAAAGTTCAAATCATGGTGACACTTCCAGGAAACTTGACATGATCTTCCGGTACCATTAAGGAAAAGGTGTGCCCAGTAAAGCAGACAGCTCAGTTATACCTGCTAGTTACACACCAGAAGGGCAGTCATAAATTAAATGCTGCCAACAAGAAACTCAGCCTATTTTTTTACAAGTTACAGAAACAGATATATCCACTATTTGCAGGACTGGACTCTTAACGTCTCTCTCTGAAGAAATGAATGCGGGACCAAGCCCAGCATTGACCCAATGTGCAGTCATGGTGAGCACACGCCAACAGAGGTGGCAGCTCCACGAGATGCAGTTGTGCAGTCTCGCTCTACCAGTTTTCTCCTAGCGAGCAGGTTAAATCAATGAGAGCAATAAGAAGTTTGGAGAAAAAGACCTCCCATTTTATTTTGGCTCAGTTCCTCAAAAATTACACTCCACCACTGTGCTGATACCAAATGGAATGGTGTATTCTGTATTTCCTCAGGCTGCATGCCTCTACTGCTTTCCTCAAGTTAGCTCAGTTTTTCACGCAGCAAAGCCAAAGTCCTATGAGTTTCATGAGACAAATTAAACCCAAACACGGGAAATATATTACTGGTTTTCAGCTTAAGGAGCAAAGCATTGTAACTCCTGCAGCTACAAAGCAGTGGAATTGACACGGGAGTCCGGGTGGGAACATGAGGCCAGGGTGGAGGAAGGGGTGGGAAGGACCGCCTCTTCTAGCAGAAGTCTGCAGTTACGTGGCTTAAGGCAGTAATGAAACTGCAGAGCTGTAACAAGCAAGGATTTCATCCAGGAGAAGGAAAAACAAAAACCAAAACCCAAACCAAACAAGCCAGCACAAAAACAACAACAACAAAAAGAAACTTAACCAAACCTAACAATTGCAAAAGCCTAGCATGGATCGTATCTTCAGCAAACAATTTTTTCTGCAAGATTAATAGAGATGCTTGCCTAATTTAAAAATAACCATGCAGAATAATTCAGGGGCTCACAGCAACAGCAGTGAAAATTTCAACGTCTATCAACCAAATTATGCACTAGTGTATGGAATGACAATTACTGGGCTCTCCAGGATTTGAGATTTGTGAAAAGCATTTCTCCCATTTGTCACTGTAAAAGCAATATGTAACATTAATATTAAAAACAGACAAATAATTTTACATAGAAAGGTTAAAATAAGTAGCTAGCTTCATACAAAGCATCATTTAAATATTCCAATTATTTGACGTGTATATTTAAAGAACTGAACATTTTGTAAAACAGCCCTGTATTTAGCTGAAAGTATGTAAATATAAGGTACACATGGATTAATTAAAACTACAGAAAACCAACATACTTTGTACTGGAAACATTAAATACTTCTGCTTGAAAAACACTTTCAAAAAGCACATGCCACCTATTTGAAGGCAGCAATAAACATAAAGCAGCCTTTAATCCCTGTACTATTTTGAAACAATCAAAGCAACTTTAGGGTTGTGCATAAAAACTCCTTTCATAACATATGCATCTAAAAAAATCGTTTGCAAGTAAAAAATGTTATCAGATAAAAACATGAGATTCCACAAGCAGGATGCTGGTCGGGGGAGGAAGGAGCAACTGACACAAATGCATCATAGTCAATACATAGTAAATATATCATAGTCAAATGTATCATTACCCAAACTCATCCCAGAGGAGAGACTGTCCCAGAGGGGGGAATCATTAAACAAGCTGCTGACAGCCTGGAAGTACATTTTTATTTAGGAATGTAAAAAATACTGGTTTTAATTATGCTGTTCTAAACTACAGCCAGAGAACTTGTAAAAGCTTTGCACAACTCATCCACAGAGACCGAAAATCCAACATATTGTGGCCTGCATTGGGAAATACTGCTTGACTTTATTTCCATTAGAGCAGAACTGTTGTTGTGAGGAAATACATATATTTCATCTATAATATACAAAGTATGTATATGCACTACGTTTTGAGTTTTTTTATAAAGAAAACAACCTATACACTATCCATCCTTTTTCCAAAAAAGTACTTTCAGTAGTAAAGCTATAGTCATAACACAAAGAGAAAATATTCCATCAAGTCCATGTGGAACTTCACTCAAGGACAGACTAATGCAGAAGACCATTTTGTTATAAAAGCTGCATATTTAAGGTCCTAATCTTGAAACCTTTATTCACATGAACAAGTCTTACTTTAAAGAACAAGTGTTTTCAAGACTGGAATCCAGCAACCATTAATCTTGTTGAAGGACTTTTTAGCATTAAGGTCGTTGCTGTCCTTTGAAATAAACAAAAGCATGCAATTCTACTGAATATTTTTCAAAAATTCTGTCTTGTCACATTACAGCACACAGAAATTAAAAAGAAAGTGTAAGATATGAAGTAAAACAAGTAAAACCACAGAAAAGTTCCAACAATTGAAGAATAGTAATTTGTTATTAAAAATTTATTCTCTTTCAAATATTTCTGTAAATATGACTGCTTCAAGGTGATGTGTGTTATTTAGTAGTGTGATTTGCTTAACCATTAGGAGGGCAAGCCCAAGAGGTCATGGAAAATTGTGATGTGCCCGATTTTTTATCATCTTTGCTGAGTTGGTCAGAGCAGGGTAATGATAAGACCAAAGGTTGTGGGTTCGGTCCCTGTATGGGCCATTCACTGAAGAGCTGGACTTGATGACACCTGTGGGTCCCTTCTGACTCATAATATTCTGATTCTGTGACTACCCAAGTTTAATTCTTCCTCCGAGCATCAGTGAAGCAAACAAATGGCTCCTTAAAGGGAGGCCGCATTTCTTTTCAAAGTTGCTCCTGATGTCGCCCCCGCTGCAACCTTGGTGTGCAGCCCCTCCTGTGGGCCGGGCAGAGAAGTGTAGGGCACGGGGGCTCAGTGGAACCCGGCTCGGCTTCTTCCACCCCCCAGTACGGACAGTGCTGCTACAAATGGTGGCAAAGCTTCAGGGAAAAGTGTTTGCTTCAGGGTGCTTTTATTCGCATTGCCTGTGTACCTGTGTGCCCGGGGGCCGCTGGAGGACTGGCCATGGCTGATGTAATAATGCCCATCCCGGATCCGGAGATCAGTGGCACTGATCTCCTCTCTCTGGCAAACAGGGACAGGACCTGATGGAATTGCCTGAAGTTGTGCCAGGGGAGGTTTAGGTTGGGTATTAGAAAAAGGTGGTTGAGGACTGAAACAGGCTCCCCAGGGAAGTGGTTGTGGCACCAAGCCTGATCGGGTTCAACAAGTGTTTGAAAAGGGCTCTCAGGCACATGGCATGACTCTCGGGGATGTCCTGTGCAAGGCTAAAAGTTGGACTCAATCCTTGAGGATCCCTTCCGACTCAGGCTATTCTGTGATTCTGGTCCTTCAGCACAGGGAGGTGTGACCATCCCTGCTTGCCCCGCGCCAGCACCCCAGTGGCGGGCATGGTGGTATGTTACTGCCGGGGGAGTGGGGCACACGCAGCACTAAACCCATTAGTTCCAGCAGGGCTGCCCTTCAGGCAGTTTTCATCTATCATTATTTTGAACCTCAAAGATATTAATCAGCATTTCCAGTTCTGCACTGTATGCCTAACTAGCNGCCGCGGCACACCCTGCCCCCCCGGACTCTCAGCTCCGTGCCACGGCGCCTCCATCACCACGGCAGCCCCAGACGGCTTCCGCAGCACAAGCAACCTGCCCCGCCTGCAGCATCACCCACCGATCGCGCGGTAAATGCGACATCCATGCAAGCGAGGAAAAGCAGTCTCATCCCCCGCCAGACCGAGAGTTTTCCGCCACCCGCGCCAGCTGCAGCGCAGCAGAGACGTCAACAGCTGACTGGCAGATCTTGCCAGCGAGCAGAAAAATTAAGGCCCGGAATCTTTTCCTTTGGCCCCTTCCAGATGCCACTGCACTGAGCCAGAAGGGAACTGGCAAATATAAAAACCGCAGTTAAAGTCTGCATCCCTCCCTGTCATTCCTCCGTGCGGCAGAATCCAAACTGACCTACATTGTTAAACCTGTTTCCTGAAACATGCAGGAATGCTGTAGAAGATGAAAACAAGGCTTGTATGCAGATATCTCAAGGATCTTGCATTTCCTTTATTAGCATCTATTCATAATGAATATTTTATTGTTGGGCTTTGGAATAATTTGCAAATTAAGTATTCTGACTTCGTTTCTTCATGCTTGAATGTAGCTTTTTAATAGTAACAATTTAATAGCAACACTGCTACCTGAAAGCTTTCCATAAAATTTGCCAAATTAATAGAAATTTGATATTTCAAAATTTAACAGCTGCTTTTGACACAAAAGTATTTTGTTTAGTAAATGTGTAAAAATTGTTACAATAATGTAATGTATTTTTCAACAAACCAATTATTAAAGGAAGAAAGGATTAATGTCTTTCTTCTGTATTTAGCATGTCTCTTATTGTTTGACAATTTACTTCCATACAGATTTAATAAAAGGAAGCAATTTGCTTTTTTGGTNGGGCTCTCAGGCACATGGCATGACTCTCGGGGATGTCCTGTGCAAGGCTAAAAGTTGGACTCAATCCTTGAGGATCCCTTCCGACTCAGGCTATTCTGTGATTCTGGTCCTTCAGCACAGGGAGCTGTGACCATCCCTGCTTGCCCCGCGCCAGCACCCCAGTGGCGGGCATGGTGGTATGTTACTGCCGGGGGAGTGGGGCACACGCAGCACTAAACCCATTAGTTCCAGCAGGGCTGCCCTTCAGGCAGTTTTCATCTATCATTATTTTGAACCTCAAAGATATTAATCAGCATTTCCAGTTCTGCACTGTATGCCTAACTAGCTTGCTTTTGCTTTTTTTTTTTTTAATAAAACAGACAAACCGAACATTTAAACCGCATTTAGAGAGCAATAAAATCTTTGACTCTCTCATATCAATCACTTCCTCGGACCACAGTCAGCTGCCCGGGGAAGACCAGGTTGTAAACGGCCCGAGGAAGCGATAGGCAATGAACAGCCCTGACCCTCGCTTCCCCGGTCCGGCCGGGGCTTGCAACCCNTGACCTACATTGTTAAACCTGTTTCCTGAAACATGCAGGAATGCTGTAGAAGATGAAAACAAGGCTTGTATGCAGATATCTCAAGGATCTTGCATTTCCTTTATTAGCATCTATTCATAATGAATATTTTATTGTTGGGCTTTGGAATAATTTGCAAATTAAGTATTCTGACTTCGTTTCTTCATGCTTGAATGTAGCTTTTTAATAGTAACAATTTAATAGCAACACTGCTACCTGAAAGCTTTCCATAAAATTTGCCAAATTAATAGAAATTTGATATTTCAAAATTTAACAGCTGCTTTTGACACAAAAGTATTTTGTTTAGTAAATGTGTAAAAATTGTTACAATAATGTAATGTATTTTTCAACAAACCAATTATTAAAGGAAGAAAGGATTAATGTCTTTCTTCTGTATTTAGCATGTCTCTTATTGTTTGACAATTTACTTCCATACAGATTTAATAAAAGGAAGCAATTTGCTTTTTTGGTCCATCATCTTTAAAAATCTGGCAGTGAGATGCTAATGTGCCCAGAACAAAGTGCTCAAAAGACATACGAATTCAGATTAACTTTGTTAAATCCCTGGAATTAAACAGTAACAAAATAAAACAAAACAAACCACCAAAAAAACCCTGTACTAAATTGTCTACATGTTCACTTAAGTGGAGAAAATTGTAGATCAGTAACATTTTTATTTTCTTACATACTATCAATAAATAATTATCTGCCAAGTCCTCTTTCAGACCTGCAATGCCAAGAATTTCAAACTTGTCCACAAAGTGGCACAGCTACACTTCAATTAATGAAGATCCTGCTGAATGTGCTGCAAGAAATTCAGATGAACATTTGTGTATGTAAGTTCACACAAATAATACTGTTATATAATTAGTTTTGAGGGCATTTTAAGGATTAAAAAGCTGTCATAGAGATAGTAAAAAACAAGTCCACTGAATAATAGTTTATACACACAAATCCCCCTTTCGTTTATTTAACCACGATTTTCTGGTTTAAGTATCTCAGCTCCCAAATGAAAGTATCAGAAAAAAAAATCATTGAGACAAACTGCATATTTACTGAAACTTCTTCACTGACTGAAACTATTTCACTGACTTCACCTGGCTCAACATTTCATCTCTTAGTAACATGTGGTCCTTGAAATGTAGGTAAAATATCTTGTACTTTCCAAATGCACATCTGATGGAAAGAGAAAACAGAAACTAAGCTAAGGTTTACGAGTTTTTAAGAATTTAACAAATATACTATATTTACCATCCTAAACCCAGAAATACTGCAACAAAATCAACCATTTTATGGCATTAGCTCACTCAAGAGAATATAATATATTATAGATGCATTTAATGACATCTATTGTGGTCAATGCTGGCTTATATCCCTTCTAGTGGACATTCAGATAAAAGGAAATCAAATTATAACTATAAAAACGTAGTAGTGTTTTATACATAATTTTTAAAAATATACTGATTCCCATTAAAAAGATATTAATACGTGGATCACAGCAGATCTTAAACATTGATCATAATATCTAATAATGAACACTAAAAATAATTCATCTTTCAGCAAATGCTCCAACTGTAGCCACTTCAGCAGTCTAATCTTAGTCCATTTACAGCTGTCATCAGTTAAAGAGTGATCATCCAAAGAAGTACTGTGTGAAGATTAACAATAAACCCACAGAAGCATGGAATGGGCTATCATTTCCCAATAAAATACTGATGATTATTGTCAGTAAAAAAGAAACTATACTACAAAAATAAATTAATCTGCCATTTGAAAAAAATATGTAATTGCTCAATTAAAATAAATTAATGAAGATTAATGTGAAAATTCTTTGGGGAATCTGGATCTACCAATTACATTATTAAACATAAAGAGATGTTGCTCAAAGCAGACTGCAGATTAATTAAAAAAGCATCTGTGTTCTTGAAAAATGTAGTTACTAAATGCAAATACATATAAAATGGAATATGCATTTTTATTTTTTACAAAAGTCTTTAATAATTTCTACCAAAGACAATGTAGGCACAGATCAAATTTAAAGGAACCTTTCCCAATCCCTGTCTTGAATTTATATAATTTTAAACATTTTCAAATCTAATAGATCATATTTTGGAATACTGTAAATTTCTTTTTTTAATTCTTGAGGAAAAGAAGGCATTGCTAAGAGGAGAATCCGATAACCTACGTTCTTAGTGTAAATAATAGACTATAGTCCAGGATAATTAAGCACTCCTTAGTGAAAGATGTGGTAATTACTGCTCCATTAAGTGTTCACAAAAGCAGGAACTAACACTAACAAAATCCTATTCCTCCAAGTCTAAGCAAAAATTTAATCCTGAGATGTACTATATTTCTGCCTAAGAATCTTGAATATTGTTTTCATCTTAACAATGCACCTTTAAGATCTTTTGCACTCTTATCCTCTACAGTTCAATCCCACAGTCCTCTCTTTGTGACTAGCGCTGTAAAGTCAATGGTGACATGTAAAGTTCTCTACAGTATCAGAAATGAAGAGTTTCTTTGTTTATTAATGCATCTGCTTCACATCCAGATCAATCACCCTCAAGTAATGCCTGTCTTTAACAATTATCACTAATTCCTGAAGCCAGTTAAACACACTTGTAAAAATTATCTCTTTTTTTTCTTCAGGTTGCAGCAGTTTCTAAAGCAGATTCACACAACAAACAGGATGCCCTAAGATCAGCATGCTAGAGCCACACAGACCCCGACACAAGAAACCATGCATTCCTCACAGGGTTCACTTCTACCCTACATTTCCCACCCAATAAACAGTTTCTGCAAAACATGCTACTTGAAAACATTGAACAAATGTGATTTTGACACATGTAAAACAGCTATTACAGATGTAATGTGCTTTCATTAATTAACACACAGAGGCACACAATCCTCCAAAACCAAACAACAAAGCAGGCAAACAAAGCAGATTTGGCACAGCCAAATGAGAATGTATTCACTGCAGCAGAGATCTGTTGAGAACTGTGGTGCAATGGGAACTCTTTGACTAACTGCATTTACAAATATTTGAGGACTGCAACGTGCCTCCAAATCTGTGAACTGCCCATTTGCTCCTATCTGCGCAGAAGGTTCAGCTACTTCCTCCTCTCCAGGCCGAGCTCTCCCTCGTCTTTGAGTAGTATCTCTGCATCCCTAACACCAGGGCCTGGGAAGAAGACAGATCTTGAAGGATCCAGTCAGTAGGGCTCCAATCCTCCCCGTCATCAGCACAGATATGCAATACTGCAAGATACAATGTTTTTTAAAAAAATTTCCCAGTACTTACTGCATCCTATCAGCCGAGCTAGAAATCAAAGGCCCTGCACAGGTCTCTGACTGTTCAACACCCCAGAGGCACTTTCACTGCAAGGGTGAACTACATTCACCTCCAACAGGACATGCCCATGCCCACAGTGAGGGGTCTTTCCTACACTGGGAGCATTTCACATACTTCTCCCACTTTCTCCTACTGTGAGGAACTTATTTGGGACTGAGCAATTTTTCAACAGGAAGATGGAAAAAACCCACATTATCAGCCTGATACCTTAGCATCTACCTTAGAGCAGACTGGTAGATGAGTGGCCAGGTAAATATTATACATTCACAGTATGAAAAAAGTCACATACTGTGAGAAGTATATATAAATTACACACATAAGATAGTATATATGCCTGAACTTGACAAGTTGTATCACTTTTAGTCAACTTTTAATAAAGCAACAGTGACCCAAACCCTGTTTTTACTACCTCACATGTTAGGCACTGTACAGGGAACAGGTCAGACCGTTTTTGAGAACAAAATGCACACTTACAGCTTTTGAAAACAAAAGCCCGTGAACCACATAGTTTCAGTAGGAACATGCATGTAAGAGTCTTAACATCCATTTCTAAGTTCCACAGGTCAGAAGGAGCACTTCATGTGAGACTACTGTGCAGAATTTGGCCCACCAGGTCTGTAATCAACAAGAAGGGAAGGGATGTCATAATTTCATTGCGTGAAGGAAGAGGTTTTGTTCACCATTGAAACAATTCTCAATTTTTCATTCACTTGATGTACTTTTGTGTTTAATATCTGGGGAAGAGGGCAGCAAACACGTTCATGAATAATTCTTGGATCTTATTGCACTTTAGTGTAAAGGATGGCTGATTCTCAGGATGTATAATCTGCATGTCTTAGACCAGGTAATTAAACTGGATGAGATAACAATAGATATTTTAAATACAGGATGTAGTTGGGAGTCTAATCCAACATCTAGAGAAGTCAGCTTGGGTCTATTAGGTATGTTTGATATTACTACTTTTATATATTTGTAGTATTTCCAGTACATTGAGTCTAAGAGTATTCAGAAATTACTACACATGGCCAGCAGAGGCTTTTTAAACCCCCCTATTTCCCCTAAGATTGTATTATTACAAATGGCCCATAAAACTAACCAAGATTTTGATTACTACCTTGCAAAACACAGTTGTAAAATGAAACAAAATATTTTTTTAAATTACAGCATATGGGCACAATTAAAGGATTTTAAAGACACCTGTACTTCGAAAAAAATACAAAATTATGCTTATTCTGGTCTCCTTAAAGTACACAATGGCTATCACTTTTACACTCAGTTTCAGATGAGGGTTTATTTTGGTCCATGTATTTATATGACCATAAAAAGAGAGTTGTAACACAAACGTTAAAGTAGTCTCACGTGGCACTATAATAAAAACAATCAAGAAAAAGAAATTCTCTGAGCACTGCATACCTTTAAATTAGCATGACTAATTAAAAGAAGGTCTCTGGGAGCAGATTATCTTTGATGGGAAAGCCTGTATCAGCTAAATTGATGAGAACTACACATTTATGAATGTAATAACAACATCAGCATTTTCTGACAGCGTACAAGATCTGTTATAGTCATGAAATATTACTTTGATTTTGTAGATAAATTCATACACTCCAAATATTTATTATATATGCATTTACTCAGATTTTACTTGTTAAACAATTTTAATCAGTGCAAATATTATCTTACGATGCTAAAAAAATGAATCCAAACTTTTTGGTCTTCCTCCTTCCAAAAAATGCAATTCTAGCACCAGATCAGAATTTTGGAATAGAAACTGTGATTTCCTTGGCTCCTGCACTGATAATAGAATAAAAATATTCTACAAACTCTCAGTCTCAAAGGCTTTGATGCATTTAATTTTCAAAGTTGAAATTCCATACGTATATGGAAGGAATAATTAAGGAGCTGTTCTTTCCAGATTATCAACTAATTTCACTAAGACCTCACCTTATCTGCTAAAAAGATCTATCCAAATTATTATGAACATGCCATGTAAATATGCTTATTTCTGTTCTGTAGGAGAAGACGCCCACATATAATTTATATTAATCAAAATTTCCCTGATTTTTTCTGCCTTATAAATAGTGTTTTTTAAAAACTACAATCAATATATTTCAGTGCCACTACTGAACTGTAATCACTAAACAAGAGAAACTGAAAGACTGAAGTGTGACACAAAGATTCCTGAAACATTTCACTTCCGAAGAGAGCTCAGATGCCTCTACTCATGCCAATACCCTCAAGTGCTCTTTTCCTTGAAAAGTCATTATCACTTTCGTTGTCTCTCCATCCTCAGCTGAAGGTGGCAACACCAGAACTAGGCTATTTTGCACCAGGAGACTGCAGTTTCATTCGTCATATTTCTGGGCCAGTAGCTTCCAGCTCTTTGCTCCAATACCTTCACCTCACCCTGGCTGCTGCTTGATTGCACCCTTGGCCACCCTTCCGCGGTGCCAACACTGTCCACCCTTATTTGTGGGGATCATGGGGATTCTCTGCTATGAAAAATGATACAAAAATCAGATACAAACCTGAACACTTTCCCCGAATGCAGCTGAGTTTGCAATGCAGCCCCACAAGCACTTAGCCTAGTCCAACACGAAGAGTGATATAAAAGCTCTTGAAATTTACTGAGGCAGCAGCGCTGCTGCCAAATGTAAAAGCCAAGTCATCTCTGTAGGATTCCCACCGAGAAGGGTGGCTGTAGGAGTTTAAGCCTCCATCTACTCACCCCACACTGCTACTGCAAAGCCTTATTTGGCTGCTTGCAGAGCAGCTGCTGAACTGCTGCATGTTACAGCTTTGCATGTTCAGAAAAAATCGAATTCAGTGCCAGTTTTCCATACTACAGCAGATTGTGAAACTTGCAGCAAGGTCCACAGCTGCTCCTCAAGCAGCCAAGCCATCTCTTGAGTGAGGATCTGGAATTCCCTTTAGCCATCTCCCAAGTACTTAACCCACCCTCCATTTTAAGTCAAAACCAGCCAGACTAATCTGAGGAAAAAGCATAGACATCAGTTTTTTCAACTGAATAGGCTTAAGCAATCAGAGGCACCGCCCCAGCTTCCATGCAGAGGTGTTTAGTGATACTCTGCTGATGTAAAAGCAATTTAAGGATTCACTGCTTTCACCAGTGATATTCATCAGGCAAAAGCCCAAGCCAAATCTGTCCTGAAGAACTGTCCTTTAAAAAAAGCCAAGTATCACATAATACCACCATAACAGTCCTGGTTACTTTCAGCTGATTTTAAAAAAGGCAAAAAAAGCACTCTTACATCCAGGGAAATAAAAATTTAAACAGTATGTCCTTATTTATTTGTGTTGGTTTTAAAAAGACCATAATAATGGTCTTTACCCTCTAGTTTCACGTTCCTAGGATCATTCTTAAATTACACTTTTACAGTCACTTTTATACACCTTTGTAGAAACTGGTGGGCATAATTTTGCTTCTGTTGATAATTAGTGGGGAAATAGGGCAGGCCTTTACTGCAGTGGGTTACTTAAGGAAGATTAATTAAGCAATATTTACATGGGAGAAACAAAACCCTGGATAGTTCTAAAGGTATCTACTACCTTGGTAATGTACTTACAAGCCAGAACAAGCAACAATAACGTTTTTCCCAATCTGACAATTCATTTCCTTTTAGCTTTGGTTCATGTATCTGCTTTGATATCTTATGTTTGTGCCCCAGACAAAATATCCTCTTCCTTCCAGTATCCCAACCCCAGTGCACAACTTCCTCAGTCTTACAGAAAAGAAGGATAGCATGCTCTGGAAAGGGTACTTGTGGCTTTGCCAAAGGGGGAAATACCTCTTAAGACAAAGTTGTCCCACTGCAGCCCTCTGCCTTTGGGCCACTTGTGATTTCTACCTGTCAACATGCAAGGTTTAAAACTCTTCAGTGAAGTTTGATCTCACTCAACATCACTTAGGTTTTATGGTGTTGCCGTTCACTTAAATACTTAATGCCATTCACTTAAATGGGTTTACTAATAACAATTTACTACAGTGTTGGGATTAGATGTAAATAGATGAAATATGGAAGGTTAAGAAGATGGTGGCTCCATAACTCAAATAACCAAATTACCAGTTTGTTCAGACAACCATCTTAAACCATCAAGCTGTCAGTGAAGTATTTTGCCATCTATGTGTCCATACACTATGCTAACTTACACACTAATTAGTAGCCAAACAAATTTTTAAAAATTCAAAAAAAAAAAAATCCCAATGCTGTAGCACTCCACACCGCAATCAGTGGTCCCCATCATTTCTCTGCATGCTGCAGCACAGCCGGTGAGTGCCAAAGCTTTGCTGCAGGTCTCCAGCAGCTCCATTCTGTTACGGATGCCACATGCGCTGAGGCTGCGGAGCAGACTTTGACACCCGCGTCTGATCCCTGCCGGATCTTCCACACACACATGCTCACTGCAGACACATGTTTACTCCCCGTTCACTTCCTTCCTCAGCCTCCCTCCCTAAATCCTGCTAGCCACTTTTGTTTTGATTAGGGCTGGGCTTGCCTGGTCCCCAGCAGAAGTCAAAGACCACAAGCCTATAACAGTGTATTCTGCGTGGGGACTCCAAACACGCATTTCTATGTCATACTAAACATAAGAAGCAATGAAATACTGATCCCACTTGCTTGCCCAGGACTTCCCATTATCCTGAGCAATTAAGTAGTTTTTAAAGGCTCCTAATAAAGCAAAAATGAAAAAAGGTAAGCTAGATGAAAGAATTAATCCATCCTTGGAAAAGCACAGGATCACATGTGCTCACAATATAAGGAAGTCAGCATTGAGTGTATAATGCCATGCCCTACTCTGTCATAGAAAAAGTAGTTGAACTATGTCTAAAAACTAAGAATTCAAACAGGCATCTGATTCATCATTGAAAATGACAGTTGGTCACATTAAGGGGAAAGCCTTACATGTCTCATTTTCCATCTATTTTTTGGTTTACAGTCAAAACAGTCTCAGTAATTTTTCCTCCTTCGTTATATGTACTTGAGACAGTAGGAGCAAATGATAGTGCAGTGCAGAAGGATTCAATGCAAGAAAAAAGGGTGTTTTCCATTTTTATCAAATTTTGTAGTAAGTTCAGAAAGTGAAAAATGTCAAGCCAACTATATTCATTTTAATGAGAAGACAAAATACACCCGCTCCTACATGCTGCTCCTCCCTTCCTTCCTCTCCCCATCTCATAAAAGAGGATCCCAAAGAATGATTGTGTTAAAGGTCCCAGTTCAGAAATCTTGTACCAATCCCTTATTGTGGTAAGAATTTTGGACTACAGGTCCCAAACTCCATCTAAAGTGAACAATCCATCCCATCCTGAAAAAACACATTATTGATAAACAGACATAATTTTTTAACCCTCAATACTCATGCACTTAATTGCATCTGTTTACATTCAGTACCCTACAGTTCATTATCATCTTTAACATCTGTGCTTCATGCTAAGCAAAGAAAGAGACTTGTTTGCAATTTTGTACAAAGTGCGTGTAGAAAAGAATATACAGCATTTTGCCTTACTGCCAGCATCCAAAAGAAGTACATATTTAAGTTGTGCCAAATTTTGAATGTGCAAAAAAATTTTAACAAATATCATCCTTTCTGATTCTACGAGAACTTCAGCTCTTCTGAGTTCTTTGCACTGAAGACCTTTATTCATGTGCACCACAAAAGGTTTCCCTCACTTCACCTCTCCAGTCCGCTTTACCCTTTGACAAATAGAGCTTCTTCTAAAATTTAGGAAGAGCCACTCACACATAACTAGGTCCAGAATTCACATCACTAAAGAGAAACAAGCTGTATTATTCATTCCGTGGTAACTTATAAGGAGTACATATGACAATATTGAGCCAAATCCAGTAAGATACACATTCCTTAGATTTAAAAATATTACTAAGGAATATTGTTGCTACTCTTCCATTTTTCTTCAGAAGAAACAGAGTTGACTTGGCACATTGCTGCATGGTTTCTGTTCACAAAATCAAATCGTTTTTAGGACTCATATTTTTTATATGACCTTGAATGACTCAAACACAAGACTTAAGAGATCTAAGCTGTATCAGAATAGAGCTAAAAAGGAAAAGACTGTGGAAGTGTGTAAGCATACCAAATTACACTGAAGACACACAGATGCACATATAATGGCTGATGTGTTCCTACCTTAAATAATGCATCCCGCCCTAGGTACCTCATTACTAGAAGGGTAACAACAGTCTGAAGGTAGTTCAGAGAAGATCAATCAAAATGATTAACACCAAAGGAGGGACTTAAAAGGCAGGGTTAAAAACTCAATATTGCAGCTGTTTTGTGAACAGGACTTTCATTGAGTGAAGGGAAAGGACAGTCCAAACAAAAGCACAGTCCTCTAAAAATATATCAATATATACAATTAGCAAAGCACTGACTTTAGAAAAATGTGCCTATAATCCACACATAGCTAAGGGGGAACTCCAAGAAGAAAGCAAAATTATTTATTGCAAGCTCGAAAGTCTACGTATAATGAGCTTAAACTATTACAGGAATTTTGACTTGACATACAGTAAGTTTTTGCCCGTAGCAAGATCTCATAAACTGGGCATAACCTCACCAAAAAAAGGGTAAGATAGGAAAGTAAAAATATTGTTGCAGGGTTCAAGCTAGCTTTGACAGGACTTTGACTAAGTAAACTAGAAACTTCTCTCCCCTGCTCAGACTCAAATTTCTATAAAATTATACTAGTAGCTACAAACACTGCAGAATGAGCAAATGAATGCATGCAACACTACCTGCACACACTTAAATGATGAAGTGTTTTCAAAGCAGTTTCGAACAGTAGTATTTTGTTTCGACAGATTAATAAAGTAACATCTTTGCCTTGAAAAGGACCCTTCACATGACATTTTTTTTCAAATTAATGAAATGAGTAGGAATAGGGTCCATTCACTGCTCAGGCAACAGACTGTTGTACAAGCAGCAGTGTTAAATAACATTACAGATTTAAAGACATTTTTATGCTCTGGCTGCTACTGCTAGAACTGGTCAGCTAGTTAGCTAACAAAGCATTCTATGTAGCAATATCAATTATCCAAAATATACTCTGAAATACAATAGACAGTAGTTCTCCCCGCTATGTTACACAGAAAACTGATGGAAAGAAGAGTCATGTCATGGTGAAGTTTATATACATAGACCTTATATTTCATCAGAACGAAAATGGTGAGGAATACTTTCTTTGCTGCAAGAGCAATCCATTGCAGAATACTGATAGTAACTTCACTCAGTAAGACATATCTCTAACTAAACTCAAAATGACTGAGGCACACAGTTAACGTGCAATGAAACATGGTATTTTTCACTGCATTTTACACAGTGATTGCCTTACAAACCCAAGGATATGGATAAGTTGTAGATTATTAAACAGTAATAAACAAACTTGTCTAACATTTCCTTCCCCTCCTTTAGGGGACACAACTCAGTAGAGACTTCCAAATTTACTACTACTTTATTATCTTCTATGACTACTTTCCATTATGAAACCAGAAACCTTGTATAGTATTACTTAAATGTATCAGGTTATCGTGCAGTTCAATACTTCTCTGTTTCCACAGCTCTAAGAATATCTTTGTTTCCAAATGTGTTTTTTATTAACAGCACCGCTATGTTTCAAATATTTGTCTTCTACTATTCAAGAAGCAAAAAATTCACATACATTAACACAAAATTACATTAAGAAAGAGGGGGTTTTATCTTTAAAGTAAATTTATAAAACTGTAGAGAGCAACTTTGTGACTTAGGATACAAAGGGAAGAAAAAGGGAAAAGGAGGAAGACTGCTCCTTCTTTGATAAGTGTTTCATTCATTCAATTCTGAAGAGAAAAAGCAACAGCAAAGAGGGGGGAAGCTTATATGCCAGTACAAAGCAGGAAGTGTAGGAATTTAG
Source organism: Donacobius atricapilla (assembly GCA_013397315.1). NCBI lineage: Eukaryota > Metazoa > Chordata > Aves > Passeriformes > Mimidae > Donacobius > Donacobius atricapilla. Next base: position 801,330 of record WBMY01011897.1, on the reverse strand, counting down.
TGAGTTCACAACTGGATTCTATGCTTTGTACATAATTTCAAATGCAAGCAGCTATACTGAAGCGCAGGCCCTTAGGTGCAAGGGCACATGTAAGGCAGCAAGGCCAGAAATCCACTCCACCCTGCACTGCAAGGCAACCGGCCACAGCAGCAGTTTCTTCAGAAGTTTCAGCCGCCTTTTTGCTAACCTCATGAAAGGTGTACAGTTTAAAAACGCCTGATAAAGTTACTGCAGAATGAAGCCGGGCCAGCAAATGCAACATTAAAAGGGAGTCACTATATAACCATGGAACACCCCCTTCACCGTCATTGCAAACGTCATAGAAAATGGACAACCTCGTAAAAAGATGGCTTTTGCCTCCCTAACATGGCCCTAGCCAACCCCAAAATGGTCTCTTTACCTGATACCTCTCTTCTCTGATCACAACGGGGATGGGTGAAATTCACAATAGCATTGTTGCAACTGGAGACATACAGAAGGACCCGGGAAGGTCTTCTTCACAAACCACAGTACAGATCTCCAAAAAAGTTCCCTTATTATTTTGTACCTATTTTGCATCAGTAACTCTTTCACATGGAGGCATTCATACCAATTTCCACATTCAAAACACGAAACCATCCATGCTGCTGTGCTTAAAATTAAAACCATGGGAACATACACCCCCTTGGTTCCCCCAATAGCCTTACAGAAACACTGCTTTTGGTTTGAATATTTAATCATTACTTTTTTTTTTTTTTCTCCCTAGAAAGGAATAATTAAAAATCAACCAACCAAACCACATACATGCTTCAGAGTATCACCACAGGGACACTCTCAGCTCTGAATTACTGCAAAATAACACTATAATTATGTCTTAATTTCACTAACTAATCTCAGATGAGCTTTTAAAAAGTAATTCGAGGTTTACAAGTAAACCGTTTAAAACTGTACTGAAATGTTATCGGAATGAAACCCGACATTTATTTATCCCTTTCCCAGCTTAATTTTAAACAGTTTCCAAGGAAAGACATATCTGCTCCTGATCAGTCTGGTGACAAATGATAAACCTCGTCAAAAAGTGTGACATTTGAAAATAAATAAAAACCACAGGAGACTTTTCTAACCAAGGAGGAAGATACGAAGAAACATTATACCCTTGCACAAATCACCAACCACAGAGACTAAGCACAATCTAACGACCTTATTTACTCAAATTGTACACTGCCAACAAAACCACTACCTAAGGCAACTCTTTAACTACAGATGTACTTAAATACCTAGAAAAAATACGTTACTTCTCTTCACATAAAACGGGAGTCCCACTGAGCTCAACCAAATGTGGCAGGCTGAGGATGGAAGACAAAAACGGGTCTTACTTGGTGTACAAAGACATCAACTGGAGACTCCAAGGGGCTTCCCTCTCGGTTGCTCATGGAGATGAACCCGAATCCCATTCTCACATTGAACCATTTGCAATGGCCGGTTCCGTGCAAAACCTGGGATTCCTCTTCTTCCTCCTGCTCCGGCAATTTCCCGGGTTCGTCTCCACCTTTACTCGCCCCTGCTGAGGAAGAGGGAAAGGCGGGGAGTGTGGGGGGGAAGCGGGGAGAAAAAGAAGGAAGAGAGGGACAAGATGCAAAGCAAGAGTTAAATTCTGGTAACATCCTTTTGCCGCTGTATAAAGGAGTAACTACAAACGGAACAGGGGAAAAAAAAAGGGGGGGGGGAACAAAACAAAATCAAAAAGCAAACGGTGAAAAGTGCGTATTTTTCCTAGATCCTAAAATAAACAGCCTTCTTCCCCAAAATACATAAAAAATAAAATCACCGGAGGTTACAGAGAGGAAACACCGTGCACAGAGGCTCTCCCTCTCTCTGCGCCCAGGGCAGCCCACGTTTCTGTACATACGTGTATTTTTCCATTTAACTCCATCTTTCAGCCACATTACAGCACGGAACGCGATACTTTACTTGAATATTGCTGGTTTAAGACCGATCCCATTTCTCAACAGAAATTCCCAGCTCAATTAGTCTCTCCTCGCAAGGCGCAGGACCGGGGGGGCGAGGGGGGAGGCCGGCCGAGGAGGGGTGGAGGAGAGAGAATAAGCAAAATTGGGTAGATTGCACAACTGGTTATTGCACATGCAGCGCCGAAACCACTATTTTCCAACGTGTATCCATCCCTCCTTGGAATAAACTTTCGATTAAAGTTGGGACAGGTGTACGGCCGTTTTCTCATCCCACCACTGCAACTGTGCTTAATCAAACAGGAACAATTCAAACAATAGCCCCCTGAAAGCTTTTCAAGTTGTGAATCGGTGTGGGCGGTACGGAACAGTTTCTGAGCTGGGTAACAATGGGTTTGGAGAAAGCCCCCTTGCGCGAGCTGCTAAAAAAGGGTAATGCATAGTTGGGTTAAAAAGGGGTGGGGGGAGGGGGGAGAGAGGGAGAGCGCGAGCGAGCGAAAAATCATAGTAAAACAATAGAAAAAGAAAATTAACCTTCGGCCATGTTGCCCCACGGGCCCTCTGCTCCAAACTCGTGAGATGAAAACTTTCCCTGTGGATCGAAGTGGTCTTCTGCATTAATCTAACATCCTGATTTTGAACGATCGCAAATTTAGTTCGCATGGTCTAATGTGCTTTCCCTCTTTTGATTTTTCCCCGTCTCTCTCGCTCCGTTTCTGGCCCCCTGCGCACACGTGACTCGGTCAATTACATGCTTTCTTGCTACTAATTTCGCATCGGATCCTTAAGGGGTTGGCAGGAGGCAGGAGCAGCCAATCGCCATTTCAAGTAGCCTGACACACCAAAATAATTTATGAATGAACAAGGCATTTCCAACACGGCGCTGGTTTTTTGTTTTTGTTGGTTTTTTGGGGTTTTTTCTCCCTTTTAGGACAGCTAATCTGCCCGCCTCTTTACGGGAAATCGAGATGACGTATTATTCTGGGGTTTCTGCCCTCCCGTGCACGCAGAAATCCGTAGGAAGATCCGTGTGTTTCTAGATACAGCCCACTGAACAACAGCTGCACGCAGGGGCGGCCGTGCGGAGGAGATTTGGGGGTCTCTGTGCCCACCGCAGGCGGGCTCCGCGTACGCACACGAAGGCGAGATGCTCCCGGCAGGGACACACGGGTGTGCAGACACCCACGGGGGACACACGGGTGTGCAGACACGGACTGGGGACACACGTGTGTGCAGACACCCACGGGGGACACACGGGTGTGCAGACACGGCCGGGAACACACGGGTGTGCAGACACGGACTGGGACACACGAGTGTGCAGACACGGACTGGGACACACGAGTGTGCAGACACGGCCGGGACACACGGGTGTGCAAACACCCACGGGGGACACACGTGTGTGCAGAAACCCATGAGGGACACACATGTCTGCAGACACGGACTGGGAGACACGGGTGTGCAGACACGGGGAACACATGTGTGCAGACACAGGGGACACACGTGTGTGCAAACACGGGGAACACACGTGTGTGCAGACACGCACGGCGAGCGCCGGGAGGCATCTGTGGCACCCTCTGCGCACTACGCGGGCAGATGCGCAACTGGATCGTTACTAATTTCTCATTCAAATTAAAAGCGCGCCGGAAACGCGGTATCACCTTAATGTGGCCCAGAATATGCGGAGATCTAGCGTTTCACAACATTTCTGGAAGGGGGATGGGGCGAGGAACTGTACTTCACAGGTTTCTCCGCCATCTCTTTCCGGGGGAGGGGATGTGATTAATGACTTCCTAAATAAGAGCCCAGTTTTCAAGCCGAGAATTGGAGTGAACCTCAATCAGCAGTTGGGAGAGGACTGACAGAGAGAGGGAATTACTGGAGAGAGCGGGGGAAAAAAAAGAAAGAAGGAAAAAAAAGCCTCAGGGGAAGAGGACAAAGAGGGGAGAAATAACAGTGACCAGAGACTGCTGGTTTAAGTCTTCACTACCAGAGGGAGGGGGGATCCAATTCGGGGAAGAAATGTGTGATGTGTAACGGGCTTGGTAACAGCCCCTTTGCGAAGGCACTCCCCTTCCGCGCCCACAGGTACACAGCTCTGGCCCTGCCCTCCAGCCCTTCCCGCAGATGTACGCTCGGCCAAACGCTTTTAAAATAGTATTTTATAGACGTGAAAACCGAGCAATTAACGGGGAATTGGTTTTATTTTCCATCTGTCCATCTCCTTGAGATCAAACGTGGAAGTATTCTGTCCTCATAACCTACTCTCATTAACCTATCTTTCCATGCGGTATTTTTATATACAGATACAGATACAGATACAGATACGTGCGTGTGTGTGTGTTAAACGTTGCCCGTACCTTGTAAAAACCTGGACTCCGACTTTCTTTTTCACCTCGCCCCCTCCTCCCCCCAGCATCCTCTATAATCCCAAGGACACACAAACAAAAGCCAAGGCAACAAACTGATCCATGCAGAACCTGAATGCAAGGGGCTTATGCATTTGCAAAGCACTTGCTGTTGTTTGGGAAGTGGCGTCGATCAGTCTGCCCAATTAAGGGGAACGCCTTTGCCCCCATGGGCCTGTTTACTCCTTTTGTTGCCTTTCAGGAAAGCGTCAATTCCCCTGCTAGCGCCTCATTTCTGTGTGAAACACCAAGGTGGAGGCTCCGTGTGATCGTTTGCAAAAAAGAGGCGAGGGTGGGCAAGAGTGTACAAATACAAGCACCCTGGCAAGTGGAGCAGAAGCTTTAAATCCTGAAATTCCTTTGCAGTCTTCAACCGTAAATTTCCTATAGGTTATTTCAACAGTGAGGTCGACTTCCTATACTGACCTGCCTTACGCATTCGTGCAACATACCACTGCCTTTGGCTCATAACCTCCTTTTCCCCCTTACAATAGCGACTATTTAACATTATTAAATCTCCAGTAATTTTATATGCTTGGATCTTATGACCCGCATATCTAATATGTAATAAATGTACGAGATTGGAATAGAGGTGAAACCACAGTTATGAAGAAGAAATAAAGGTTACTGGAAGAAAACAATCCTTACACCTCTTGCTTGAACTGCCCAAGGATACATATCTTGTGGCAGAATGGCACATATATAAAATACAAGATCCCTCTGCCCCTCCCCTCGAAAAGACAGGAAATACCCGTTTAATAAAGTTCTTAAAAGTCTTTATTTTTAAAGACTGATTTATATTGCCGATATTCGGTTTAAAAAAAAAATCCTTAGAGGCTAGAATATTGGTCAAACAGACACAAACGAGTTGATTGAGTTAATTAAATGGACAAAATGTCTTGTTAGCAAATTTCAGTGAAAAGAAAATTCACTGTATGTTCTTCGATGAATTAAAGAAAGACTACAAAACCCTGCAAATAAACGGATGTAAATATGTTCGTTGCAAAGTTTTTCTTAGGTTGCAAAATAAGTGCGGATTTTGTAAAATGGAGGGGGGTGGGATTTGCAATGTGTCTTTACTGAGATTTTCAGGCCTCCAGTATTAGTGGAATTAAGGTTGGGGTCACTGGACTGGTCACTGGTGTCAGATGTTATCGACTCATTCATTTCCTGCAAGGGACATCAGCCTTTCAAGTTTTGTGGAAGGTAGAGAGTTGTTGCCAGCTGGGACCTCACCGAGTAAAAGAAAAAAAAAATTTAAAAAGAAAAAAAAAAAGGAACCCTAACCAACACCTTTCCAAAATTCATTTGGAAAGGAGGGGGGAAGAGGAAAAAAAAACCCTACGGAACAAGCCAGTTCGTGGAAAAATTAATGGTAATAATTTGCCTCTTTTTTTCTTTAATTATTTCTATCCTTACTTTTCACTAAACAGATGCTAATTTTGGTAAAGACAATTATAGGAAGCTGGAACCATTGTCTTTCTAAACGCACAGCAAGAGCCCGCTTGAAACTATGTTACCAAAACCAGTGGTGTTGGATTTCTTATTTGTCACCTTCCCAAAGCTTTTAATGTCCTAACTTCGGGTTTCTATTCCCCTAAACAAAACCAAAACTAGACAAAAACCGCACGACGCTGCCCCCCAATACACGACTCGCCCTCTCAAAATAGACCNAAAAAAGAAAGAAGGAAAAAAAAGCCTCAGGGGAAGAGGACAAAGAGGGGAGAAATAACAGTGACCAGAGACTGCTGGTTTAAGTCTTCACTACCAGAGGGAGGGGGGATCCAATTCGGGGAAGAAATGTGTGATGTGTAACGGGCTTGGTAACAGCCCCTTTGCGAAGGCACTCCCCTTCCGCGCCCACAGGTACACAGCTCTGGCCCTGCCCTCCAGCCCTTCCCGCAGATGTACGCTCGGCCAAACGCTTTTAAAATAGTATTTTATAGACGTGAAAACCGAGCAATTAACGGGGAATTGGTTTTATTTTCCATCTGTCCATCTCCTTGAGATCAAACGTGGAAGTATTCTGTCCTCATAACCTACTCTCATTAACCTATCTTTCCATGCGGTATTTTTATATACAGATACAGATACAGATACAGATACGTGCGTGTGTGTGTGTTAAACGTTGCCCGTACCTTGTAAAAACCTGGACTCCGACTTTCTTTTTCACCTCGCCCCCTCCTCCCCCCAGCATCCTCTATAATCCCAAGGACACACAAACAAAAGCCAAGGCAACAAACTGATCCATGCAGAACCTGAATGCAAGGGGCTTATGCATTTGCAAAGCACTTGCTGTTGTTTGGGAAGTGGCGTCGATCAGTCTGCCCAATTAAGGGGAACGCCTTTGCCCCCATGGGCCTGTTTACTCCTTTTGTTGCCTTTCAGGAAAGCGTCAATTCCCCTGCTAGCGCCTCATTTCTGTGTGAAACACCAAGGTGGAGGCTCCGTGTGATCGTTTGCAAAAAAGAGGCGAGGGTGGGCAAGAGTGTACAAATACAAGCACCCTGGCAAGTGGAGCAGAAGCTTTAAATCCTGAAATTCCTTTGCAGTCTTCAACCGTAAATTTCCTATAGGTTATTTCAACAGTGAGGTCGACTTCCTATACTGACCTGCCTTACGCATTCGTGCAACATACCACTGCCTTTGGCTCATAACCTCCTTTTCCCCCTTACAATAGCGACTATTTAACATTATTAAATCTCCAGTAATTTTATATGCTTGGATCTTATGACCCGCATATCTAATATGTAATAAATGTACGAGATTGGAATAGAGGTGAAACCACAGTTATGAAGAAGAAATAAAGGTTACTGGAAGAAAACAATCCTTACACCTCTTGCTTGAACTGCCCAAGGATACATATCTTGTGGCAGAATGGCACATATATAAAATACAAGATCCCTCTGCCCCTCCCCTCGAAAAGACAGGAAATACCCGTTTAATAAAGTTCTTAAAAGTCTTTATTTTTAAAGACTGATTTATATTGCCGATATTCGGTTTAAAAAAAAAATCCTTAGAGGCTAGAATATTGGTCAAACAGACACAAACGAGTTGATTGAGTTAATTAAATGGACAAAATGTCTTGTTAGCAAATTTCAGTGAAAAGAAAATTCACTGTATGTTCTTCGATGAATTAAAGAAAGACTACAAAACCCTGCAAATAAACGGATGTAAATATGTTCGTTGCAAAGTTTTTCTTAGGTTGCAAAATAAGTGCGGATTTTGTAAAATGGAGGGGGGTGGGATTTGCAATGTGTCTTTACTGAGATTTTCAGGCCTCCAGTATTAGTGGAATTAAGGTTGGGGTCACTGGACTGGTCACTGGTGTCAGATGTTATCGACTCATTCATTTCCTGCAAGGGACATCAGCCTTTCAAGTTTTGTGGAAGGTAGAGAGTTGTTGCCAGCTGGGAACTCTCCGAGTAAAAGAAAAAAAAAATTTAAAAAGAAAAAAAAAAAGGAACCCTAACCAACACCTTTCCAAAATTCATTTGGAAAGGAGGGGGGAAGAGGAAAAAAAAACCCTACGGAACAAGCCAGTTCGTGGAAAAATTAATGGTAATAATTTGCCTCTTTTTTTCTTTAATTATTTCTATCCTTACTTTTCACTAAACAGATGCTAATTTTGGTAAAGACAATTATAGGAAGCTGGAACCATTGTCTTTCTAAACGCACAGCAAGAGCCCGCTTGAAACTATGTTACCAAAACCAGTGGTGTTGGATTTCTTATTTGTCACCTTCCCAAAGCTTTTAATGTCCTAACTTCGGGTTTCTATTCCCCTAAACAAAACCAAAACTAGACAAAAACCGCACGACGCTGCCCCCCAATACACGACTCGCCCTCTCAAAATAGACCCC
>WBMY01011897.1:745240-776527 GCA_013397315.1 Donacobius atricapilla | reverse complement strand
GGGCCGCAGCCGTCGGCGGAGCCGACGCCCGCCCGGGGTCGGGGCCTCTCTCTCTGGGGGCCAGCCCGGAGGGTCCCCTCGCCCCACCCGGCCGACAGCCTTCTCCCCCAGGCGCCTCTCATCGGCTGCACGTCGTGGAGGCCGTTTGGCGCCTGTGGTTGCGTCCGGCTCCGCCGCCCCGAGGGCTGGACTCTGCAGCCGCGGTCTCCTCTTGCGCTGCTGCTCTCCCCCACATCTGCCGCTGGCGCGTGCAGGGGGGCACATGCAAATACGGCAAAAGTTCTGTGCAGAAGAAAAGATATGTGAAAGGTGTGTAAATTCCATCAAAACAAGTGTTCATGTAATGCTCCTTAACAGCGCTTTAACCAGGTGCAGCCACGACCTGCCGGTGCCGGGGGGAGTCTGCTGGCGTGCAGTCCACATGCTCAAGGCAGGCAGGATTCCCACTGTACAACTGGCTTGTCCAGGATGTGTCCATTCCCAGTAGTCTTGCACCATGATTGGTTTCCTTTACTGACATACGAGACTAAAAATCCCGAAGTTTTATTTATCTAGCTCATCCTGACTTATCCATGGAATACTCCAATGGTGGTTTACACACTGTCACACAGCCAGCATCAACTTTACCAAAGTATATTGTTCGTTGTTCTAAAAATAGAAGGGTTAACAAAGTTTGGCTCAGTATGGACCAATGTTCCGCATCCTTTTCCTACCAATCCACTCTACATAGGCTCCAATGCCTTTCCACATGCACTAGCAAAATGGAGATGGTTCTCAGTGGTGTGGTTCCTCACCAGGCACATGTGCTGAGGATTGGCCCACTGGGGAGTGGAACAGCAGGCAACTAGTGAAGTCATACCATCTTCTGTCTGGAGAGGACACCGATTAGCAGTCTCATTTTCCTGACTGCTGGTTTTTGTCATGACACATAGTATTTCTGGGTCCTTTATGTTAAATTGAGCTGAAACCGTGAAAAGGGTTCAAAATTTGCTCAAGAACAAAGAGGTGGATAGCAAATACAGTTCCATTTCCTTAAGAGAACAAGATAATAACATGGTCTGTAGTGAACCCAGTTCACATGTATTCTCTTTCATTAGGCATTAGTATGCTTGCCTTGAACTTCCCACTCTTGGGCTTTCCTTTGTAGATTTAGTTTTTGAGGGTACAGTCAGGCTTTCAAGAATTTATTAGCATTTTTTGGTGTAAGTAAGTGCAAAGTCAGCGCTAAAATACTTATCATACATAGCTTTATAACTTCCTTTCAACAGAAAAAGCTTTACACAGAATTTTGCTATGTGATCTTCGCCTGTGATAAAAGCAGCTGTGGAACATCTCTAACCTTCAAATACTCTGCCTTACTTAGCTCAGAAATGTTTTGTGTGGAACAGAGATATTCCCAAGGCTCAGGAGGGAGTCTTCCAGTGACCAAGTGACTAAACCATTTTGCTTCAGCTTATCTAGGCACAGCCATAGAAAGCTGCTTCATGTTTCACAGATGAGATTTTAAGTACCTGCATTTATCTAGAGTCCTAATATTCGAGTCTATTACCTAAAATTTGGTGCCTATTCTGTGTGTATATGTATACAAATGTTGCCCAGCACAGAGCTATATTACGTTAACACAACTTTAGTTGTATTTGGCTAATAGTTTGAATCTACACAGTCTTTTCTGAAAAACAAATAAACAAAACCAAATCTTGGTCAGAAGTTGGTTTTTCACTTAATTTTTATTTATTTCTTATAGATGGGCAAGAGTTCCTTCCTGGTACCTGCTATTTCTGCTGAGGTATTTCTTTTTGCAGAAAAAGAAATTTCCCCATATGCTTTGTTTTGCTGTGCCCTCAGAATACGATGTAACCTAATTTTATAGCAAGTTTGCATAAAACAAATTATATATGGAACATAAGCAGAATTGAACTCCTTCAATAAATCACAACAAACAGGCTGTGAAAACACTGCACTTTTATTTTTTTGTATTACTTTCTCTTTTTTTTCAGCTTTTTTCCACTGGTCTTGTTCATAGGTTTTCCCCTGAGAACTTGCTGAAAAACTTGTTTCTTCCTATGCAGATTAAACAGTCCTAGGCATTTTCATAAGCCATGGCATTTCTTCCTATGCTGACCTGTTAAAGCAGCCTGCCATCCCAATCCGCATTTTGCAGGTATGCTTTTAAATTTTTTTTTTCCTCCTCCGCTGCATTCCCAGACCATTTTCCTCTTCCTTCTTTTAGCCTATTTGCCCACTAACTTCCCATGCTTTCCTCATGGTTTTCTAATCAGCCTCCCCTGTCCTTGCCCCTCACAACTAATAGGAGAGATGCTGCTGCTTCCTGCAGATATGTATGACAGCTCTTCCAGCCAACAGTAATGTTAATCTTCATTAACTCATTTTCACATATTGTGGACTAATCTGTGCTGGCCAATGGACACACTGATATGACTGAGATGCTCTTGGCAGTGAGTCTCTGCCTCTGCTCCCCAGCTTCCAGATCCACTTTCCAAGGGGCTTTTTGGCCCTTGGAACAGCTCTGGTCTCAGAAGACTCTTCCTCTTAATCTGTGTTTTTATTCTCATTCTGGTCTTGCATTTGTCTTTTTTCCATTTGACTAACAGATTTATTTTTTAAAACCACACGAAGTCTACTGTAGAACTCAACCAAAAGAAATTACTGCAGTTTTAAAGCTAAATGTTCCCTGCATGCTGGCAGCTAAACTGCTATGAAATGTGCTATAGAAGGACACTGGTAAAGGTCTTGTTTTCTTTCCCCAGAAATGCTCATGGCGCAAACTGTTTCTTAGCTCTTGATGGCTGTGTGTGGTTACAGAACTATCTCTGTCCTCTTTTTATCCATTAGTCTCCTTCTTTGCCTTTGGGTTTGTTTTAATTTTTTAATGATCCAATGAAAATGTTAGTAACAGAGGAGTTTCCTATTTTCCATGTGTCTTCCTCCTATTTTATTTGCATTTTGCCAGTGTGGCCAAAGAAAGGAGGTGATTTCTTTAGAAGTTTGTTTGAAAAAGCTGTGCCGAAATATGCTGTTCTGCTTTATTTTGTGGCTTTGTGAAAATCATGCAGCATTTTATGAAGCTTTAAATTTTAATGTGAGATTCTCAAGAATGTTCCGTTTGCAAACCTAGGCAGATATCTAAGCACATGAACATTCAATGTGGTAATCAGAGAAAATTATTTTATCAAAAATGGCTTTTTAGGCAATTATTTAGTTGCAGCAAAGTCAGTTTATTACACAGGCACACTCAGAGTCCTCTGCCAAGCCAAACCTTAACTGTTACTTCTCCACACCTTTTTTAAGCCGGTATTTATCACCTTTACAAGTCTGTACTTAATTTGAAGCCAGTAGATATTTGGCCTTCTTCAAGTGCTCAGTAATTTCTGTCCTTGTTCAGGGGTTCAGATACACTAATTTGACGGCTGACATTATGCTTCTTGTTTAAACTGGTGCAGAAGTTGAGCTGTGTCCATCCAGAATCTTGCCACAACATCAACTGGAGATGGATCCATCAGGAAGACCAAACCAAAAAGGAAGCTGTGAACCCCTGAAGTGAACGCAGATTCTGCTTTCTGCTTTTTGGGCCAAGGCCACACATGCAGCTCCAAAAAAAGTGTTGGCTTGAGCTTTCCTATTAATGGGAATGAGCACGTCATGTATGTGTCATATAGGTATTGGTTTTACATCAAGGAAGAGGAGAAATACTTTGCCTCTGCCAAACCAACTATAAGGGACTACTGTTCTCAGTTTATCTGTTTTCCCTGACATGTTTTGTTTCGTGGATGGGAAATCCTGTGCCCAGGTCCTCACTGCTGGCCTGCTTGCTCAGGGATATGGAAACTCTCTGGCCACATCTGAAGTAGCAAAATGAACCAGGGCCAGGGCAAATGCCAGAGCACTGGTTGTGCATAGTCCATGAAGTGGTTTAGTGCCAATCAGGCTTCGCCAAAACAATAAGTGCTAGGCTGTGGCTGAGGAACTAGCATAGGAGAAACTCAAGCCCTAATGTGCAGATTCCTATTGGCTTGGTTTTAGGAACAACTGGTTAAAACTCTTGTATGGTTGTAGGATGTACCAGACTAGTTAGCCACAGGGTAGCTGAAAATGAGCCCTGGACTTTTTTATTCACTGGTAGAGACATGGCCTTGATCCCACAATGAGTTTGGTGGGAGAAGGGGAAGCGGAGAAGGAGGGGAGCAGGGGAGTGGCCACTATGAGAGCTCGCTTCTTAAGAGCCAGCTTTAAAAATGAGACTCATAATTGAGTGGTTTCTACTCTGAATTTCTTCTGTATTTTATAATAATTATACCACTATTGAAGAAAAAGTTAGTAGAGAGGAAATAAGGACTCAGGTCTCCTTGTGTCCAGCTGATTACTCAAAGTGGTAGTTTTGACCAAGTCTTTAAACGCTTGTTCTATTTGTGATACAGGATTCAGGGTCAGTTCAAACAGAAAGGTTTCAGCATGCTAAAAATCATAATAATTAACAGAGGTTATGGTTATGCCAGGTTATGGCACTTTTTAAAAAGGCAGAGTAATATGGAGATTTTCATATAATGCTCATCAACAGCAAAGAGTCTGAGGCAGGATGAGGACTATATGGTGAAGCTGAATTAGTGTACAAGATCTTCACATATAAACAATTACTTTAAAACAATGACAGTCATGTTCAAATACTGTTTTAGGAATTCAGGGACATGCACTTCATTAACCATTAATATTTAATGCCTTTTAAATCAATATGTGTAGCCTTTATGAGTAACAACCATAAGAGGAATAAATTTTACATTATGACTGAGACTGATCTGTAGGTATTATTGCTTTGCACTGGATGTGGTTTTCATCAGCTGATACTGTCCTTATAGCAGCTTGATTTAAGGAGTTTGGACTAGTTTCCTTTGAGAACTGCAGGCTCAAAAAATTGAATTGTTAGCTGGCAGAAAAGCATTACAGAACATTTTTCAAAGTGTACAGTGGCAAAGAAAGGAAATGCTTACTTGGAGTTGGGGGCGTAGAGTAAGAAAGTGCCTGCCTCATGCATCTGTGGGTGGAAAGCCACAGTTGGCTTTTATACATTTACTTTCTTTCTTCATCTACCATTGCTCCAATCACAGGAACTAATTACAGTCAGTTAGGTCAGCATTTCCCTATTCTATTGAATATTGAAAAACCAAGCAGAGAAGTTAACATGATTTAGAAAGAGCTTCTCTGCATTTCCACTGGACTAGAATAATATGCAACTATATAATAATGTCTAAGCTTTCATTTGCAGCATCACTCTTATTGTTACTTGTGAATTTTAAGAATGAAACATTAATTGATAAACAAGGCTTAAACTAGTCAAAAATATTGTCTCAAAAGATTTTGTTTCACTCCTGGCTTACCTCTGCCACTTCAGTTTCAGTCAATCAGAATTCACCCCTAGGTTAATTGCAGAAAAAACCCACATTGCTAAAGGGTGAACTGATTGAAAGTGACACTGATTCAAATGGAGACTGCTTTGATACAGGAGAGTCTTCCTTCATATTTCCCATACCCTTTTAAACAAATAAATAAAAAAGACAATGGAAATAGAAGCATGGCTTTTTAATAAATTTTGAGGGTTTTTTTCTGACTAAAAGTCTATAGTTTAGGTCCCATTGTACTTGCTATCAGAACAAATTTGGAAAATTTCAATTAGGCAGAGTTCAAGTTAAAATGTGAGTGGGGAAGGGAGCATTGAAGGGAGATCCTCACAAATCCTACTTATTTATTCTTGTAGAAAAGCAAGAAATGCAAAAAAAAAAAAAAAAAAAGGGGACAGATAACAGAAATAAAAATTTGTGAACGAAAGGAGGAAAAGAAGGGCTCCTTGGCCAAAGTAAAAGCTGAGCTAGGAAGTGGAGAATCAGTTTTCTGTGGAAACAGAAAGATCTCACAACCTTTTCCAACAGATTCTGCAGTATAAATAACAAAGGCATGTCTGAGGCTCAAAATAAAGGGAACAAATTGGTTAGCTACAGAATGGCAGCAGATGCAAAGATTCTCCATGCAATCCAGGAAGAAATACTGATGATGAAAAGGAGGGCAGAGAAACTGGAGCGTCAAAAATTTGACAGTCACTGAAGGACCAACTATGTGAGTAGCAGTAATATTTTGCTGGTTAATGAAGCCCCTGAAGAGAAGACTCCATGCCAGAGCTAGGTGGACATGGGTGCAGAAGAAAGGCAGGACTGACATTCAGCAGCTGGAAAGTTCAGTGATGAACTGTGAATATATTAAAAACATCTAGAGTTTTGACATTTTTCTCTCTCAGGAACAGAACACTGGCATAAGCTGACTAAGACATTGAAGTTATTAGGCTTAGTGATATTGGCTGAGTCCATTGGTAGAAATACTCCACTGCAGGCACTGGAGGTATCAAAGAAATTATTCTGAACCTCCAGAGCTACAATTTATATAGACCAATACATAATTAAGTAGCCAAGCATGTACCTTCTAGTTTTAAATACTGTCCTTTTCCCAAGCAGTTTATCTGTACTTCAGCAACATATCCTTAATGTACGGAGCTGAAAGTTGTCTTTTTTGTGTGTTTCTTTAAGTACCATGCTTCAGTTTTCATGTGATAAAGTATCCCTTTCCAAATCCTAACTCATTGTTTTTTCAAAACACATGGACCCAAGTGTCCCATTCCTCTCTTATTACCCAGAGGTGAAAATGGAAGTGACACAAATCAGTGGGGAGAATTTTCCACCCTTACATATAAGATCGTTTTTTCATACTGGGACATTTTACCCAATGAGTAAATGTGGAAGAATCAAAATGTGAGTCATTTTCACTTTTGATGAAAGCACATTCATATATAATTTTCAGGTTATTTGTTAGCAGTGTCTTCTTGTGAACCTAATTAAAGTAAGAGTTGCAGGTGACCCAACAGAAATGGAAGAATGATCATTTCCTGTGGCCCAGTTTAATGAATGCATTATCTTTAAACCTAGATTTCTGCATTGGGAACAATAACATACCGATGCTGTCTAATGAAATCAGCCTCAATTGTCATGACCTTTCGTTTACTTAACCTTTTGGTTCCATCGTTAATTATACGTGTTTTATAGTTAGTGTAGAGGGCATGATCATTAGCAAAACCTATCAAGCTTGCTTTCTTCAGAAGAAAGATGAAAAGCTAACAAACAAGCCTAGAAAGAAGTAAAGGGATAAAGCATTCATGAGAGACATGAAAACTGAACTCTCTTCTTTGGAAACATACAAAACAAGACATTCTTGGAAAAAGCAGAAGATATTTGCCAGCATACACATTGTTTGTACTTGTTTTGGTTTTTGCCTTGCATAATCAAGGGTTGCACCAATAAAAGATTATAAACTGGCAATCCTCTGAAATTAAGTGACACTCGTGTGGTCTAACTGCATATTTAAAATATGTGACCTGGTTTAGAGTTTACAGTGCCCTTCTTACCCTTTCAAACATACTGATATCCTTCAGAACATGTCATATATAGAAATTAGGATTTTGCCTTTTCCAGCTTCTCTTCAAACATTAATTGAAGAGAAGAACATTACAAAAAACTAAAAAACCACTGCAAATACCTCTTCCAAAGTCTTAGTCTCTACCAAGTTCCTTTGAACCTGTAGGACTTTATTTAAAGATTCAGTTTTACTTTTGAAAGGGGATTTACTAAATTTTATTTCCTTGCATCAGTTAGCTTTCCTGGGCAATGAAAGACCCTTGAAGGCAGATTTATTGCTTGCAACAATCTTGTTTGAAGAACAGTCCATTTTAGGAGCATATCTCAAGATTGACAGGAATTGTAAACTTGAGATGAACTCTACAAAAAGGAACAGACATGAGGAAAAAACCCAACAAAAATATCCTGTTTCTTTTCAAAAGTCATGGTAGCTTTGATGTGGATCTTTGCAGGGAGAGAGTCGAGGTGCTCTGCACTTTCTATGAGACTAAACCCAGAAAGATCCTGCACAAAGACTAAGAAGTGTATTAAAGAAATGAGAGGCTTTTAAAAGATGAATTTCATAAAGAAATTATAAAATAATTTTCTCTGTTCAAGTGCAAAACTGCAAGGAGCGATTGATAGATCAGACAATCACAGTGCCATTCAGTGGGACCTGGATGGGCTGGAGCAATGGGTTTAGAGGCATCCTCTAAGTTCAGCCAGGAGAAGAGACAAGTTTTGCACCTAGAAAAGAGCAATTCCATGCACCAGCAAATGTTGAGAGGCTGCCTTGCTGGAAAGCATCATGGCAGTAAATGAGATGGGGGTTCTGGTTGATGTCAAACTGAACAGGAAAGATGTGCTGGAGTGAGCCCTGCAACAGGCCACATAGATGATTAAGGGATTAGAACATCTGCCGTGTGAGAAGAGGCTGAGAGAGCTGGAACCATTTAGCCTGAGGAACAGAAGGCTCAGGGGGAACCTGATCAATAAGTATGACAAATACCTAAAGGGGAGAAGGAGAGAAGACAGATCCAAGTTCTTCTCCGTGATGCTCAGTGAAAACACAAGAGGCAATGAACACAACTGGAAATATTGGAAAGTCCATTTAAACACACTTTGAAGATGATCAAATGCTGACATACGTTGTTCAGAGAGGTTGTGGAATCTCCATCCTTAAAGACAATTAAATTTTGACTGGGCCCAGCCCTGAACACCCTGCTGTAGGCAACATTATTTTGAGCAGAGGAGGATTGGATGATCTCCAGAGGTTCATTTCTCTGTAACTCTTTCATTCTGTGACCTGTGAAATCAGGCAAGCCATGTAAAAGATGTCACATTAGTTACGGTAAAAAATGCTAACCTAGGTGAAACCTATATCTGCAATTCAGCTGGAGCTGTGCAGAGCTGAATGGGCTCACTTGGGTGGAACAGCTTGCAAGATCAATGCTCAGGTAAGGGCATGTCAAAATTAAAGAAATTGAAAAAACTCTAGCTCTTCTGAACTTAGGACATGAACTCACCTGGTCAAATACTTGGGTAATTCCAAGTAGAGTTTGTTACAGTGGAATATGATATGATAAGTGCATTGTGCAAGTTGGAGCTGTTCAACTAAGAAACAAATTGCCTGTTGAATCCAGACAATGGTTTCAGACAGATCTCTTAAATGTATTTTTGGGAGCAGAGGCAACCAGTGTGGCATCTTGTTCTCTGTCTCTCAGTTAAAAAAGAAAGGAAAATTGGAAAATCCTTTGTTTTCTGAGCATCTGCAATGTGCAGATCAGAAAGTTTTCCAAAAAGTGATTGTTGTGGAATGGGAACTGTTTCTTTCCTCAAACCTGCTCACATAAAACAATAATGCACTGTATATTGTGGCATGCAGATCTGATTTTATCACCAGGAAATGTACCCATCAGCGATGGGCACAGAGAAAGTGCATCTAAAGACTAATTGGCTCCATGTCTTTCTCTATCTCTTGGCCAGTTGACTTGGGGTACTCAGGGTCTGTATTATTAAGCTCTCTAAATTTCAAATAGTGGCCAGGTACAACCTCATGATTGGAAATGGTGCCTCCTCTTTCTAACTTGTGAGTTGTGCCCTACATTGCTGAGAAAAAAACCTAATTGGTTCAGTGTTTATGCAGATGAGTAAGTTCCTGTTTTCAGACCCATCTTCTGTCCCTGTTTAGTTTACTACTGTATTGCATCTGTATGTTTTTCATCCCAGTATCTGAAAGCCTCATAGCCATTAATGAATTTTATTTCTTATGACAACCATGAAAGAAATAGAAGTGTTCTCCTAATTTTGCAGATAGGCAACATCGACAAAAATAATTTATTTTCTTGTTATTGCTGATGGCTATATGATTGAGTTGAAAACCAAGCTATCACTTAATAGCCTATTCAATAGACTATTTTCCTTGTAAAGTAAAACCTTAGAAATTTAAGTAAATTGAATTAGATTATACAAACATAGAGGTTAATTAGGCCATTAGCAAAGCTGAAACAACTGAACTTTTAAAGATTTACTATAAGATCATAGCGATCTGAATAAATAAAACATCAACTTTGAAAGCTTCTCTGAGAAAACATCTGAGAACATCATGTGTAGAATTTTACATTTAAGGAAGCATACAGCTTTGCATTAAGTCAAAAGGAATCACTGATCTGACCTGATAAAATAAGCACAAGTTTTCGCATCTTTCATCACCTTTCAGTTAAAAAAAAAGTGTGTTCATATGTTTACATATTTTGTTGTAACTTCTACGCCACTGATACACTAAGTCAACATACAGTAGCTATTTGAGGTCCTCTCAGATTATGATCTGATTTGAGGTAAATCCCCCTAACAGTACAATAGAAATTTAAAAGAATTGTAAAATTTACAATGCACTAAACACAAACATATCAAACACAAGATGTCTTACTAGAACAGGAATGAACACCACCCTAATTAGATGAAATAAATATCCTACATCAAGGAAATTGGGGCAAATATTCAACCAGTTTTGAAGTAAAATGTAATTTTGAAAAAAGGAAGGTATTCCTAAGTTATAGAGGTGTAGGTATAATATAATAGATAAATATATATTTACTTACTAAAAGTAAGAAAATTCGTTACCCTAAGTTAATCTCAAATAAGTGTTCATTTGGAGTGTTTCATGACAGTTATTCAAGGGTTTTTGAATGAATGAATTTTTTGATGGCTTAAGAAGTACTTTTCTATTTATTGATTACAAAGATAATCAGGTAAGATCAGTGCTCTCCTGATTGTACATGTTACACAATGTATCAGTGCTACTTGTCGCTTAGCATACTTCCAGTGAGTTAGTTTTGGTACTTACAAAAATATTAACCTCACTTTAAGGATACAGAAATTGTAAGACTAAATTGTACAATGGAATTTGGGAAATCTAATCTGCCTGCTAAAAATTCTTTCTCTGATGGGAATAAAATCCCCTCACTTTCCCTTTTTACAGCACAAGAATGAAAACATCTCTTAATGAAAGACTTTAGAGAAAAGAATTTTCCACAAAATTTGTTAAGCACAACTCTCACTGCTTTTCTAAAAAAATAACTACCAATCTGAGGAAGAGTCAGAAAGCCTAGAAAACTGTCTCCCTCAGCATGTCATTTTCTTAATATAGGTGACAAATGCTGGGATTCATGCACTTCAGCTTGGTGACATGCTGCATGTGTTACTTAAAAGTTAATATGGAACCTTCAGAGGAAAATTAAATGGAAACCAAACCACAACAAGGAGTTTTCTGTATCTCCTTATTATAGAGATAGAGATAGAGATAGAGATAGAGATAGAGATAGAGATAGAGATAGAGATAGAGATAGAGATAGAGATAGAGATAGACATAGACATAGACATAGACATAGACATAGACATAGACATAGACATAGACATAGACATAGACATGGAGATGGAGATGGAGATGGAGATAGATACGGAACACTTCCTTATAGCCTTCATTATAGCCTTTTCTGGGTTTGGATAACTAATTCTCCTTAAAAATCCCTGTTCCATTCAACTATAAACTGGCACTTAATAAGGGGAGACAAGCCTCATTCAGCTCTCTAGAACCATCCTATTGTGCTTAGCCAGACCTGGAAACGTGTAAATAAACAGATATGCTATCACAGCTGGAAGTCTGAAGTAAAAAGGATTTTTTTTTTTTTTTTGGTAATAGTCAGCAACTTTGAGGGGGTAAATAGCAAGAATGAGGAAAGGAGGAGATAAGGCATTTATTCCTTCATTATCTCTATGGTCAGAAAAAAAAAGAGACTGTTAAAAACAGAAGGGAATTTCAACTGAACCTGCATAATCCTATGCTCATGCACCCTCCCGGCTCTGTCTGTGAAAGCTGAACTGTAGCCATGCAAGTATACAACTTTTGCTTTTTGAAAGGGACCTAGAGTTTAAAAAGTGAGTGAAGTAAGCAGAGAATCGGTGAGTTAGATTATGGGGGTTGAATTTTTTTCTTGCTTGCTTTTTTCTTACGTGACATATATTTAAGATTCATGCAAATAGAGAGGAAAAAATCTTCAGTGAAGAGCTTGCAATTCAAAATAAGAATGAAGATTGATAAGAAGGTATCAGAAGTCAATGGGTTAACAGTCGTTACAGCATACCGGTAATCTAACTGTTGTTGTATTTTCTGCAGGCCTTATGGAAGAAATATAAAGAACCTACTTGAGAAAGGACGATGGAATAGTGTAGCAATTGAGAGCTTTTAATAAGTGCAAGGAACAGCACAGAAAGAATCACAAAGTTGTGGTTTTGTTTTGTTTTAATGATTTTAACAAATAGACTGATTTGAGACAGGAACTGACATCTTGCTAACAAATGAGTTCATCACCACAAATTGAGTTTGGGGGGATGTGGAATGTCGGTCAGAGAAGTGGCAGCACTGCCCCCTCCCAGAGCTGGCTGTCCTGTCACCTGCTCTCTCCTGCATGAATGCTCCTGCTGAATCCCTGTTGACACAGAAGAAAGTAGACTGGGAGCAAATAAAAATCCTATAAATGAAGCTGCTCTCGTTTCTCTTTGCTCCCCCATTCCAAGGTGCTCCTGAAATTTGTATAAGGCTCATTGTCCCATTTCTTGAGAGACTCCTTGAACAGTGCTGCTATTCTCTCCATCTTCCAACATGTCTACCCCAGGACTCGGCAAGGCAAATGAAAAGCCATCCTTCAATATACTTCGAAGAAATTAAATAATCTTTTATCCTTTTCCTACTTATATTTTGTCTTAAATGAACTTGGACACTCCTACCAACTTTCACTGGTACTAAGTAAATAAGTCTGTTCCTTGAAAAACCAGCAGGCTACTATGTAAGTGCAAACTACATAGAGGCTGCTGATAAATTATTTTTGTCCAAAAAAATTTATGTGTACCAGGAGAGATCTAGCAACAGACCAGTTCTTTCCTTTTGGAACCTCAAACAAAATCATAATAGAGCATGAAGGAAATGAAACTTGGGACATACACATTTACTATGTCTATGAAGGACAACAAAGTAGTTAGAGGCAGACTTTCATAGAGCAAAGTACCATTGTTCTGCTGACTTCATGTGGCAAATGTGACCTACATTGCAGATTATGTCCTGACCTTTAGAGTACCACCACAGCTGAACCCTAGTACAATTCAGTGCTCTGGCTGAAGTAGGTAAGGAAGGGTTGGGGACTCTACTTTCTCTGTCAAAGACAGAGATAGAGGAAACTTCCGGAGAAGAGGATGATCTGGAGAAAAAATTCCATCAGCCCTTCTTTCTAAAGACAACGTTCCATTTATTACACTGATGAAAGTGGACTTCAATTAATTTTTCTGCAAAGGGAGTGTTTTTATTTTTTTTGTCCTGCTGTTGCCTAATAACTGTTTCACCTATCCATAAATTGCAACAGGAATTAGGTTTTCCAACTACCAAATTGTCAGTGTCAACAGGAAAGGAGTTGGTGACCACCAATCTGTTTCATAACTGTGAAATTGCTTTCTTGTCCTTTCTACAGCATTACATTTTAGCATACTCTTGGAACTGGTCATCAGCTCCCCTTCATAAAAAAAACAACCAAAAATCCTCTCCTCAAATTTTTTTGAACTTTAGAAGGGAAGGTTGGAAATTTGGTGAAATTTACTGATTTTTTTTTCTTTTGGTATGGAATGTCACTTTCAAATTCACACCATCAAAACGCCCAAGTTTTCTGCTTGCATCTTTCTCTCATTACACCAGAAACTAGGCTTGTACAGTTGGTCAGTTAAACTTCTATTAATGGAACTGGATGAAAAGCAAGTTAAAAAAAATCAGCCAGAAAAGAAAAAAAAAAAACCCAAAATCAACCCATGTTATTAGCTCTGCAATAGGCTGGACTTAGGTGGGAAAGTGTTGAAAAACATGTCTTATATACCAAGAATAGGATGAGTTTTCTTCCTCAGCTGAATTGTGTCTCACCTCAATCCACCTCCAAGAAACTCATATATCTACAAGGCATCGCTTGGAAGACTTCTTACCTTAGTCTTTGAGGTACATGAGGATATGAAAAGGACATGAAAAACTATTCACAGACAGCTCTTTCCTGTGTGTTTGGGAGGATTCAGCTGCGGTGTTGAGTTCATCACAAGCCTATAGTGATGGCTACTGATTTATGCAGCATAGACCAGGAATGGAGGAGGAAACAGCATGTGCTCAAGGGCGATGCAAAGGAATTGAAAATTCAAGGTCTTTAGGATGTCAAGGCAATATTCTCAAAAGTCTGCATATTTGCAAGACAGTGCTCGTCTTGCTGCCCTTTTGTATCTCTGTTAGTTTTCCTCTCAGGCAGTGATGCCAGTTGCACTGTTTTCCACTGATCTCTCAATCAGCCAGTATTTCCACTTCACTGATTGTAAATTGCATTGTCCTCAGCACCAGTGGGCACATAATTTGGCACACACATACATTTCTAATATGATTATTTAAGGTATTAATATATTAATGAGCTCAAGGATGGAATGCACTGCAGGACTTCCAACATCTAAGGACAGATTTAATGAGATATTTGGAAATCAAAATTTCATAGGAGTATATTTAAAATGCTTTTTTTTCCCTTTAACAAGATTACTTTTTCCATCAAGGTATCTTCTGCTAATATACATCATAATGCAGTATACCAGGATGCTTCCTGGTGGGCTGAGCGATCAGTAACTGTATGTATTTTTTCAAAAGAAAGTTGAGACCAAAAATCCTAGCTGATCAAGAGCTGGTGTAGACCTTTAACTAAGTCCATGGTGGCACTGAGAGCAATATTAATTTAAACTTATATCCTGCAGAGACAAAAATATGTAAAAAATACAGATCTGCACAAGCTCATTTGCCAAATTTTTAGGAGGCTAAGAAGTAAAAATCCACGCCTTTCACATACATAGCTTCTCATAGTGTAGTGTTTTCCTTGTCAGGCTCAAAAACATATCTACTTTGACAGAGTTTGAAGGAAGGAAGGAAGGAAAAATATGAATAAAAAAGAAGATGAATAGGCAGAAAAAGCAGGGCAATTTTTTTTCTCACAGCTCAGCCTAAACATCTGTCAGGATATTAAGTAAAATTTGTGACTTCATGTTCTATACATAGAACTTACTATTTTGATGCCCACTTTTCCATAATTCACTTATTAAGGGTCTCATTTAGCAGAATTTTAGTCCAGGGCTACATAATGTCGACCTTTTTCAGTATTGTTACTGAAGAGAATCATGAGCTCAGTCGTCTTGACTTCATTAATTTCTGAGACGTGGTTGTGAGTAGAGACTTCATTAGAGTATCCCTTCCTGTGAGATACTAATCTCCAGAATCAAAACTCACCTTGCACAGCTGCTGAATCTATTTTTGTATATCCAGAGTTAATCCAGCTCTGAGCTACAGTAATGATAATATATCCATTTAACAACAGGCATGGAAACTTTGTTCTTTTAAAACTATCCCTAGCATGTGTTCCATTGCACATTTTTGATATCTGGCAGGCCAGTATCTGAGGAGTTATTATCATTGTTCCTCAAAGTTACTTCACTTTAAATAGGCCAAAGATCCAAACCAAAGGGTTTTTTAGATAAGACTAATTTGGATTTTCATTAATGCTTAAACTCTAGTTAATAAACATTGATTAACTAGGATGATTATATTATAGACTGGACAAAAATAAGAAAGATTTTAGTAATTTGAATGCAAAGCCCAGCATCCCAGTCTCAACCAATGATCAATATGATTTGCTAAAGCAAATGGAAAACATATTGATGCTTGGTATGTTCTCCTGGTCTACTGGCATTTCAGAGACAAAGTCACATCCAGGACTTGGTGTTTAACAGTCTTTGGTGAGGTTTTTTTTTTTCCTAGGAACTTGCTTAGCTGCTCTTCTAACTCATTTATATTTTGGGCTACTACAGTGTCCTGTGTCAATAAGTTCTGATTTCCTTCCTTTGTGCTGCCTACAGTAATCCTTAATTTTGCTCATATTGAAAATGCTGCCTGGAAATTCCACTGATGCCCATAATCACTTGGTGTGCACCTTTTCTGTGCTATTCCTGACTTTACAGTATCTATTATACATTCTTCCTCACCGCCAGCTCTGTCTTTGGGTGTTTAGAAACTCCTCAGATAGGAGCAGTTTCATAACTTTGACTGTCCCTGACATACTTTTTCCCTCTGAGCTGGGCGAGGAGGCAGAACTGCCTACAGTGTTCGATGGCGCAATGCCATTTTCTATTTGTTCTTTTTCTTCTCCATTACCAAGGAAGACGAATCATTCTTCCATGTGAATACCATGAAAGAGATGATGCCTGCATGGAGGTAACACCTTGTGGGAGGTTTGACATTCCTTCTACCATACCTACCGTGGAACGTCTGCTAGAAGCCATCATCAGCTCTTCAAAATAAAATGAACTCACGCTTAATCCATGAAGGAATTGGCTTACGAGTCAACTAATTAACAAACTAGTTAACTGACACAACAGCCAGTAATGGCCCTTGTTTCTAAATGAGGGTGGCCATATGCATGCCCTATTGGAAATATTCCTGGCCTCGGACAGCTCCTTAGCTATGACTGGGAATTGCTTGGGAGACCTGAGCCTGGGCGACACTTTTCCAGGGACTCCTTTAACAATGTGGCAGTACAGACACTTCAGTTCCAATGACCAGCCACGGTCCTAGGCGTAGATTTACTTGTAGAGAGAGGAGCACAGGGTGGATAAGATCGGCACTGTGGTGTACGTGCTGAGTGGGTGCAAGTCCTCTCAAATCTCTGACGTTGCTTCCCCATGCATTTGTGCTGTATTTGGAGCAGAAGAAAAGCGTTCAAAAATTAGATGAGTCCAGCTCTCTTCTTCTACAGTATACCTATAAACCTAGGAGACATAATGGCATAAGAGAGTGATGCTTAGGAGTGAGCAGAGCTGAGGTCCTGTTTATGTAAAATATATATTTTAAAAAGGAGATGATTCATGTTAATAAGCAATTAAGTATTTATAAGGTAATCCAGGAATCAAGATCAGGTGTTGCAGAAGGGAGTAGAGGATTTTCTCCGATTTAAGATTAGGAATAATCAGGATTAGATACGAACGTTAAACCTTTGGAGCACACAAGTTCTTCGGAGTTAGCATATCCAGAAATCAGATTTACTTAATAGCTGGTTGAATAATTTTTAACGTACATACCCCTATTTAAATCAGGCCTTGCATGGGGATAGATACCTCCTCAAAACTTTATTTAAATATTACATAAGGGAATAATTTGTATGTAAGTAGATCAATATTAATTCCTTTATGGTTGGATTTTGATTCTCTTATTCACAAGTAATCTGATACTCTGGCTATATATAGAAAGCTGGCCAAAAATATTATTCAAGTTCCAGTCTTATTGATGGTATTTTTTTGAAAGAGGGAGACAAAAATATAGTATTTCTCTTATATATATATACATATATATATAGCTGAGTGTAATTTTTCAGATTAATATGTTTAGACAATAATTTTTGTTCCTTGATTAACTATTTAGGTGCAGTACAAAAATCAAAGTTTCAGGTTAAAATAGCTATTGTCTGCTTTTATGAATAGTCAGAAACTAGGTCATTGCAAGAACTGGAAACATCCCAGTGGTCTGTCATATTCTATATTTTTATGTGTAGGTAATACAGTATATCGTTAATGTGAGATCTGGCTTGTCTTATTCTAGAACACTCTAATTTAAGTGTGTCAGCTGTGAAACTTGCCAAGGGATGTAGAAGCCAAGCACAGCCTGTGGGTGCTAGGCTGTCTTAGCAACTTTTAAGTGACAGCTCAGAAGTCTCTTGACCTCATGACCTAAACATTCTTGCATATGAAAACAAAAGTTTTAAAACTCTAGGTTTCTGCTTTGTATGTCTGGGTGAGCTGCACAGCGCATGTTCTTGGTGCTCCATGCAGCCCTACAATTAATCCAGGATGGGTGGCCTGAACATGGGGCTCTGCTAGTAGAGTCTTGTTCATGGGAAACTCATTCCAGCCCCTGGAAGATGGTGGCAATAAATTAAACTTCTCTGTAGTACTTATCTCCCTGCAGCCTTCTGCTGCTGCTGTTTCCTGTGCATTCCTGTCTGCTTGTCCCACATGGCCGCCAACGCCATGAGTACAGTGCTTTTGCTCCATGCTGCCAGGTGCCCTCTCTGGCAAACTGTGCATGTTACAGGCAGCAGAGTGCTCGAGGGTGTCGCCCTCGCTTCTGTAACTCAAGTTACAAAGAACCAACGTACAAGTAAACTGCACCCAACAGTCAGTGGCTGCGTGCCACTTTTGGCTATGACCATGTTTTCTAGCACTTTGTAATAGCTGTTTTTATCATGGCTTCATTTTCCACAAGTTAATTGTTTCATACATACATTGTCTTCAGAAAAGCTGAGCTATAATTACAGAGGGTTTGTCCAAAGCATATAAATTAGACAATTCATCTCACTGATTTCTCTGAGGTGGCCCCAAAGTGTTGAGGGAGGGAAGTGAGTAACAGCCCAAGATAACAGCTCAGAGTGATGTAAACCATTCTACTTCTTGTCCTGCATATCCCTTCCTTTCTTCCCAGGCTTCACACCCCCTTCTTGCTCCAAGGAAATTATGCAGATGATGATATAAGCAAGTGTGACAAGACTGGCTATCCTGTGCAGTTCTTTTTCCCAACTGTATATATGCTTTTGATGATTAACTCTTCACTTACAAAGTTGCTCTTGATTATAGAGCTGAATTCTTTGGCAATAGGCACGACCCAATGACAAACTTTTCTGAAAAATAATAGATACTATAAGAAAGAAAAAAAATACTATAATAAGAAAAAGTAATAGTGCTGCTATTAATATGATTATATACTTGTGTTCTAGTGTGCTCAAAGTCTGTCAGGTGTTTTGAAAGTAGCAGAGCAGGAATGACCTTCCCTCTCAAATGTGGCTATGCCAAATCATCCTTTAAAACTGACATTTGTTTAACTATCTCCTGGACCTTGTTCCCAAGCCATGGTACCAAACAAAGAGCTACCTAGAAGATATATCCCCAAACTAAACTGTATCTGTTTTCTGGATCCAGAATCCCACAGGCCAGGTGGAGCTGCAAACCCAGGTGATCAGCTCCCTGTGGCAGGGAGGACAAGGGAGGCCACAAGGTTCAAGGGCACCCAGAGGTATGTGCTATAGAACACGCTCCCTAGCTACAGTTTTGCTCCTCAGCAGGTCCCTTGTTGCACAGGAACCTTGCCATATGTCCAAATTCAAGGAGAAAAAAGGTGAGTGGCAAAGGTGCTGAGAGGTCTGAAAATTTCAAAATCCAAATATGGGTTTCATACAGTACAGGAAAACACACACACACAATAAAGAAATCTGGAACATCATCTTTTTAATTTCTTTTTAAGATAAACCCAGGATAACACTCCCAATCCTATCCTTCCATAGCCTTGCCACAAGCTTTTAAAATACCACCTTATCTTAAGGAGCCCAACATTCCCATTTGCTTGGCTGGCCCTTCAGGCACAGTCCTTAGCCCCATCCTGCCCTCCAGAAAATGCTTTACTGCAAGGAGAAAAAGAAGACAGAAGACTAGTAACACTCATCAGGTCTGGGTTGGTTTGTTTTCTCCCTGTGTGTGTTTGGGAGGTCCCAAGAGATAGTGGAAGTTGACGCAGAGTAGGTGGATGGAGGTAGTGGTTACACGTGGGCAAGTTTTTAAAATAAAAGTGGCAGAATAGAAGATAAGGAATGCAATGAGCAATCATAGGAATGCAGGGCAGGAAATGCATTGTGAATTAGTGTCTTGCCATGGGGGAAGGTATACATCATCTATCATCATCACTGTCAATGGTTAAAACTGATGTTGAAAGAAACATCAGTCTATGACTGTTGTGGTTTAACCCCAGCCAGCAATCAAGCTCCACAGAGCTGCTTGCTCACTCTCCCACCAGTGAGATTAGGGAGAGAATTGGAAGGGTGAAAGCCAGAGAACTCAGGGTTTGAGATGAAGACAGTTTAATAAGGAAAGCAAAAGCCAAGCACACAGGCAAAGAAAAGCAAGGAACTAATTCGTTGCTACTCATGGGCAGGCAGATGTTCAGCTATTTCTAGAAGAGCAGGGGCCCATCATGTGTAACAGTGACTTACAAAGATAAAAATGCCACAACTCCAAATATCCTCCCCCACTCCCCTTTTTTCCTTCCACTTTATATACTGAGAATGATGGCAAAGGGTCTGGACTGACCCTTTGGTCAGTTGGGGTCACCTGTCCCGACTGTGTNTTTAACCCCAGCCAGCAATCAAGCTCCACAGAGCTGCTTGCTCACTCTCCCACCAGTGAGATTAGGGAGAGAATTGGAAGGGTGAAAGCCAGAGAACTCAGGGTTTGAGATGAAGACAGTTTAATAAGGAAAGCAAAAGCCAAGCACACAGGCAAAGAAAAGCAAGGAACTAATTCGTTGCTACTCATGGGCAGGCAGATGTTCAGCTATTTCTAGAAGAGCAGGGGCCCATCATGTGTAACAGTGACTTACAAAGATAAAAATGCCACAACTCCAAATATCCTCCCCCACTCCCCTTTTTTCCTTCCACTTTATATACTGAGAATGATGGCAAAGGGTCTGGACTGACCCTTTGGTCAGTTGGGGTCACCTGTCCCGACTGTGTCTCCTCCCAGTCTTCAACACATCCCCCAACTTCTTTTCCAGTGTGGCAGCATGACAAGCAGAAAAGGCCTTGCGTCTATTCAAACCCCACTCAGCAATAACAAAAACATCTCCATATTATCAATCCTGTGTTCAGCACAAATCCAAAACACAGCTCCATACCAGCCACTATGAAGAAAATTAACTCTACCTGTGCTGCAGGCAGCACATTCCATACCATTTACATCATGCTCAGGTCCCACACTATTCAATATGACCTCCTTAACCACCACCGCCCTTCCAATTCTTTGATATGACACACAGATATTGTTCAAGGGAACAATATGGACCTATGGATCACTCTTGCAAAATGCCCACACAATGTCCACGAAGTGTCTGTTGAATTTCTGTAGTCCATGACTTTGGGCTCCATCTGTTATGGTCACTCAGGACAGGAGAGGTGGTGTATGTGGGGAGTTACTGGGCACCAAAGCTAGCTCAGGTCAGGTCACTGCTGCACTGCAACTGCTTCTTGTAAGGCTTCTCCTCTACTGGGTTGGGTGGTTCCTGTTACAGTAATCCCTGAAACATACAACTCAAACCGTAGCTTACAACAGTTTAAAGGCACATCTATTACAATTTTCACCCCTGGTTCCCTGTGGGGTCACAAGTCCTACCAGCAAACCTGCCCCAGCATGGGCTTCTCACAGGGTCATGTCACATCCTCCTTCAGGTATTCCCCTCCTCCAGCATGGGGTCCTCCATGGACTACATGTGTGTCTCTGCTGTCTTGTGGACTCACTCACCCATCACAGTCCCTTCAACTCGTGTTCACACAGGAGCTCCAGCTTTTCCAGTACAGCAGCACAGAACACATCAGTAATGCCTGGCCACCTGCCAGCCCAGGCACATCACCATGGCTGTTATCAAAATGTTCCCAGGCACAACAGAGTGAGGTGATAAGCAGTACAGCGGCAGTGAACGTGAAAAGCAGCCAATAATGAGCACAATACAGACAGGCAGGCAAGCCCCATGGAATCAAAGGAGCCTGCCCATTACTAGCTAAACAGCACTGTCAGATGTAAATTCAGTCTGCCACATCCCAATCAAATCTATCATTATCTCAAAGTTTTTGAACCCCACACTGGGTGTCAAAATAGGACAGTCATGGTTTAACCCCATCCAGGAATCAAGCCCCACAAAGCCACTCACTCACTCCCCCACCAGAGAGATCAGGGAGAGAAATTGAAGCCAGAGAACTCTTGGGTTGAGATAAAGACAATTTAATAGGGAGAGCAAAAGCCAAGCACACAATCAAAGAAAAACAAGGAACTAATTCACTGCTTCCCGTGGGCAGGTATGTTCAGCCACTTCCAGAAGAGCAGGGCCCCATCTCACCTAACAGTGACTTGGGAAGACAAATGGCATCCCCTCAAATTTCCCCTTCCTCCGTCTTCCTTCCACTTTATATACTAAGCATGATGTCAATATGGTCTGCAATATCACTTAGTCACTTTGGGTCACCTGTCCTGGCTGTGTCTCTTCCCAATCTCCCATGCACCTCCAACTTCCTTTCCAGAGTGGCAGTATGGAAAGCAGAAAATGTCTTGGCTCTGTGCAAGCCCTGCTTAGCAATAACAGGAACATATCTGTATTATCAACCCTGTGTTCAGCACATATCCAAAACACAGCCTCATAAGAGCCACAGTGGAGAAAATTAATTCTGCTCCAGCTGGAACCAGCACAATAACTTTGTCTTAAAATGGTAAAACTAGAAAAGAACATACTGAGAAGAGGTGAACAAGAGAATCACATTTAAGAAGCTGATTAAGCATCAGGCTCGGAAAGAAAACTCTTTTAATGGAATACAGTAACTCTATTAGCTGTCTTCAATGAAACTTGAGCTTGGGCTGTACCGACTAATGTAAAGATAGCCATGAAACCAAGTGCTTCATGAGCTTCTAGTGTAAGAGCTGGGGTGCTACACTACTTAGTCTTGTAACATGAACAAGCTCTTTAAATGGTAAATTCTAATAGAGGGTGTTTATAGGTGTTGAAAAATATGAATATTGTTATCTGTCTGGTCTGAAAATTGATTTTTTTCTGTTGGAAGCATTTGACTTTCTGCAGAAATTATCTATGTCAGATATATTTTTAGATAAGTTCTGGAATTTCATTGTCTGCTGACATTTTGCATCGCTCCAGTGGTACTCATTATAAAATAATTGATGCGCACTAAATCAATGTAAGTTAACTCCTGAGTCTGTGATTCTGCATCCCTCGTGACTGTGTTAGTGGCCAATATATCTAATTGCTTTCCGCAACAGAAAGTCCGCAGGAATGAACTGATTATGTACCAAAAACCAGACAAGATTCCAGGCAAATTACAAGACAGAAGCTGAAAACTTCTGAAGAAGAAAAAAACAGGTTTTCATCCTTTACCTTTTTACTTTTAATATTTGCAAATAATTATTGTAAGTAAAGGATACTATTATAATAAATTATGTGTAAGGAAAAAGCTTTAACATCCCCAAACATTTTCCCTCCTAAATTTTGAAACATCCTACTACAATCCATTCATTTTACAAAGCACAGAACAGATCTCAGCAGAACATGAGTAATCTTTCAACCAGGCACATAAACAACCTACGTTTGCAGCCATGCTTGTCCCAGATGGCAGGAGACTTTTAGCCTCAGGATGCAGGTTCAGACTACTGGAGGCTCCATATGAGTGCATCATCTCCCTTGCCCTATATGAGTGCATTTTGTGTGTCCCTGTTTTGGGATTAGTATTAGGCAGTTGCAGAGTCGTGTCTCTGCTCTCTATCATCTTCTTACCACCGAGAAGACCAGAGCCAAGCCCCACAGTACCTTTAATCTGCATATTAGATTGCCCGTTCTCGTCAGAAAGCAGAAGAAAATGCCCCAAGGGAGACTTGCAACCCTCAAACGGTGCATTATGAAACCCGAAGATATGGAAGGTGAATTAAATTTTAATAAAGTAACTTTAGTAAAATTGCGTTCAGTTAATAGCTGAATGCAAAGAGTCAGTCAGCTTCAGTTAAGTGATTTGTAAGGCTGAAGGTGTGAAGTCCTCGTAAGATGGCCTGTCTGCAGCGAGCCAGTGAAGGAACCAAAGATCCAGAGCTTAATCTCCTGGTAAGTGTTGCAGTGCTTTGGGATATTTCAGCTACAAGATGATTTGTAAGGGGTTTAATTGTGTTATGGGCAACCTATCTGTAATTGCTGAGGAAGGAAATGTTGCAGCTTGTCATTGGATCTCACAGTAAAGGAAGCAAAAGCAAATTTGGGTCAAAGCATATTTTGGTGTTTTGTCTGTATTTTTCAGAATCTGGGAAAGATCCTGCTGGAAAATTGTCTTTTTTCACAAGGTCTCTTTACAGATCCTGGATATCACTTCAACTTTTCGAGCACAACTGAAAGATTGTATGGACTGCAGAAATAAAGGGTTGATCAGAGGCTCAGAAGCAAACAGCAGTTTTGCTGCAGATAGAGCAGAGCAAAGCAGCACAGTGTGAACAACCGACAGAAACAGCAACAACAGGAGGTTGTGACTGCTGGCAGTAGCTAATGGTAAACCTGGTGAGCAAACAGGTAGCAAATACAATAACAGTGCTGGTGTGAATAGCAAGAGGAAAATAGAGTGTCCCTCAAAAAAACCCAATGTAGAGCACAACTCCGTCAGGGCTCAAATGGTGAACTATGAGGGAATGGATTGTAAAGTATTCCAGGAACAATGATCAATACTTGCCACTTGGATGTGTCCAAGCCTGGACTGGAAATGGAAATTGGACTTTCTTATTATCTTACCATCATTCAGAACTGTAGGATTAGAACATGGTTGAGACTATTAGGAAAATAAAAATAGCTTTACAGAAAAAAGCCCGAAGTCTGTATAGTCTGATACTCCATTTCTGATGGAAGACATTTTGAAAAAATGTGTGGAAAAGGGCAAGTGGGGAGGAACAAATCCCTGCCACATCCTTCCTGTGAGTCCCCTAGCAAAAGGGTTAAATCTTCTAGAAGGAACAAATATGCACAGAGGCTATATTTGGATCTGATCGTTCATTTTCATGAATATGTTTAGGACTAGCAATATTATTCCTAGATTACTTTCCCCGCAAATATTTCAACATGATCAATAGTTTTCCCCTGCCTAGTAACTTATCAGAAAGGAGCCAATCAGAATAATCTACTGTAATTCATTAAGACTGACATCTTGTGGTTGCTTTTTGTATGACGCCTTCTGCCCGAATTTCTTCGTAGACTGCACTTATCCCTTGGCTTAACCAGCTGCTGTACATCCTCTCTATGTTACTGAGGATGTATTAGCCACATGATTCTGAAAAATATTCAATAACCCCACCAGGGAGCTGAGAAAAGAATTAGTGCTGTATCAAATTTTAATCCTATTTTTTATTTCCCCCACAGAGCTTTATGGTATTGAATTGTTAATGCACAAAAGCATTCTTACCACTGCAATCAGTCTCTTTAATTGTGTGTCTGTTTACACGATAATATTTATCATCTTGAATATTTTTAAAACTGGTAGTAATCCTGTCTTAGAACACTAAGCAAACTTCAAGGCAGTGGCTACAGTAACAAGGGAGTCTCCTTTGGTTTGAAAGTCTCTTTAATGATGTTCTTTCTTTTGTGAGTTAAAAGTTACCATGTCCAGCAGAATGGGTATAGCGAGACCTGCCTTTCGCATGTATCGAATCAAGACAGTTTCTGGGACTCAGCTGTGCTCCCCAAGGTGTCATCATGTATTTTAGTGTGGTGCAAGAGTAAAAGATGCACCTCCTATCTCTGCAAAATAGGATCCATTTCAGAGAATACTATTGTTGCCAGTCCAAAGACTATTGAAATTGCAACATCATTTTTTTTTTTTAATCTCAGGGATTGTGTTAAGAGGTTCTATATTCACATTTCTCTAAATTTTAAAGTGTAAGTTTCTTTCTTAGACAGATGTTTGCAACTGGCAATGTGTCGATACAAAGCTAGAAAGTAATTGGGATGTTTATCTGAAACTCTGCAATCTTCTATTGGTACTTCATTAGCTTGTTCATAGGCATTAACAATGTCTGCAGGAATGCTTTACAGGAGGTCTGGGATATCAAGGGGAGTACACCTGTGTAGCATGAGCAGCAAGTAACAGAGAAACAGTGGAACAAGTATCTTCAGTTATGTTACCAAGTGAGGATAGATCAACCCTGTATATGTAACTAATTCATTTATTTGCTTGAGGAAAGAAAGGAGACTGCCTTCCTTTGAACTTTTCTGTCAGAATGCTTCCTTGTCTCCCAACAACTAAAAATAGCCCAGTTTTAATATACTCCCAAGATAATAATGAGTTGATTAGGACTAAATTAACAGATTTTGCTTGTCCTTCAAAACAGAATCAGTTCTAGAATGACAGAAAATAGGGTCAGCCTGAATGCAATTTTTACAGAGTTAAGAAGCACCTTAAACAGGGACAGATAGTGAAAACCTCAGTATACCTTAAACCCAAATTTGCAGCAAATGGAGCAAAATAATGGTTCCACTATTCATTCAACATTTTTAAGTTGTTGTTCAGGACCTAACACAGTATTTCAGCATTTTTCACCTTGCAGTTTTCCTGTTTCTGATCTCTGCATGAGTGTAGTGATGATGAGTTACAGGACCTTAAGTCATGTTTATTGTTGCAGAATTGTAAATGTACATGTTCTAGAAACACGAGAGAATATAAAGAAAAGGCTACCGTTATCTGGAGAAAAAAATTCCCCCAACATCTGTAGAGAGCTCCTGCTGCACAGAATAAAGATGCGAACACAGCTAACCAGAGAAGTGGTAGCCAGAAATAATCTTGCAAGAACAACATCACCAGCATTAGAGAGACAAGGACAGAATGGTTATTAATTTCTTCATGACCAATCAGATGTTTAAATACTTGGCTCTTCCCTGATTTCACCTAGACTAAGACTGAGAGAAGCATAATGATTAGCAGAAAAAAAAGCTTTATGTTTATTTCTTACTAGCTCTTTGGTATTTTTTTTCTTAAAAATGCTTTGTGCAAAAGATGGGTTTTACTAAAAGAAGAGTGAGGGTATTTTTTAAATATGAGACACAGTCGTAAGCTTTTCAAGCTCCTGCAAAGACAACACAGACTTAAGGGCTATGACACTATGAAAATAGTTCAAAGTATCTTCACTCTAATCCTTGAGCACTCTGGATTTGTTTTGAGGCACATTAAAGGTTCTGTTTGAAAAATTAATGCAAGAGAGACGTAGCACAAATATAGCAGAATAGAACTGGTAGAAGCTGCCTCAGACCAGAAGCCCGGGTGAATTAGATGGAGAGGAAGTTTAAAAATATATCTTCAAGCCTGGACATATTATTTTTGAGAAATTTCAGCAGCCCAGCTTTAAGGAAATGGAGGTAGGCGTCAAGCAGCATTAACTGCTCCACAGAGGATACAAATGGATGCTGCACAAGCCGAAAATGATGGTCCTTTCGTTTAGAAATTTTGACAGTGTAAATCATATGAGTCATAAAAATAGAAAATAACATTTGAAACCTTCTTTTAAAAAAATTATACCTCTTTTGCAGCATAATCTCAGAAACCAGGACTTAGCATAGTTCACAAAGCAAAGCAGTAAAGAAACAAAAGGCAAGATAGTTCAACAAGGCAGATAAAATAAAACTAGGAAAAGTGATGGGGAGTTTTTGTGATGTCCTGAGCCATAGCTGCTGACTTGTCAGTTGGCAGAATCAAAGCAGCTCTGGTGCTTTCAGGGCCTGCTCTGAGGAATTTTACCTCCTTGATGAAATTTCTTCATCCTAAAATGAAAAGAAATCCAGTTAAAGCATACACAGGTTGTACTTTTCTAGAACATAGTTTTCAATGTTATCTAGGGAACTAAGTTTGTCCATTAAAATAATATATTAAAATGACTTCAAGAAATCCGATTAAGTGATTATAAAGCCAGCATCTTTTTACATAGGATCATATTCCTCAAAAACTAGACAAGGCATAGAAAGAATAGATCTTATTTTGTGGATTTTAAAATAATAATAATTATTATTATAATAACCAGATATAAAATATTATTATATTATTAATAATTAATGCAGCCTCTATTAGTATTGCTTTGCCATCTATAGCACAAAGAATGAGGATCAGAAATCAAATCTGAAATAAGCCAAGTTCACATAGTTCTTTTGACAGTAGAAATAAACATAGAGATAATCCATATTATTATTATTGACTTTTAACCCCATTGACAAAAAAAGTGGGGTTGCATTGATTGTTTTAAAGATAGATATGCAAATTAAAATTTGATTTCCAGTACAAATAGCACATAAAAGTAAAACAGTTTAAAGCTACATTTTCTTACCTTCAATACTAATGATAACAAGGTGAAATGTAGATTTTGGAATCCAAAAAGCTCTGGAAAAAGAAGGATTAATGTATACATGTATAAAGATAATCTATCCAGTGATGAAAAATGTTGCTTGAAGTTTCACTGTGGTAGCATTTTACATGGCCAGATATACTAAAACACAACTGTATTAATTAGTGTATAGTACAGGCATGCAGCTGTGTTAGCATTGGAATTCTCAGAGATATATATAGATCCTCTGTTACTGTTTTCATTGGGATTATGCACAGTTGTCCGACTGTAGTGCCTTGGTCTAATTTCCTCAATCCCAAAACATCCAGCAATAAGAATGGATCATTTACAGGATCACTGAATGGATCACAGGGCTTGAACACCTCTCCTATGAAAATAGACTGAGAGAGTTGGGGCTGTTTGTTTTGGAGAAGGCTCAAGG
The DNA here is from genome assembly GCA_013397315.1 of Donacobius atricapilla. Lineage (NCBI taxonomy): Eukaryota > Metazoa > Chordata > Aves > Passeriformes > Mimidae > Donacobius > Donacobius atricapilla. The sequence goes on along the minus strand of WBMY01011897.1, from coordinate 748,102 downwards.
GAGATCTTCTGTGGCCTTGCAGTACCTAGAGGGTGCTAGCAAGAAGGCTGGAGAGGGACTTTTCACAGGACATGCTGGGACAGGACAAGGGGGAAAGGTCTTAAGCTGAAAGGGGGCAGGTTTAGAATAGGTATGAGAAAAAATTATTTACTGAGGGTGGTGAGGCACTGGAACATGCTGCCCAGAGAAGCTGTGGATGTCCCATCCCTGGAGGTGTTCAAGAGCAGGCTGGCCAGGGATCTAGAGAACCTTGATGTAGTGGAAGGCATCCCTGCCCATGGCAGGGTATTGGAGCTAGATGACCTTTATGGTCTCATCTAATCCAAATCAACTTCAATTCTATGAAGACAAGCCCCCTCAAGAGCAGAGGGAAAGCACCCTGCACATGTTGCCTGTGAATATCTTCTGTTCTTTGAAGGTAACATAGGGAGGAGGAAGGTAGTTGAAGATCTCTGTGAATTAAGTTGATCTCTACTACAATTCTGCAAAGGTCCTCAGTTATATAGCTTCATCTTCATTGCAGGCAAGGCCCAGCACAGTACATGTGGGCAGTTTTCAACCTTGGTTTGCTGACATGTCTGGAAGAAGCTGACTCAGCCCACAAGGAACGCATGGCTATTGGGAAAAATGGCTCCAAGCCACACTCCAAAAATGCACTGACTCCTAACACTGCAATGTGGTGGAGAAGAAAATCTCTTCTGGCAGAGCTGCTTCCAGGAAGAGCTCAGATTGCACTTAAGAGTTCACTGCTGGGGAATGGAATCAAGGCAAATGGAATTGCAGGAGGAAGAACATTGGCTCATGCCAGTCTATCTGGAGTATCCCATAAAATATCATACTCTTTGCAGATTTTTAGTTCATTCCTTGATGAAACATGGACTACCATGGTATCTTGGTTTGTATCAGAAACAGTGTGGCCAGCAGGACCCGGGCAATGGTCATACCCTTGTACTCAGCAATGGTGAGGCTGCGCCTTGAATCCTGTGGTCACTTTCAGGCCCCTTACTACAAGAAGGACATTGAGGTGCTGGAACAAGCCCAGAGAGTGGCAACAAAGCTGGTTAAGGGTCTGGAGTGCAGTCCTAATAGGAATGGCTTAGGGACTTGGGTTGTTTAGCCTGGGGAAAAGGAGGCTTGGGGGGACATTATTGCTCTCTGCAACTACATGAAAGGAGTAGGTCAGGTGAGAGGTGGTCTCATCTCCCAAGCAACAAGAGATAGGATAAGAGCAAACAGATTCTAGTTGAATCAGAGGAGGTTAGATGGGAAATTAGGAGGAATTTCTTCACCAAAAGGGTTGTCAATCACTGGAACACGCGGCCTAGGGAAGTGGTTGAGTCACCATCCCTGGAGGTATTTAAAAGTTGTGCAGTACTTAGGGACATGGTTTAGCGCTGGACATGGCAGTGCTGGGTTAATGGTTGGACTCGATGATCTTAGAGTTCTTCGCAGGCAAAATAAAAAAATATGGGTTTTTTATCCATTTCTAAGTATTTGATGATATTTTTCCTTTCTGCAGAGATATAGTATTTTTTTGAAGTGGTCCTGTCTCACAGTTTTCCTGTAAATTAATAGGGCCTGTTGAACTGAATCTGAGCAGAAATCCTTTTCTTTTTTTGGTAAAATGAGACAACAAACTATAGATGAAATGCACTTTCCCAAATACTGAATTTGTTCCTATATTTTGATGTTTTGTGATGACCAAAGGTCCAGTTTAGGACTGGATGCTTGGGCTCAGCATTGTCCAGAGAAGGCTCTTTGTGAATAACTAGCAATCTAAGGACAGAAAAGGTGTGAAAAAACCTGAGATCCAAAGTTTGCTAATTCTTTATGCCACAAATTTCTCTTTGCATTTAAACATGGAAAAATCAGTATCAATTCCTCACTTCTATGCTGTACGCTAACTACCATAAAGTTCTTCTACTTTTTTATGTCTCTGTGAAGAATGTACAGAGGAAAAAAAAACAGAGTGAAAGATCTGAATGTTTTCAGTTTTACATAGTACTACATTCCATTTCTGACAACAATCTGTATTCCTCCCAATCCTGAAAACAAAATATTTTTTATCTCTGAAGAAAACTTTTCTTGTAGAAAAATAAATGCCACAAGCACCAGTTTTAACTGATAGGGATGGTATTATCTTCTTTGAAAAAGAACAGTCTACCTCTCGTCCCCCCTGAGACTGCTCACAGCAATGAACTTCCTGTATGAGTCAAGGACAATGTTTCCTTCACAGGGCTGATAATTGGTTTGGTTTGATTCATCGTGAATGACAAGTTTGACCAATTGCTCGTAAGCAGTTGAACATGTCATCTTCAGATATGTAAGTGCAAGGGACAGATATACTGAGGTCCCCTTACCTCAGTGTTGAAGGGAACTCTGCTGACTGCATTCAATGAGCAAATGACTTAAAGCTTAAGTGGTAAGTTGGGAACTTTAATCTTTCCTTGAGATGTCATTTTCTTTCCTTGACATCAAGAAATTGAATAAAATTTGGAAGTATAGCTATACCTGTCATAGCGTAAAAAAAAATTAAGCTTATTTTACTATTTTCAGCTAATTTTATTCACCTGTAGTAAACTTACTACAGGTGTCTTACAAACACCTCCGAGGGTGTCTAATTCTAATGCAATACCCACTTCTAAACTAGACAGAATTAATGCCCATGCAGAGGTGCCTAATTTTCCACAGCAGCCAATATAGGCNCAGCGCCGCGATGGGCTGAGGGCCGGCGGCGGCGGCAGCGGGGGCTGTGCGGGCTCCGCGCTGGGCGCTCCGAGGATGGAGAGAGCCATGGAGCAGCTCAACCGGCTGACGAGGTCCCTGCGCCGCGCCCGCACCGTGGAGCTGCCCGACGGGAGG
>WBMY01011897.1:678504-744852 GCA_013397315.1 Donacobius atricapilla | reverse complement strand
TGCCCATGCAGAGGTGCCTAATTTTCCACAGCAGCCAATATAGGCGCATATAGATAGATAGATAGATAGATAGATAGATATGACAGCTGCAGTACCACTGGAGAAGCACACTGTTTAAGTAGAAATTTCCTGGGACATACTGAAAGCTCACAGGGTCAAACTGATGCTTTTTTGGAATGATGAAGTCTACCACAAAATAGTCTACTTTTCCAATCGGATCGATTCTGTGATTCCGTCTCGCTCAGGTGCGCTTGCAGCCCCATTCCCTTCCGCGTCTCGGGAAAAATGAGCCCGCACGGGCAGGATCGCCTGGCAGGGGCGGCTTCAAAAGGCAGCGCTTTTTAAATTTTTATTTCCAACAAGCAGACGCGTAAAGTTCCCTTTTGTACGAGCTTTGAAAACCCACGCCGCTCCCGCCCTTCCCTCCTGCGGGAGANGGATGAGTTGAGGCGGCTGGGGAGAATTGGGAAGGGGCTTCCTCTCTCCGCCGCCGACGGGCTCTGTTTATTTGTCGCGCTGACAGCAACCGCGGCGTCCCCTTCTTTCCCCCGCTTCTCGCCGCCTCCGCCGCAGGGCGCGGGGGATCCCTGCCGGCTGCCGTCGCCCCAGCCCGGGCGAGTGGGTGGCCGCGCTGCCAGACACCGGCTGTATTCGCTTTTAAATCCTTCGTCAGGTGCCTTGTCGATGACAGAGTAGCGATGACAAGTCTAAGTGGCTGGTTTTTTTTTTTTTTTTTTTAAGTAGTGCTGAATTTTGTTTGAAAAGGTATTGTAAGTCACAGTCACCCGTCACAGCCTAATTTTTTTGGCTCTGAACCACTTCACATGCATGCTGGACCCCCCATGTCAGGATGGATTTCAACACAGAGCTTCAGGCTTTTACGGCAAGTGGTTTGGTGTTCCAGCCAGGTCCAGTTTTTGGGAGGACTAACTGTAAAACTCTTGGATTTGCAAAATTTCTGTTCTTATGCGTCATGTGCTGTCACAGTACTTTCTTCAGTGTTTGCTTTTATGGATGAGTCTTTGGCTGCCTGTCTGCCAGCTTTCATCTCCAGTGGTGGAGGAGAGGGAGTAATATTCTGTTTTCTCTGTGCATTCCCTGTCTGGACTTCCTGGTGTCCTCTTGAACTGTGCTGCTACACCCTTCACTTATTATCACCTGTCACAGTTCCAGTGTTTTCCAGTGCGGTTGCCCATAGATTTCACTTGACAGGCAAGTTTCAGGCAGATTTTGCTGCTGCTTGTAAGCCTTTGAATGGCAGCAGTGAAAATTGATGTAATACTATTAACTTAGATTTACAGAAATAGTGGAGTAGCACCAGTTTAACTTATTGAAGATGCTAATATGAATAATGCCTTGCACAGCCGGTATCAGTTGGAGCTGCTTTAAATTTACTCCAGTACTAATGTAGGCAAATTGATTCTGAATTTCATCTGTTTTCTTCACATCTTGGGCATTTTTATCTTACACTTTGGAGGTAGTTATGTCTATGGAATGGCAGTGCGAGTGCAAGCCCTGCAACCTTTGGAACAAGTACTTATATAACCCTGTAGTGCAGAAGGAATGTGAGTTCTGTGCATTCCCTAGGAATTGCATGAAACAAATCAGTGGGACTGATATAAGGAGATAAATTGGCTTAACACACTGAAGTCTCAAATTGCATTCCAAGAAGATCTCTGTTCAATGGCCATCCAACCTTAGGTCCGTCTTAGTTCATTAGGTATCTTCCTTCTTGACCTCGGTGTTCCTTAGGTTCATGCAGGTCTGCCCAAGCTCTTCTTGAGAAGCAGGTTTGGCTCGTAGGATGTTGTTCCAAACATGCACGGACAGGATCAGCTTGGAATATCCCACACTGGTCTAGAATAATATGTAGTTTGGTGGCTTCTTGTGTCTGGCCTCTTGAATTATGATTCCCCCCCCTATGCCTCCCGTTGCGTTTGAATAACTTTATTTGATACTTAGTTTGAAACATACATAGTTTACCCCTCCATCCTTAAAGTGAGAGTCATAGTTCTCTCACAGGAAGTGGAGATGTATGTTTGAATTTACTTACGCTGAAGAAGACAATAAATCCAGGTATTGAACTTCCATTGCATCTGCTGTAGCCATTAGGGTATGCAGTGCTGATGCTTCTTTAAGATTGTGATCTCTGCCAATTTCACAGCAGTATCTCTGAGGAAATAAAGTAGTAAGTGTATCTTGCCAGGGCAGGATTCTAGATGATGAATTTCAAATGTTTTTTTTTTTTTTTTTTTTTTAAAAATAAGCAAGTCTTAGCACCTGAGTCCAGTGCCGGTGGATACTCTGAGCTTGCAAATGGAACTTTTTTTTTAATCAGTCTCCCAAAGTATCCTTCAGCAGTTGTCTTCTGGACACTTGAGAGGTTGACACAAATTTCTGGATGCTACTATTAAGGCTCAGTGCCTGAAAACTAGGTCTTGCAGCCCAAAGCTCTGACACTGCATTTGGTGTGCCTTTTTTTTTGTCTGTATTAAATCAAGATTTGAAATACAAGCAAGTTAGACAGCAAGTAAGTTCAGTGAGTTCATGAGGTGTATAATGCTTTTTCCCTACCTGCTGTCATGTAGTTTATGTCAACTGGAGTTTTTTTATGACTAAAGAAAATAATCACCAGAGACAGGCATAAAAGCTCTTTAGTCCCACACCCTTTTAATTACTTCAGTACAAAAAAACTCTGGGAAAATCTGCATGTGCTCCACAGTGTAATTTCTGTTAATAGAATAGCAAAAGGCTTAGTTTTGTAACTGTGCCATAAATGCCCGTTACGGCCCAGCTACAGTCACCTTTAACTGTTGTCTTTTTCTAGATCACTATATTTGCAATATAGTTAAACTTAATTAGAATCAATATTAAGCATTTCAGTTAAGTGTACTGATATATTTAAAAGTTTTTTTCATCTTTTTTTTGGCATCTTGTATAGGGCATGACTGTGGAAATATATAAGGATGTCATGTTTAAATTTAGTTGATGTTCTTAAGTTTCTTTTTTGTTTTATTTGGAAAGCTTTATCTTCCTGCCAAGAGCTGTGTGAAACAGAGCCCAAGATTTTTTTTTTTTCGTTTGTATACATTGGGAGCTAATCAGTGATAGATTTTTAAAAAGTGCTCAAATATTATTCACAATTGATATTTATTTAGCATCTGTTTAGTTTAATTTCAGGACTCTTTTTTCTGTATCCCCTCCCTCCCAGAGAAGGGAACTTGACTTGTTCAGACTTGAACTTGGTGATGGTTGGTGACTCTCTGCAATGTTTAATCATCATTTGGTGTTTTGAGAGTCTTGTGTCTCTTGCACCATGTGTTTGCTATAAGTAATGTTGATTTTTTAAAATTTTGTTTTAAAATTTTTATAGCTGACGAAATGTGATTTGATAAGTCGAATGACTTATCTCTGCTCAGTGTTCAAAGGTAATAATAGATCAGCGTTGTTTCTTTCTTTTGTTAGCTAGGGACGCACAACTTCAAATAGCTGATAGCAGCAGTAATCTTGGACCACTGTAGAACAATAATAACAACAGATAGCATAGCTGCAGCATGGTAGCATTTTCTTGGATTCCACTTCATAATTCTAAAGAATCTTTATTTAATATTCAGTAAATGTCACCTTTCCTACCTAGTCGAAGTAGTGAATGTGTAGAGGCATGGTATATAAAAGACATATGATACGATGCTTGCGATTGTTTTAATTGTTCCTGTTCTGATTGCTTTGTAACTTTGGATCTATGAAGGTAATGAGGAAAAGCTTGAAAATAAAAATTTTGTAGGAACAGTCCTGTATTTCCATATCCTGAAACCATATACCTGGGTTCTCAGTGTAGCCCCTCCTGTCATATGTTGGTAACTATGTGAACAAATCTGTGGAGATTGTACTCTCAAAAATGGGTAGCTTGTTGAAGGGAAAAATTATAGTAGTTACCTGTAATAAAAGGAAAAACAAAATCACATATGAGTATAATTATTATAAACATTATTATATGTTAAAAGGCATTTCTTAAAAACTTTGATTTAACAGGATTGTCAATTCAAAGAAATTGATGCTCCCCTGAAAATTCTGTAATTTTTACTTTGTAAAAGAAAAAAAGGCACATTGAAATTTCATGTATTACAGTTGTGTTAATTCTCTGTTTTGTCTAAGTATGCTGGCTTTTTCTTTTTAATGAAACTTCATGTGTGTAGAATTTGTGTAAAAAGAATGATCTGTTGAACAGTCAACATTTGAAAAGGTAAATAAATGTTGCTCGATGCATTTATTTTATGTAAAAGATATCTTTATGGTAATGGAGTAATTTCATTTCTTCCCAGATAATGAAACTGCTGTCTATACACTGATGCCGATGGTTATGGCTGACCAGCACAGGTGAGAGCTTCTTTAAATTTGCCTTTTTTTTAAGGTCGGAAAAACCCAGCCTGTTTGCTGAAGTCGTAGCTCCTAAAGCACTCTCAGAAAGTCCTTCCTGCTGCTGAATTGCTGAGTTATGTTCTAATTTGAAGTTAGTCACTGACTGTGTGTATCCCAGCATAGTTTTACCTCTTTTGATTTATGCCATAGACTGGAATTGGGATTTATTCTGTTGAGGCACATAGGAAAATTTGTCCTAGGATAAGAACAAAAATGTTGTTTTGTAATTGTGTCTTAGCACTGAGTGTGTATTTATGGATGCCATAGAGGCTCTTAGTCTCATTAAACATCTCAGAAAGACATGGAATAAGAGTTGGACAATGAGATTGATACTTCTGGAATTCCACAGATGAGCAGCTGTTTCTCTTAGTGAGTTTTCCTCGAAGTGCTCAGAACCTGGAGGCAGCTAAGTGGTGTTTCCTTCACATGAATTTTGTAGGGAAGCAGGCAGTAACTCATACTGAAACAGTAAGCTGTTTTTCCAGCCAGGATAAACGTTTGTTCTGCTACGTAATATTTTGAGATTGCATGCAAGGGTTTTAAATTACATGATCAGCCCATTACTGCAAGTTGAAAGATCCTATTTAAATTTTTTATCCTGATCTTGTATCTTTCTTCTTCATCATTATGATTTCACATACCAATCTTCGCTTTGCCTATGTTTGGGAAAATTGTTGGATATATGGTAGGGGTGATTTTGATAAGGAGGAAAAGGGGAATTTATATTTTGTTTAAAACAAAGCTGTTGAAATGCTTGTTTTTCATATTCATAAAGAAGTGATTTGATTGTTTTGTCTAACTCTTACTAGTTTACATCTGAAACAGTTTCTCAGTGTCACAGTTCATTTTTTCTGTACAGTAGGAAGTGGAAAGGTATTGTTAATAAGGAAATACTTAAAACCTGTTTGATCTCTTAGTAATTAGTTAGAGGGAAAAGACATAGTGATTAAGAAATTTGTTTACAACTTACAGTATAAACTTTGCTTGGATACTGTGAGCTATTTTTAAAATGAAAAAATTATTTTTCTTCTTAAAGGTCTGTCTCAGAGCTGCTCTCAAATTCAAAATTTGATGTGAATTATGCCTTTGGACGTGTGAAGAGAAGTTTGCTTCATATTGCAGCAAAGTAAGACTTACTTGAGTCCAGTCCAGAAGTTAACAATGAAAATATTGCCACAAATCTAAGGCACCAATGTAAGCTGGAAAACTCTGTAGTGTCAGTTAACATTTTGTTTTCACACTTTTTGTATCTTGTTTGTTCTTCCTAGTAATGTGCCTCCCTCATAAAGAGGACAGATTTTACTCATGATATCAAATGGCTTTCCAAATTCCAGTGAAGGAAGTCTGGCTAGATACTTTTTTACCTTTCTGTGGAATCTTAAGTCTTTAAAAAAATACAGCAATGGTGTACATTCTGTATAGCTGGGTAACTCTTGCCTTTGTAGAGGTAAAGAACTCTCGTTTGCAGGTGCTGATTGTTTTTGAGGTATTTTAAAACAGTGGGAAGCATTTAGATATTTGTTGGGAAGCAGCTGTTCCAAAGTATTTCACGTGACTATAAGTGAAGGGCATATAACTTGGGCATTCATTTCTGAAAAGCTTTGTATCCTGGATAGAGGGCTTAAGTGCAAATTTTGATCTACATTATTTATTGTTTGTATAGTTCTTCGATGGGGATAACTCTGTTTTATATGTAACTCTGCCAAGACAGGTTAACATCATATAAATAGAAATGAACCAGATAGTTTTTGACATGACCTCTCAGGAAACAATACCTTAAACTGATGAATGAATGCTATGTATTTGTCTTCCCTTTTAAATATCTTGAAAGTTCTTACATTTAAACTTTTTTTAGAAAGGCAAAGAAAAAAAAAAAGAAATAGTAGTAGTATTGCAGATATATAGCAGTATTTGGTTACAGTAAAGATGGAAATTCCAGCTTCTTAAATAGACTTTTAGAAATAGCTGTTTCCCAACTATTTCATCTCAGAATTACATATTACTTATATAAAATTTACTTAAGCAAGTACTTTCAAAAATGCAAACAATTTTTTAGCATATGCTTTAGAAGTGTATTGGAAAATACACTGTACTTACTGATTCTAAAGATATGAGCAGTTGTGTTGCACTTAGTCTCTGGATTGTCTTTTATCTTGGTTTAGTTATTGGGTCACAAAGGTGTTATCCAACTGCTGGTTTTGCAACATATTGTACAGTTAGTCTTCCGCTCCTTTGGGTTGTTGTATAGACGTTCTGACATTGGGAAGATTTGTAAAAATGGATTAGCTGGTCGCAACAGATAGAAAAATACTCTTTATCTTTTCAATCAGCTCTTCTTCTTGAAGAATTCAGGAGCAAGATAAACATGTGATGCAGAGTTTCTGTCTTCTTAGTGACATCGCTTATCCTGCAGAGCTGCTATCTTATGTAAAGTAAAAGAGCTCAGCTCTTTATTACAGGTTCAAAATTAATAGCAAAGGAATATTTGTAAGAGTTTTAGAATTTTCCTGATATTGAAACTTCTAAATGTGATTTCCAGACACTGAAGCGTAACAAACCCCAAAATATTTAATGAAAAGTTTAGTCCTGTTAATAGATTATGGATGAGGGGGGTGAGGAGAAATTGAAAGCAGAACTTTTAGAACAGTTTATACTTTAAAGAATAATCAGTCTTAAAGACTCTCTGTTGTGTTTTAAAGTCATTGAAATCACAGAGAAGGCTGGCATCTATTCATTGCTGCAAGTTACATTTTATCACTTCATGTCGCATTAAATGACTTTCATTTAGCTTTGTGTAGCCTGAACTATGAGGGTATAAAACAATTTCATGTAAAGATGTTCTAGTGAGTGTGATCTGTACATAATATTCTGTTGTTTTTATGCCAGTAAAGATATGTAAATATCCTTGTTATAGTTTTTCCCTTTTTTATTGTCTTCTTAGCTGTGGATCAGTTGAATGCCTTGTTCTATTATTAAAAAAAGGAGCAAATCCAAACTATCAGGACATCTCAGGATGTACTCCTCTCCATTTAGCAGCAAGGAATGGGTAAGTTTTTAAAATGCCTAAACTCTTAAAAAATTTTGTGCATAATGCACTTGAGCTGGCATGTTCTGCAATGTTTTTGCATAGTTCAAAAAAATGCCTTTCATTTTCACTTTTGAAAATAGAGAACAGGGAGGTTAAAATCCTTTCTTTGAATATTCATAGAATAATTTTTTTATATATAGTAAGTCATGTCTGAAAGACCAATTCCAGTGCTGGTCATTTCTGTGTTTGCTGTTAATCAGGGGCATAATGATTCTTACAACAGTAATTGAACAAGGGATACCTTCACTTTCCAGTTAGCTGAGTAAGAAAAGGTTTTGGAGGGCTTGGAGGGAAAAGGAATACAAAGTTGGCCTGCACACTGTTAGGAGAGGGGCAGAGAAAAAACTCCAAACCAGCAAGCCAGTACTTTTTAAAGATCCTACTTCTTGAATTGTAGTATGTGAAAATGTGCAGCTGTAAAGGTAATGTTGTCTTTTTCTTTTTAGAACATGTGTGTGATCCAATAACTGAATTGTATCACAGCAGATACTTCACATGAGGAGGTGATAGTGTTTAGTAGCTTCTGAGTATGTGTGAGGTCTGTTTGTAGGAAAGGAACGAAGCAGCCAAGTGGTGTATGATGAAATACAGAAATATACACAGGAGACAATTATGTGGAAATGAGGTATAAGAAAGGTGTGAAAGGGACCAAATAAAAAGGAAAAGCAAATTAAATTTGTAAAGGTAAAGCACTAAGAGCATTAAAAATGTTAAAAAAGCCAAACAAAACATAAATTAGGAAAAAAACCCCTCTACTTTTATTAACATGGTACTTATACTTACCAAAGATTTGCATGGTTTTACAATGACTGTCTCATTAAGTAATTATTGTTCTGTAAACATATTCACAGACATGTACAGGTAATGGTGAGCTTCATGGACTTCTGTTAGCTGAACTGTGGCTTTTTGTCTTGAAAGGGTAGTTCTTGCAGAGCTGAAGCTGTTGGGGTAGTGGTTAAGTGCTTCTGCACTTTCCATAAAAACAGCTATGATTTTAGCCCTGTGTTGTTGTTTGCTACCCTTGCACTGTCTGAGTCTCTGTGAAGATCACTTCTCTCTTTCACATCCTCAGTACTGTACTCCTTGTAAATTGGAACCACCTGCTATGCTTAGAACAATGATAAATTAGGGTGAGTGGAGCTCTAAGAAGATATTTACTCTTTATAAGTGATTTTCCCTGATTGGATTCTAATGTATTCTTTTGCTTATAGCCAGAAAAAATGTATGAGCAAGCTGCTGGAATACAGTGCAGATGTCAACATTTGTAACAATGAAGGCTTGACTGCAGTAAGTGCTATTAATTATCATGATGTTCTTAAAACGAATGAAGAATTAGGAGATTCTCAGTTTTTAAGCTTTTGCCATCTTACATGTAAAACAAAACTGCTGTGTGTCCAGTGCCATCAAGAATGAAAAGATGTGATCAAAATACCTAAGCATATGATTGTATGGTTCAGAGCTTCTCAGTATTATGCAAAGCTTCTCTTTGGAAGTGTTGACAGTAATACAGCCAGGTTTAAAATAGTTTTTCTGGGATATATATATCATTGCTAAAGGAAACACGTGTATCATCATTTTGTACTTAGATTCATTGGTTGGCTGTCAATGGACGAACAGAATTGCTTCATGATCTTGTTCAGCATGTCAGCAATGTTGATGTTGAAGATGCCATGGGACAGACAGCTCTTCATGTAGCTTGTCAAAATGGACACAAGACAGTAAGTTTCTAAACTGTATGAACACAATTGATTTGTGAAGAGCTTGGTAATACATCCAAGTTGTTGTGATTTCTTTATAAACTTCAGAGTAGTAACGTGCATGAAAATGGCTACAAGCATGAAGAATGCTGTTGTGTGTCTTAGTATCTGCATGCACTCCATGGGAACAGCTTATTTATTCTTGTGGAGGTGACTGATCTCGGTGCTTGTGGGAGTTTAGGTAACTTACTGTAGACTGTTCAACTCTTCTGTAGTGCTGTTATTGGCTTGTGAATATCAAGTTTTTATATAATGTCAAATGTTTGAAAATGTTTTTTCCTTATTTTTCAGAATATGTTTAATTCATAATTGTGCGAGCTATTATATGATTTTGAATTCTGATATATTAATTTACTGTGAGTGAAAAATGAAAACAGAGTTGGGTCAGTTACAGTTTTAACTCTAGAATTAAACAAGTTCAAATAAACTCTTCTGTGATTTATCTGTGTGAATAGTTTTTATGCCTGTCCTTGAGTCAGGGCTGACTATTTATATTCAGAGTATAAGTCTGGATGATTTACTTGAACTGCGTTAGAGCCCTATAGAGTTGTACAGATTGCCACCAGAACTATTTACTACTTAGAAGAATAAATGGTAATTCTACCCAAATCCTTTCTATTGTTCTTGCTGGTGCTGGATTTAGGAAAGCCAGATTCTGAAAAACTGTTACCTATAAATGTAGCAAATTTATGTGACTGAAATGTAACGAAAGTTGTTTGAGTGTCTGCTCAGTGTTTGAGTCTTTCAGACATGCACTAAATAGTTGTAAGCCAATAGGGTTTTCAGTGCTCTTTTTCTGAAGCTGCTGTTCTGTTCTCTTGTAGACGGTGCAGTGTTTGCTGGACAGCGGTGCAGATATCAACAGGCCCAACGTTTCTGGGGCAACTCCCCTTTATTTTGCTTGCAGGTTATATACTTTTAACTTTTGAATACTGGCCTAAAAGGGAAATATTTTTCCCCTTTTGCAATAACTGATTAGAAATTACAGAATAGAGGAAATATAAAAGCTGACTGGTATATAATCTTGTCTCATTTTTGAGTGTAGTTTGGTGTCTTATCTAAATACATAGGTTAGTTCTGCAGGCTTAAGTACCTCTTTGAACAGACAGGTTAAACACATACCTGTGCATGTCCTAGCATGAGTCATAAATTGATGATTGCTGAACCCTTTTCTGAAAAAATGACTTCTGCCAACTTAGATTATTTTGAGTGCACTGAAACCAGAGCCTTTTATAAGGCATATTTGCTTCATGATCTTGTTCCTTAATGTACAGTATGGTATTACAGTATACATGAAACGTGCATATATGTGTTAAAGTAACAATGTTGAATTTAAATTACATTGTTGCTTTGCTCAGTTGTTTTCTTCAAAGTTTAGTTATATTTCAAAATTATTCATGTGATAAATGATCCTTTGTTTTAATTAGAGCATTTCTGTGATTTGTTAGAACATTTACCATTTTTGCAATCCCTGTGCTTTGGTTACAGGTTAAATAGTTCACATAAGATTTACTGTTACTATAAACAAAAGGAGAAATGGACTGACCTGCTGGCCTGCTAAGAGTTATATTCTGGGAGCTGTGGTCTCTGGAGATAGTGTATGTTGAGAAGAAGGGAAGTGGAGAATAAATAGCTGCTAGCCTTGGTCCTTAATTTAGGAACTGGTATTTATACACACTTTAAAAGAAGCAAGCAGCTTGTCTTGGGCTTGGAGGTTTTTCATAAGAAGGGGAATGTGGCAAGTACAGGAGTCATATTCTTTAGGAATTACCAACTGGAGCAGCTGGCAAGGTAGAATGAACAGGGTGTGTACTACAGCAAACATGGAAAGAAAGGTTGGAGGTCCCTGATCACAGGAAGAGCAGGATGTGGTAGCAGTGGCAGGTGATAGCTGCAGAAAGTATTCAAAGTCTGAATCTGAAACACCCGTTTTGTCAATGTGTTGGGTTGTCCACTTAGTCTAGAAAATTACAGGAAAGATGCTGCAAGTAGGCCACTAGTCTTAGCTCTTTTCTGACCCTTAATGTTTGTTTGCACTGGGACAAGGTACATTAGATTAACCTGTTGGCTTCCTGGGCTGGAAGGACAGGACTGAGAAGTCATCTGGGGGCTGTTGAGAGATCAGTGAAGGTACCTCTTGCCCCTCTGCTGTTAGTGGTCACTTCACCTGTGTCCTTTCTGAACTGCTAGGCTGCACCTATCAGGCTGAGGGTGCAGGCAGCCTCTTATATGTTCCAGGTTGCCAAATACTCATATACATTGATGTAAAGGGTGAACTGCAAACTAGCTTGAGAAATAGAACTTCACTGAAAAAACTTGTATCTGTAACCTTAATTGCTATGTCTTTTTTATCAGTCTTTCATTTCACCCTTTAGATGTTTCTCTGTTATGTTTGGCAGTATATGCACTTAATGCTGGTGAAGGCAATATTCAAGTAATTGTTCTGTGTGTTTTTAATGAAGTAAAACTCTGATCACTGGTACTCAATTTCTCATTTTTTTCAGATGAAAGGGTTTGGGAAAGTGTTGAGAGGTATAAAACGGTTGGTTTTTCTGTTTTCTAGGCAGTGCTTGCATGTTGGGAAATTCTAACTCGAGGGAACTAAGGGTCCTATACAATCAATAAGCAGATTAGTGAATAGATTGTGCAGTAGATTTTGAATGCAGAAGTGGCACTCATCACTTCTAGAGGCTATGCAAGACATTTATATATAGAAATTAGAGCCATTTGAGTGATGTATTTACCTCCTGTGCAAAAAAAAAAGAATTATCAGTAAAAACATCTTGCTAATATTTTATTGATGGTTAAAACACAATTAGATTGTTTTTTCCCCAAATATGGTTGAAGTGAGCAAAGAACTTGGCAAAGAGAACTTCCTCTGTGAAGTAAATTAGGATGTAAATTGAGAAAGAGCTCTCTTTTTGCAGGAAATGCAGCTCATAAATATTTGAGGCAAGGCTAAGATGAATCATTTCTGAATGATGAGGGTGACTCTGACTTCATAAATGGCCTGAATTTTGCACTGCTTTTTTGTGGTATCTATTTTCTGCTAGCTTACATTGTTTTTTTTTTTTTTTTGTTAGATGCAATAAAGACAGATTTATGACTCATAACAGATCATAAATGCTGTATTAACTGTCTTCTCTTCTTTTGAATAGCCATGGTCAGAGAGACACTGCACAAATTCTTTTGATGAGAGGAGCCAAATATTTACCAGACAAGAACGGTGTTACTCCACTGGATCTCTGTGTACAGGTATTAAGTTAGCAACATTTCTGTGAATTTCTGTGACTTGCTACCGTGTCACCTGATCACTATTATCTTTTTTTATTCTTAAGGCCTCTGAAAGGTGGTAGGCCTTTGGCAAAACAGTGCAAAACGTAATTTTTTTAATCATGAAATTGATCCTACAGGCACGTTCATAATTTCTACCTTTTGCATAAGTCAGATGCAAGAATTGACCTCATGAGAAAGTTTCCAGAGCTCTGTTTGATGAGAAAGTTTGGGAACCCTTGGTATAATGCTAGTAGACAATTTAGGTGCTTACCTGTTAACAAGTAAGAGGTAAAGGCATGCAGAAAGGACTGATTTTTTTTTTTTTTACCTCAAATAATAGATTTTCTTTCCACTTGAGGAGTTGTTGCTATTTAAAACAAAACTTACATGGTGATGACTCTTACCTTTCAAAGATATTTCTGTATCTGGGTGAAGAACAAAATTCTTACCTATTTTCAACTAATAGAGCATTTTCAACTGCAAAACAGTCTGTCTTGTTTGATACCAAGTACCGCCTGTACTGCTTGCTAAAGTCGCTTTTTTGATTTGCGAACACTTACACTTTTTTCTGTCAGAACAGTTGAAGGTCAGTGTGTAAACACGACTGCATGGAAGCTTTTGAACCTTTGCTAGTAATCAGACTAGAAAACTGAACTGAAAGGAATGTGAGAAAACCAAATCACTGGAGTGAGTGGACATCACACTACTTTTGTGCATGTCATTAGTTTGTCAGGATAAAGTTGAAATTTTCTATTTTTTTTCTGTATTTTTAGTTTATTTCAACCTCATGTTATTTGATTTCTGAGGTGTCCCCCATGTACCTAAGACTTGCGCTTGAAATAGTTGTGTGTATGTGCCAAGGGTGCCGTCTCCAGTACCTGTGGGATATTTTTTCGAATGTTTAACTATGAAAGCTTTATTTCCTGGACTGTCTGTGAAGGACCTTGATCCAGTTAGGTTGCTTACAGTATTTCTTTTTGGATATAAGAAACCAAGTCCTCACCTCTGGTCACTGAGAAGTACCATACCACTATATTCTCTCACTGCTGACTTGATTGTGAAACTCAAGAGTTAGATTTTTTTTTTCTTTGCTATGGCAGAATGACTTTTCATTACATAAAGCCACGAGGAATCTGATCAGTTTGAAGGTTTTCTGCCGCCACAGACCTGTAAGACAGTATATGGCAGGAGAGGTTTAGATTCGATATTAGGAATAATTTCTTCATGGAAAGGGCTGTAAAACATTGGACGAGACTGCCCACGGAAGTGGTGGAGTCTCCACTCCTGAAGGTGTTCAAAACGTTGTGGATATGGCACTTGAGGATGTGGTTTAGTAGCATACATAGGGGTGATGCTAGGCTGATGTTTGGACTTGATCTTAAAGGTATTTTCCAACTTAAATGATTCTGTGATTCTATACCAGTGTGTGCAATGGTACAGTTACTATATATTCTGATTAATGTTTTGAGTTTCTGCTTCAGTCTCCAGTTTTGCAATCCCTAGGGCACCTCCTTACGTATAAAACTGTTAACTTTTTTTAGGTGTGTAGAGTGACACCTGGTGTTTGTTTTGTAGTGATGATCTTGCTGTGTTCAAGATCGTGCAATATGCAGGTTCATGATGCCAAGTAAGAATGGAGAAAACAATATGTTTTCTTTCTTTTTACATTGAGGGTCTTATTCTATGCTTACAGGTTTGTTTTTCAAAGTCGATACATGTTTTTGGAAGACTGAAATTATAGATTCATATACTTCTTGCCAATATTACCTTGATCTTCAAGATTTGACTTTCATTAATTCTTACACATTCTGGGTGGGTTTATTTTTAATTCTTAATTTCTTGGTACCAGAAACTATTAAATTAATCTTTTTAATGTATGGTAATATCAACTGTCATTCAAAGAGCAGTCCCTGGAATTGCAGCAGTTAATACATTATATGGATGTTGTTGTTGGAAACGCAATAACACACAAACACAGACACTGTCTGGTGAAAAGGCATAAACCATTTATTAAAACATCTGACTCCATATTTATAGTATTTCTACACAGACTAGGCATCGGAGGAGAAGGTTTACACCTCTCCCATCCCACTGGTCAAGACAACTGCCCATCAGTTGTCTCTCACTCCAGGAGAGGGCATGTAAAATGACCTCATCTAACATAAACATTGCTTCTGTTTATAACACCCATGTGTGAGAAAGAAACTGAGAACTACGAAAACTTTAGAACTAACTGTGAAACACATCAGCAGGCTGAAGAAATCAGGGCGACATATGGTCATCTTCCCAGAGTAGAGGTTGATGCGTATTCTGGTGTTAGGTGTCTGCATAAAAATGCAGCTGTGTTGAATAAGACTCAATACAAATAAACCACAAAATCAAGTTCTGTTTTTTCCAGAAAACATTTTTTCTCAGAAGGGTGTGAAGTTAGTCTAAGGCACAAGTGGAATCGTACTTTTGTATTTATTTTAAAGTTAAATAACCCTTTCATGTGTTTATCCTATTTCTTACTGTAACAAATCTGATATGTGTCCTATGAACCTTTAGAAAATGTTTTTTTTTTGGAGGATTAGATTCTGGATGTAATTAAGTAGAACTCAGCAAGAGGAAGAGAAGTGAAATATTGCACTGTTTTTAATCTCTGGTAATTGTTGGCTGAAGTGCTGTTCAATTGTGCCTTTAGTTTGATAAATAGGAAAATGTTTCGAAAACCAGAAAAATGGGAGTGGATATATGTGAGCCAGTATACTGAAAAAAAATGGATTCTGTCTTCTCCCAAACATTGTGGGATACCTAACTTTCTTACAGTTTTGAATTTCAATTTATTTTAGAATAGGATTTCTCCAGCATTAAAAAAATATCGTAATCTTAAATAGATGTTATTGCCTGTAATAGTCTAACTCTCAATTCTAATGTTTCTTTTAATTGAAATGTTTCCTTAGGGTGGTTATGGAGAGACTTGTGAAGTCTTAATACAGTACCATCCTCGTCTTTTCCAGACAATAATTCAAATGACGCAGAACGAAGATCTGCGGGAAAACATGGTAATATGGGATTCTGTGTGTTATAACCAGGGATCTCTCTGTGTGTGGTGGAGAGCTGAGTGCTTAATATGAGTGGCAATCAGTACCACAGTAGTTGACCACTAGGTATCTTTCTTTCCTTATGGAAAATATACAGACTTCACATAATTTTAAACATAAGAATTTGGAATTAAATGTAGGATCTGTTTTCAATTAGTGTTCTAACTTGGCACATTTGGGAAAGTGAGCTAGGCAATTTAAAGAGCAGACATTGCAAGCTTCAATACAAAGGTGCTGGTAGAGCATTCCTAGAGCATCCTATATATGCAATTACTTTGTGTGACAGGGCCTATTTTCCTTCATTTAATCATTATCTGCAGACATCCATTTCTAGGATGTGTCTTGAGACTGAATCATCCGAAATTCACTTAAAAGTTTGTGATATGAGCACTCATCTGTATGAAGTTGCCTTGTACAATTAAATGTAAGATTGCAGCCACAGTTTCATTTGATGATTATTTCTGTAGATGAAACTACTCTGTTTCTTTTTAAATGACTCTCTTATACCTTACTTCTTTGGTTATTGTGAGGTAGTTCAATCTAAAGCAAAGAAAAATCAAGGAAAAAAGTTTTGTTTCTTGATTGTGTAAGGGAAAAGAAGCATGGGATGCCTTTTCCCCCTTGTAAATCTAGCTCGCTGTGGGTTTTTAATACATTTGTTTTAAAATGACTGCAAATAACCTTACAGACTGCAAAAAAAAGTAAGATTAATTATTAAGGTGTTGGCTGCCAATTTATTTAATTTAGCTTGCTAGATTTTTGATGTTTTCATTTTCTCTGTAACTCCATTACTTCCACTATAACATTCAGGATTTCCAAGTCAGTGTTTAAATTTCTGAGATAAGGTTGAGTTTTACAGAGTGAAATGATGCAGGGGAGAATTCTCAAAGTGTAGGTTAGATGCAAAGGTTGATGCTATAGATGATTTAAATTAAAAGAGAGAACTAAAACAATGGAACAAAAAGACCTTTTGTGTATTGTAGGAGTGAAGAACAAAAGTGAGAAACATTTTTCATCTGTCTGAGTAATGGTGGAGCTGTGTGCAGATAACAAGATCTTAATGAGAGTGTATACAAAATATATTTGCTAATACGTGGTATAGTTCTGCTTCGTTGCCGAAATGTAGTCATATATTGAAAACTATTTTCTGTGGCCAAGTCTGAGGTGTTCTGCTTAGCCTTGGGTAATGACCAACATAAGGAAACTGGGTATATGTTAGTCAGGACTCATATTTTAAACATCATAAGTTGTTCTTGAATGAATTAATAATACAGGGTTAAGCATTCAGTGTATGTAACATTCTGTATTGTTAAACATCCTGTAGTTCATGCATCAACACTAGAATGTGTACCTTTGCAGTAATCTTTGTAAATGATAATGAAAAGTTAGCTGAGTTAGATTAGAGGTTGTAGAGCATAGATGTGCATTATTATTGTTAGGTATTAATGCTTGGGTGATAGTGTTCTTCATAGTTGATAAATTATTGTTGATCTGGTGCTCCTTGACACTTTGCAATTGTTTTTGTTTTAATCCTTCAGTTGCGGCAAGTTCTGGAACACTTGTCTCAGCAGAGCGAAAGCCAGTATCTTAAAATCTTGACAAGTCTTGCTGAAGTTGCTACAACAAATGGTCACAAATTGCTTAGGTAAGTGTGAGGTCACAAGCTGATAAACTACCCGGCAGTTAGTGCCACTTGATAGTTTTAATAGTCCAACCTGTCTGATGCTCAGCACGTGCTGGAGTAGATGGATCTCAAATCTGATTTATATGATAATGTCTGTTCAGGTCACTGTCTTAACAAAGACTTCAAGAGAAAAATTTGGTGTTCTTGTATACCTGCTGGTATCTAGAAGCTTGAGTTGCAGGGAAGTGTATTTTTTGATTGGTTAGTTTGGCAATGTCAGCCCTCGAAGGGAAGCTTTTTAGACAACTATCAAATTGTTCTTTTTTTTTTTTTTTTGTCTTCACCCTTCTCACTTTTTCTTCCCTTCCACATTTTTACTTTTCTACGTTTCCTTAGTGTGCTTGAGGAGAGTTTCGTTACTTTAAACACCTGTTTCATGTTTGCTGGCTCTGGTTGCCTTACATGGCTACTAATAAATATGAGATAAAAAATTTCATCTACCAGTGTGCTGTCTCAGCAGCACAAGCAGCAGTAACCTGGGGAGATTCATGACACAGGCAAGCATATTTACCTGGTATGCTTTCCTAGTTTTTGTGACATCTGTTTGAGTTTGTGCAAAACACTTCGTCTGCAATTTGTTGGAACATTTTACTGTTTCCAACAGCTAGCAGATTTTGGTGTAACCTTTATGCTTCACTAGAAAATATTTACTGAAAGAGTCAAGGGTCTGAAAACATGAGTGAAGTTTCTTATTAACATGTTTTAGATGGCATTTTGGCAAAGAGAAGTTTGGGAGTGTTCTGTAATTAGAGAAACCTGTCTGCATAGGTTGTAGAGGATTATGACTTGGGAAGCTTCTTTTTAACTTTGGCTGGGGTCCGAGGAGCCCATTAGTGAGATAGAAAATAAAGAATATATTCTTACTCCTAGATGCCTTTTTGTTTTCCCCATTAGTCATGTTACATTTAAATGGAGCCTGTAGATAGCAGGTCAGAGCTCCTGGATGATGGTAGGAAATTCATTACAACGTTAATAAATCTTATTCTGGTGAGTGTTCATTTTGATGAATTAATGTAAAGGTCTGAGTCCCTTTTGGGGTTAAAGTGTGTAGACATTAATGAAATTTTGTTGCTGCAGAGATAACTTTTTGAAGAATTTCTGCTGTTGCTGAGCTTCAATGTGTATCAGCTTAACTTGTAACACATTCCTTTTTGTCTCCAGACTTCCTTAGAGCCAGTAGATCTCCCACAAATGTGATAAAGTGTAAAACCATAGTGCAGGAAAGGTTTTTAAACTTGCTCTGTATAAGGACATGTTATTGGAAGTAGTAGGAGATGGATTATGTCATACAAGGTAGTATTTTTTTCTGTTTCAGTGTCTTCAGAGATAAATTAAAGGGATTGTAGTTTAGATTTGATTTGTTACTGTTACTTCTCCTGTGATTTGAGCAATGTCCCCTCAGTGTGTCTGTAGAAACAGTAGCTCTGTGCGTGTCCTGAGTTTGAGCCACTGTGTGCTCCTGTATTGCTGTGTGTGGGTGGGCTAGTGGAGGCTGAAGACAAGACTGAAGGGTTACATAGCATTGGATGAGGCTCATTTCTAGAGATGCTAGTACTTGGAGTGTCCTGTGGACTCTTACTGGCCAGCTTCTCTTTGGTACTTCGTAATATGCCACAACAGAAATGTGATAGCAGAAGAAAACAGTTCCAAGACTGTTTCACAGATGCAGTTTCACAAAAACTGGGTCTCTTCTCTCTGCCTTGGTTTCCTGAGAGAAGCAGTGAATTTCTACTTCAAGAAATATTTCTTGGTTGCTTTCTTATAAACAAATGAGGATTAAGGTAGTACTTGGTGAATACTCTGAGCTTGGGCCTCTTTCCTTCTCTCCTTCCAACAGAAGTGTGTGTAATGTACTTTGTCCATGAAAACCTCCAATAATGATATTCTTGCATGGTTGAACTAATATGATCTTTATTATTTTCCTCGGTACTAACCCACAACCTGTTGCTTTTGGGTTTGTCTGTTGTTCAGTTCAAAAGTATCTGAAATTGTTTCTTGCAATGCTTCTAGCAAGTATCCAGGAGTGCCACTAAGCTTCTGCCTGAAGACTTATGCCTTGAGTATAAGCAAGGACCTGCTTTACTTAGAATTACTTCACCATGTATTATTTCCTTTTTCCAAGAAAATAATTGAAGTGTGACACAATTTGTCTTGCTGGTATAGGTTAGGCCTAGCTGAATCCTTGCAAACATGCCAGTAGATGTTTCAGTAAACTACTAAAAGCCCTCTAAGGTTTTTCTGTATATGTGGGTCCTTATCCTGGAGACCAGGAAATTTCACCAGGAAAACACTGCTCCTGAGACATGATAAACATCAGTTGAAATGTTAGTAGTTTTCCTTTTTTTTTCTTTTTTCAGTAGTTAACTTCTTGAGTTAGCTTTTTTTATTCATAGATTCTTTTGGTATATAAGCAAAGACTTTACAAATGCTAATTTTTAGTTGTGACAAGAGCTTCTGGTAACACAGTTGCAGACTGCCAGTCAGGGGATTTTCTTTATCTGGTTAAAAACTTAACGTTCCTACTGTAGCACTGCTTACTCTCTCTGTTCCTTTCTTACACTGATTTACTGAAAACGTACCTGGTTAAGTATAAATCGTCTCAGGAAAGTTGCACTTTGTATGGTAGTTTGGTAAAATTCTTAGTACATTGCTTTATAAAGTTAACTCTCAGTCATTAAAATGTGGTGCCAAAGACGAATAGGTCTTTTGCTGGTGATATGGGGTGAATGAGATCGTAATAAAGCTATACTAGCTGTTAGAATTAACAGTGTTTCAGGTTTGTGAATTAACAGGTTATTAATTACAACAGATGCTTACAGCACCCTATAAGGTGTCAATTTTCTGGTGTTTACCAATCTTCTGGCTAGGAGGCATGCTTTTAAGTTGCAAGTACTTTAAAGATAGAATTGAGTATGTGCTCACTTCTATAATATTTATAAGTTACGAGGTTTTGATAGAAAAATAATTAATTTCTTGCAGTTTGTTATACATTCAAGACAGAAAAATTCTTACTGCTTGGGGTTTAAGAAAGAGAACCAGTTTGAATTTGGTGGAGAATGTTCTGCTTGTGCATAAAGTCATGAATATCTCATATTTTGCACTGTTTTGGTACAGAATTCAATGTTTTCCAGTTCAATTAAGGAGACATAAAACTTTTAATATGTTTGTTGGATAAATAAATAACATAGTGGTGCTTTTGTTTAGTATCTTCTAGATTATATTTTTTTTTGAGTAGAAATAGTGGCATCCTTACCGTCTTGATCCTTTGTCTGGTTGAGGTGGTTAATGGACATGTAGAATAATAAGTGATGGGGCTGGGCTGTGGCAGCATGGCTGATTGGTCAGTAGGCTTTTACTGTTGGATGCTTTCTTTTCTGGGTTGCAAAACGTTTTCATCTGGATATCCCAATTTGCTTCATGCACTGAGATTCTTTCTGTAGGAAGTTGAATTTCCTCCTAGGGGTTCATAAGAAGTACATTAAAAATAAAAGCTATTTTGGAAGATCTGGATTTTGCTGTTCTTATTTCAAGTTAAAATTACATGTACATGTTAGTAAAATCATAATGCTTGTATTTGACTTCTGGGGCTGGTGCAGGAAGTAAAAGTTAAAATATAGTAGGGTTTGAAGCTTAGGGTTTTTTTTCAGCATGTGTATCAGACCCTACCTTTAGACTGCTTACTCCTTATTATACTAAATTGTTTCATCTAGGAAAAAAAACTTAAACATTCCATTTTTTTCCCCCAGCTTGTCAAGTAATTATGAAGCTCAAATGAAGAGTCTCTTAAGGATCGTGAGGATATTTTGTCATGTCTTTCGCATTGGCCCATCCTCTCCCAGTAATGGAAATGACATGGGCTACAATGGAAATAAAACTCCAAGAAGTCAGGTGTTCAAGGTCAGAAAAGTATATGATGTTGTTAGGAAGATAGACGTTAAAGAGATGAATTTCACAAAGCATGCATTCATTAATCAGACATCTCATGAACAGGAAGTAAGTTTGGTTGATGTCCCTATCCCCTTTTCAGTTAAACCTACCTCTCTCCTTCTCCTGTATTTTTTTTCCCCACTGAATTAATTAATTTAGCCACTGATGCACATCTCATGTTATGATTCTGTTTATTTCTTATTTAATAGATTGTTTATTAGGTGTTGAAGGTTTAGTTACCCAGGTAACTTCGGTAAATTTTTTTTTTTATTTCTGTTAAATGTATAGTAATCTCAAAATATGATTATATTAATAGAATAGATTATATTAATGTAATTTCAAAATGGTAATTGGAGATACACAGATGATCAGTAAGCTGATCAATGAGCTTTACCCAGTTTCACAAGACAAATGGAAACAATTGAATTCTTGATCTGTTTGTTGTTCTCACGGTGATCATGAAATCTTTTCCCAAGTTGTTCATGGATTTTATTATTATGTGCTTTGAAACATATTAGCTGACTACTACCCAAGGTTATTGGTTTATAGCTGCTTTCAACACATGCTTTAGGTGGTTGCCATTTAGAGGTTTAGTTCCTGAAGGTGTTTGGTTGTTTTATGTTTGTTAAGGAATCCCTCTGTAGAAAGTAATAGATTGCCTTTTTGTAAAAAAGCACGTTTCCTGTGTGCCACTCAGTCTTCTTGGGATATAGAACTGCCATACTTTTTAGAGCACCTAATAAAAAAGAACTGCAGGGTAATCTTTCTTCTCCCATCTTACCCCATACTCTTACTCAGCACAGCTCATATCAAGAAATTCAGATGCCAGTTATTACTTGAGGATTTTTCTTTGCCTTTGCATTTCTTCCACTGTGTTGTGAAAACAGTATTTTGAAATTATTGCCATTATTTGATGATATATGTTCATCAGGTTACTTCGAAGGGCTTTTAAGACAGGCCTATATTGATAAGATCGTGGAATATGATACTCTTAATTCCAGTTTATTTAGTGAAGTATCTCTGTTTTTGTTATCATTTCTTTTCTTGGAAAGAAGAAAAGCATTAGACTGTCAAAAAAACCCAAAAAACATACAAGCACAAATGTTTGTTCTTCTGGTAGTACAGTAGTTTTAAGAAAAAATTGATTTATATAATGAATATAAAAGTAGGGCTTAAGTAAACAGTACTGTGTGCAAAAAGTAATGCATTGTACAGCATGTAATGTAATAATTGTCCTTTGGTATTGTTCATCAAAATAGGGCAATAGTGTGGGTTTAACCAGAATTCTGTTTTTAAAAAACAAACCCCTACCCAAATCACAAGAATTATTTTATTAAGGGCAGCACTTTCTAACGGTTTTAATGAAAATTGCTCCAAGTATACCAGATTAAATAACAAGCAGATGTTAAACACAATTCATACAAGAACTATATCCAATGAGATATTCTGCTACCAAGCCCAAAAAAGGAAAAAAATAAAGGTTTCCTGCTTTTCAATTCCACATAATTTCAGAACTCAGTATAAAATAAACAAAAATACTCAATTGCAATTTGCAAAGGAAGTGGTATGTCAGTAGAATCACTTATCTGCATGCCCAAACGACTTTGTATGATGTAAGAATTGTTTCTTAATCTACTGTGCATTTAAGTCTTGTGCAGTAGGCTTATATTAAGCAATTGCCACAGTTATCCCAGCAAATATCAGTCATTCTTACTTGTGTGAAAACAACATGTATGTTCTTAATAAATAAGCAAAGTTTAAACTACTGTTGCATTACCTAACAAAACAAAAATTTCAGGATGAATTAAAAATTATTATTGCAATTATTGTAATTTATTTAGAAGTTTTATGAGTGAGGCAACCCTGCAGTAGGGCCACTGTTGCATCCACAGTATTTTAAAGATAGATTTAAATTTCAAACTCGGAAATAGAAAACTGCTGATGAGAGCTTACTGTTGTTTGAGAATAGGCACACAGTTCTGGCAATGCTGAGTTAGCCTCCGGTTGTGGTTGATTTAGTCTTCCCTGAATTTACAGTAGAGTGGGTAGTGGGAGATTAGATATAGTGCTGCATGAATTAGATGTCTTCCAGTTTTCTCTTAGTCCTACCTTTCCTTCTCCTTTTTTGTCCTTCCTTTGAAAATGTGCTTTTGATGGTCTTTTTTACCTTTTGGGAGGAGATAAAAAAGATCTGACTTTTTGTAAGGCTTCATTAAATTTTTCTGTATCAGTGTACTAATGGAGCATATTTTGAAGAGTTGTCACTGTAATATATCTGATGAGGGATTAAAAACATGGGTATTCTTGATCTGAGCCTACTGAGGAATGTTATTGCTTGATAAGGTAAAGAGAATCACAGGGCTATCTGTGCTTTAGTCGAATGCCCTGTATGTGATGCAGGCATATCCTGTTGTTTTAAACTGGAAGCACTAGCTAATGATGGTGTATTCTTGTACTGGTCCTGTAAGGGACAAAAGAATCATTGAATTTTGTCTCCCAAGCAAGAAACAAGCTGCTAACTCAAATGAGATCTTACCAGTGAGAAACTTTGAATAGTAATTTTGACCAGGTTTACACTCATTACTTTTCCATGTATTGCTCTTCCAATTGCGGTTCAGTGTGATCACAAAGTAGGTAAACTTGCTGCAAAATTTCTCTGTAATTGAACAAGATTGGGAAGTGCTTAATGTTTTTTCCTTGTTTCAGATACTGCTCTTTTCTAGAATTGAGGTAACTTCTCCGCTGTGACAAAGTCACTTCATGGATTAGTGATCTGCATCCTGTGTCTTAAAAAGCTATCTGACATCTGGCAAAAGGTTTCGCTTCAGTGTTGCAGTTTGAATATAGATTTGCTTACTGATCTTGCTTTCTAGATGAGTAAAGAGGAAGGCATTGATTGCATAGGTAAATTCTTGCATTTGGGAGGTAAGATGTGCAGTTGTAAAAGCTTGGTACTCCATCAGACTCAGCTGTATAATTCTAGAGAAACTTCTTTGCATTGTGAAATATGACAACTGAAGTTTGAGTGGAGGTCTTTGTTTAATATTAGGTTCGTGGTAAGAATTGACTGAAGAATGCTGACCAGTAGTTTGAAGAAAACATTGCTAGTGGTTTGATTGAATATGTCCGTATGCCGCTTGAAAAGGTTTGGTCATAGAAGCCAGCATAAAATGCTGACAGTCAAGGATATGGAGGTGATGGGCAATATTTAAAAGTGTTTGGTATCCTGAAGTTGGGCTAGAAAGAAAGAAAATGAAATATTAAAGCTGCTGTGCTTGACTAGACTTTTAAATGAGTTTATGATCAGAAGCTGTGAAGAACTAGCTTTGGGAAAACAAATTGGGTGGAAAACTTCTGAAAAGTCTGCTAAATCGGTGGGCAATAAAAGATAAAACACAAGATATTGGGCGAATATGGTGTCTGGCAAGCTAAACATTGAAAAGTTGGAGGGAAAAAGCCTAAATTTTAGTATTCTAGTAAATAGCTACCTAGTTTCTCCTGAGTTACAGGTTAAGATTACAACTGCATTTTAATTCTTCTGTGTATTCAATTAATCCTATTTTCTATTAGAAAGTTGTTTTGTGGTAAAGGTCTGCAAGATGGGTCTTGGAAGGAGGATAACTTGATCCTGTATGGCAGACATTTATGTAGAAAATGCTACCTGTGCTGGAGGTATTCAGGTCACCATCTAGAGAAATGTGTGGTCACTAGGAGCACAAGCATCAAGTGAGTGACATACAGAGTATTAAGAAAAGCCTGCCATTATTAGAGATAAGGCTCCCCCATACTCCTATTGGGAAAAAATGGAAGTGTAGTGGTAAATTTTTAAATGGTGGATTTCAGCAGAATCATTTAATACACAGCTCCTATGAGAAGTAATTTATTGTGTATTGAGAGTGTGTCAACTATGAGGTGCAACTGATAGTGCTGCACATAGTGTACAGATGCTGTGAGTAGCTCTTCATTTTCAAAAGCAACCTGAGAATATGAGAACATAACTTTCAGTGTTCGCTAAGTCTTTGAATGTTTTCACTGGTGAAAAATGTTGATGCAACTGTAATATATGGAAAAATGAATCCATTTAGAAGTTCACTCTTACTTTAGGAATGCTGTGAAGTAGTTGAGTCGATTACCTCCCTGTAGGATTCATATCCCTATGCCCACTAGACTGTAGGCTTGTGAAACAAGCCCTTAAACGCCATTAAGGGACAACACAGTTAGCCCTTGTGGATTTTTTTTATGTTCATTAGAAAGCTGCAGGTCTTACCCCATTTTCTCCTCTGTAGTAGGCCTGGAGCTTGGAGTAAATGTGTAATGAGGGAATTGTACTGGATTTCAATTATATTGGGTTTTAGCAGATGGTAGTATAAAAAGCATGTCTTTGTTAAAGTAAAATAAAATGTATAGCCTTATAATTTGATATGGGATTCTGTTGATACTTGCTTCTGTTTTGTAAAGCTGTATGTTAGTGACCTTTACTCTGAAACATCTGAGGTACTATCAAAATGAGCTGTATGAGCTTGCATTACGCATAAAGCACATTCTTACTAGACGCGTGCATGAACCTGAATCTCAGTGGTGTTGTCTGGGATTTTCTCCATCTTCTTGGTAGAGGAAGCTTCTTTGACCAGGTTCTTCGAAAAGAACTGGCATTCTTGCTCTAGAAACTCAACCTGTGTGTTCCTGTTTCCCTGCCTGGCTGCAGTGGTTAGGCAGTAGTGTGCTGCGTGAAACCAAACTTTGTCATATAGTTCAGTTCTATAGTTCTTCTGTAGTTCTTTCTAAATTAGTTTATCTTTCTTCCATCTGCTGCTTGATTTTCCTTCTGTATGAAATTTTCTCTTTGTGCTGTTTGCCTACAAGTACAGAATTTTTTATATTTGCCTCTTATCTCTAACTTGACCTCTGCAGGATTATTTAAGGCTTTAAAATGTGCATGGTCTTTATTTGCCCTAAGAGGATTGTCACATTATTAATATTATCTAATGTCAGCATGTTCCTTTTTGTCTGTTTTTTCATGTGTTTATTGCAGCCGCTGGAACTGCTCTGGCACTCTCTGGATGAATGGCTTGTTCTGATAGCCACAGAGCTGATGAAAAACAAAAGGGACTCTGCCAACATTACTTCTATTTTATTGAAGCAAAAAGGACCAGATCACCAAGATGCTACTCCTGCACCTTCTTTTGCCACTGCAGGAAGTGAGGGAAGAAAAGAGCTGTCCACTGATGCTGTCGAGTTAAAAACATACGATGTTGCTGGGAAGCAGGAAGCTTGTGCTGATTGTCAGGATGTTATCTCCATGACAGCAAACAGGCTAAGTGCTGTCATTCAAGCCTTCTATATGTGCTGCTCCTG
This sequence comes from Donacobius atricapilla, assembly GCA_013397315.1. NCBI lineage: Eukaryota > Metazoa > Chordata > Aves > Passeriformes > Mimidae > Donacobius > Donacobius atricapilla. Next base: position 718,263 of record WBMY01011897.1, on the reverse strand, counting down.
TCAGATGCCTCAGGGGTAAGGAGAGGATTCGTTTTTCTTGCCCAAACTATTACCATTTAAAATCATGCATATTTTCTTGGAAGAATGTTGATACTGGCCACATTGTATTAGTGACAGTCAAGGCTATCCTGTTTAATGCTTTCACTAGTTCAGTTATTTGAATGCCTTTTTTTTTTTTAAGTGGTTCTAAAGGCACCAAACAGCACTGCAGGTTTTCCATAGTGCTGCTGCCTATGAACATAGCTGCACTGGGGCGCATTTTGTATTGAATGTCTAATGGTTCTTTGTAATCATGTAGTACACTTGTAGGTACTAGGATCTTGATGTTTTGAAACGTAGCTGTGTTTGCTGTTGGTTCTTAATGTGAAATTAACCCTGAATTTAATGTGATTATTCAATAAGAAGAGCCGTAAGCTCAGAGGAATGAGTTATCTTAGTGTACAAAAATGATGGCTGGGGCAGAACTTATCTGACTGTATTATATATAACGAGAAGAGTAATGCTCCCTTGAAATCCTGTCCCAGGTTGACAAACATGTAGTTTTGTGTGGAACATGCAGTTCAGCTTAGGTAAACCTAATATCATTGAGGTCTGGTTGAAAAAGGAAACAAGTGTGACCATTTGTAACTGAAGTCCTAGTCTGTCGAAGATTGTTATGGATTATATTTGTGACTTTGGCCCTCATGAGTAGAAGATTAGGCAACTATGATGGCATTACAAGCTCTGTGAGGAATCTAGAAGCAAGGGTCCTACTACATGACAACTCCTGGTTATTCCTAATCACCATAAGGGTTTTTCTTTCTCTGCCAAACTGAGTTGAATAAAAGCTTTCAAATTGGCCAGTAATATTTGTCTGGAGCATAGTTCTCTGTGGATGTTCTGAAAAATGATTGGTTATTGACATTTTTCCCTTTTCTGTTAGTTTATTATGAGATCTTAATGTTGTTGAATATTTAGTTTCATGATGTTAAACAGCATCAGTTGCTATTTGTGTAGTATTTATTTTTAAAAAAACCAACCCAACAAGTTATGTAACTCAAATTATTTTCAATTGTCCTAACCAAAAACATCTTATGATTTTTGAACAGGATGACATCACCTCGTTTTATAGAATTTGTTTGTAAACATGATGATGTCCTGAAGTGTTTTGTTAACCGGTAAGTTTCAACAAATGTGGACCTTGTAATCCACTCCTCTGTTCCTCCCTGGCAATAATACATTTTTTTATTCTTACTGAGTTGTATTTTTAGATTGTTGCTGTGATATATGAACAATATGCAGTTTAGTGGTCTTGTTGAACTCAAGGGAGTGTAGATTAATGATTCAGAGCTCAGATTTAAATGAACTCTTCTGCATATTTAAGTGATGTATTTGTGAGATTCGTCAAGGAAATCTGTTTCACAGAGCAACAGAATAATTTGGTGAATGAATTCTTTCCTTATACTTGTTCCAAATAAGGCCTTCCCTTTTAAGGTAGATGAAAACTTTTATTCTTCCTCAAATGTGTGACAATTTAAAGGAGTCTAAACCATCAGTTTAGACTGTTGGCTGTTTCCGGAGTTTCTCTGGGAGTGCCAGGTTTATAACTTTCCTTCTGTGTAGGGAGCTGCTTCTAATCCTCCCACGTTTGACAGATAGTAGTATAAGTTGTTTGGAAACCAGAGTTAGGAAAAAGGGATAAAATAGAAGAATCTCTTGAAACTTATCTTTTTGATTAATTGCGTGGTTTCTTTATGTAGACTTTTTGCATCATGAAGCATTATTATTAAATCTCTAACAGGCTTCTAACCTATTTTTCTTTCAGAAATCCCAAAATAATTTTTGATCACTTTCATTTTCTTCTGGAGTGTCCTGAATTAATGTCCAGATTTATGCACATCATAAAAGCTCAGGTAAATGTCAGGAGGTACTTAGTTACAACTTCTGTGAATATACAAATGGTGGTTTTTTAAAAAAAATAATATTTAAAGAAAATCCATTTGGTCAGGATGAAAGAACTAAACATGGCCTTTAGTGCTTCTGAATCTGTAATGTGGAAAGATCATATTAAACAGGCATGACAGACAGGTTTCTGTATTCATAATTGTCTAAAATACATGGGTGAGTCCATTTGAGATAACCAATGTTAGATGTGTCTTACAAGTCCAATTTTCAGTTGAAGAGTGAAATTTCTGTTTTTCAATCTATTTGTGCACATCTAATAGATTGAACTTTGAAATGCTTTACTTTCCCCTAAATGACTTACATTTTGAGACAAACCAGAGGATAAATACATCACTATTACTTGATTTGGTCATAGTGGCAGCTCCTTTAGTGAAACATCATGTCATCTTCTTGTCTGTTCCAACAGCTTTATTCCCTTAGTTGTGAACCATACTGTGCTTTTATTTTTAAAGATAAATTGCTTTTATTACTCCAGTTTCATTTTTGGGACATGGTGTAGGTGTATTGTTTATTTATTCTTTCATTGAAATGTGTGTTTTTGAAACTCACTACCTATGAAAAATGAGGAGACCCTGAGAACTGATACCCTGTTTATTAGATCAACTCGTATATGTGCTGTGAATTGCAGAGGATGAGAAAGGCAATTCTTGTGTCATATTTGTCTCCAAAGAGCTGCAAAATGTCAATAAACACTGAGTCAAACAAGTTAGAACCTTCTCACCTAGGAATTACTTGTAAGCTTTCTGGTTCCTTTGGGCTGTTTTATACTGCCCCATGAACCTCACTGCAAATAGGGCTGGTTCTTATCACTTGTGCTTCTGTGCTCAGCTGTGGTTGATTATCAGGAGTTTTACAGAAGCTGGTGACATTTCTTATCTAAGTTCCTTCATGCCTCCCCTAACCTGTAAGAAGTTTTGTGCTATTTTTCTCTTCTGTGTGGAAAACTTCAGTAGCTATTTCTGGATAGCTGGTGGTCCAGTCTTTCTGCAGACCCAACTTCAGCAAGCACTCAAGCACATGTCTAATCCTTTCTTCTTCCCAAAATACTGTGTAGCATATTGGGGTAACTCTGCACATCTCAAAACTAAATTGAGAATTATGCATAACCATTTGCTTATGGGAGAGGAATTATTCAGGGGAATGCCTGTGTATAATACGGTTTGTACCTTGTTTTGTAGCCATTTAAAGATCGCTGTGAGTGGTTCTATGAACATCTGCATGCTGGGCAGCCAGATTCAGACATGGTGCACAGGCCTGTCAATGAAAATGACATACTTTTGGTTCACAGAGGTATTGTATTTTAAATGGAATTAGTGTGTCTCTGAAGGATAATGAATGAAGATGAAAAAACTAATTGGTATTTTATATTTAGATTCTATTTTTAGGAGTAGCTGTGAAGTTGTGTCTAAAGCAAACTGTGCAAAATTAAAGCAGGGGATTGCTGTGAGATTTCATGGAGAAGAAGGCATGGTGGGTAAAAGTGCATAGTTTCCTTTTATGGCATTTTCATATGGAAATATTAATTCTCATTCACAAGTGTGGTTTTGAACTAAAGCCTACTTTAAAATTACTTGAAAAGAAATATGTGGTTACTCAGCATAATTATTGAGTGGAAGTTTTGTGTACTAATATGTTTTATTCTCTTGACATGCAGGGACAGGGTGTGGTGCGTGAATGGTTTGATATCTTATCCAGTGAAATAGTTAACCCAGATTATGCCTTATTTACCCAGTCAGCTGATGGTATGTCTCTGCCCTTTTTTTTTTCCACCTAAGTTTAAGGTGTCATTTTTTATAAAAGCATTTTTATAATCCAGAAAGTCTGTATAGAGACACAGATTATTTCATGAAAGCTAAAAGGAGAGGTTCAAGTCTGCCTGTTAAAAGTATTCATCTCCAAGGAGACTAGGACTGGACTGTCTCCTGCCTGCATCTGGAAGTAGATATATTCTCATCCCTCCTTTAAACCTGTTCACAAGCTGATAGAAGCAAAGCCCATTAGAGTGAGAAAAACGTGTATATGGCAATACAGTAAGATGAAGGACCAAATTTAGCAATTGGTAATTACCCTTTTGTTGATGATAATTATTTCAGAACAGTGCCTTGGAGAGTGGCTAAGCAGTGTCATTGTAATAAGGTGTCATTACATTCTAAGACGTTTATTTCTGACATCTTTTTTTGTGTCAAAAAAGACAGTCTGTGCCAAACAGACTTTGAAAGCCCCAAGATAAAACTCTTGCAGTGTTTTCAGATGCTTAGTGTGTTTGATAAAGAAAAGCTTAATTAAAAAAATGTAATGGAACATGATAATATTTTTATTTTATAGGAACAACTTTCCAGCCCAACAGTAACTCTTCTGTAAATCCAGATCATTTGAACTATTTCCGTTTCGCAGGCCAGATCCTGGGGCTGGCTCTGAATCACAGGCAGCTGGTGAACATCTACTTCACAAGGTCATTCTACAAACATATTCTTGGTATGATTTTTTTAAAATCCTGCTTATTAGTCATAACAGTTGTCTGAGTAGTAAACCTTTTCCTTTTTTACTTTTGTGTGTGTAAGTGGAAAAGCCTTGGAAATTCATGTCTTTTATGTATGTCAGAGTCACAACTGTTCTTTGCATCAGAGTTGTGAAATTCATTTGCTCTTCTGAGTAGTGTCGTTTTTAAGAAATGAAAATAATTGTTCCCTAGTTAACTTGAGACAGACGGAGCTGAGAATGTTTGTGAACTCTGGCAAAAATCTATCAGGCATTCTTGATTATGTCTGAAGTTCTTCACTTGTGATGGTTTTTAAAAAGGTGAAGCCCTGCTGTTGAAAACCTTTCTGTCTACCTACTCCAACAAGTACTACTTATTTCCCAAAATAGGGTTTCAAAACTAATGCAGGTTTATCCTGTATCCTTAATGAGAGAAGTGAATTCCTATGCTTTTACTGTAGCATTCAAGGGGATTGGACAGATGTTTTTATAGAAATATAACTTCTTTAGTAGAGGATAACCTCTGTTAGCTGATGGTATCTCTAGTCTAGGGCTCTTGATTGCTGAACAAGATGCCCCTCTTCTGCACTGTCCTGAAAAAACTTCTCTTGAAAGAAGATGTGATTCCCTCTGTGTTCTTGTTACTCCTCCAAGTACATAAATTTATTTGCTGCTGCATGCAGAATTTCCTTTGTGTTTGATCACTAATCTTCTTTGGAAGTATAAGATAGCTTGATGGTTTTCTGTAATTGTTTTATCTACCTACAGTCTTCCTGTGATGTTTGCTGAGTCCAGGACAGATTTAACTCTTAACTTCAAGTTTGCTGTATATCTTCGCTGCACTTGTTCAGAGAGCACTTGCAGTTCATTGAAGGTGCAGACTCAGTCATCTTTGTCAAGATCTTCTTCACAGAGGAATGTATTTTACTTCTCTCCCTCAGTACTGCTTTCTGTGGCAGGAGAGTGAGTATGCTGGGCAAGAGCCAGTGGAGCACAGCCAGTCTGCAGCAGTACCATGGTGGCAGTGCTTCAGTAGGCTCCCATTTGAAGTCATTGATCTTCACATAGGAAAGTGATTCTAAAGTAGAGGTATCATTGCATGGCACAGTTTGGTGCTGACTTAAGCCTTGACCTCTGACATCAAGAGTGAGTAGAAGAATCATGAATGTTTTGGGTTTGAAGGGGTCTTGGATACCTTGGGCAGGAGCACCTTCCCCTAGACCAGGTTGCTCAAAGCCCTGTACAGCTTGGTCTTGGAACACTTCCAGGGATGGGGCATCCACAACTTCTCTGGGCAACCTGTTCCAGTGCCTCATCACCCCCACAGTAAATAAATTCTTCCCAATATCTAATCTAAATTTATTGTCTTTCAGATATAAACCATTCTCCCTTGTCCTGTCACTACTTGCCTGTACAAAAAGTCCCTCTCCAGCTCTTTTGTAGGCTGGCTTCTGGTACTGGAAGGCTGCTCAAAGGTCTCCTTGGAGCTTTCTCTTCTCCAGGCTGTAACAAGTGCAACTGTCTCAGCCTTCAGTCTTCACAGGAGAGGTGCTCCAGCCATCTGATCATCATTGTAGCCTCGTCTGGACTTGCTCCAACGGGTCTATGTCCTTCTTATGTTGGGGCCCCAGAGCTGCATGCAGTACTCCAGATGGGGTCTCATGAGTGTGAGGTACAAGGGCAGAATCATTGCGCCTGACCTGCTGCCCATGCTGCTTTCATTGCTATGTATAACACTCACGGGCTAATCACCTTGTGATGTATTCACAAAAAAGAAAATCTTATTTTTCTGCTGTTCGGTGTTACCTTGAAAATAGTGAAGTGTTGTTCTTGTCAGCTCTTTTGGAAATAACTGCTAATTTTGGGTTCCTTACTAGTTTTGCCTTGTGATGATATGCTTAATTTGTTGGTTTCTGAATTGACAAGATGACCTATTACTTACTTTTTCTTTTTTTCACTTTGCTAGAATAACTATTGCAAACCAAGTAGCAGTCATTAGTCTCTGTTTATAAAGTCTAACTGGTCTTGGTTAGGTCTTGTCATTCCAACATTCTGTTTTACAGGCATCCTGGAGCTTTCTAGAAGTTTATACACATTCAATTTGTTTAAGGTCAAAAGGTTTACAATTTTTTATCACTTCTTATTACTTATCTGAGTCAAAGAACTGGAAAAATTACACCTCCACTTCTCAAAGTACTTGCTTTTTCTGCCTCAATCACCGTGATTTATTTAAACCTTTCTAAAGCCTTTTCCATCAGCTTTGCACATCTCCTATCTTCTTGTTTAAGGAATCAGAGTTGTGCAGCAGTGGGTGCTCCTGAGTGGATTTGTTTTATTTTTTCTAGCTCATGTTCATGCCAAATACAAGATATCTGGTTACAGACATAGAAATTGCCTTCAGGTAATTGTCAGACCTTAAGTAAAGGACTATGAAATCTCTTGCAGTCTGAGACTGTTTCCATTCCTTTGGTTTCTCACCTTGCACTGAGATCCTTGTTTTCTGCAGTGGAAGTATATCCATCTGTTGATGGCACTGAAACCACCAGTAGTAAGTATGCTAAGCCGTTCTGTATCTGCAGAGCACTATGAATCTCTTTCAGAGAGGAACTCCTCCTTTTAGTCAACAGACATGTTGTAGAAATGCCTTAACTGGAAGCTGAAACCTGTGCGAACAAATACTCTTATGTTTCTTTGAGACTCAGGTGGGTGCATTACCTTTTTCCACTGCGGTGAGCTGAGATTTTCCTGCAACAATATCTGGTAGTTGAGGAAAGATTAACTTCTGTGATGACTCAGCTAACACACAACTAAGGTGTTTCATGTGGTATTAGATATGTAGTGTATGTGATTTTTGGTTTTTTTTTTGGTGTGTGCTGTGAAACCAAACATTGTTCCGTAGGTCTACATGTTTATTAAAACTGCACTCTATTCCAGGTGTAGCAGAGGGAGAAATACAGTCAGAAATTAGTAAGACCTCTTGGGTTTATTTTTCTCATACTTCTTAGCTATCAGATGCCTTCTGCTTGAACGGGGGAGGAGCAGATGGTTTTTCTAGTGCAGTTTTCCAGTTACTCTGTATTTCTTTACAGATACAGTGACTTTCCTCTTAGTAATAGGGAACTTCCACCTCCAGCTGCAGATAGCCGATAAATTGTTACCTGTTCTATCTACTTTTACATTCAGCTCTATAACAGAAAGTAGCCCTTGAAATGGCATAAACACAAATGAAAATTAATTTCTGGGTCATTGTATTTTGAACTGGAGGCCTTAAAACTTTGAATAATTAGTGAGCTTGTCACAGAGCTTACCTGTAATATCTCTTTGAAGTTCTGTGTTACACAGAAATACCTGCTTCTCACAATTATGCTAAGATAGATTTCTCTTCCTTTTCAAACTACTCAAGGGTATACAAGAGAAAGATATGTGGTATTTTGTGGGATTCAAATTTTGTCATGATAAATCTGATGGAATTTTTTTATAACTGCCTGCTTGAGTCTATTCATTGGTAAAATACCTGTCAACCAAATGACTGAGATTAATGCTTTGGTATCACAACATGTGGACTATGAATGTACTATCATCATAACACTTGTTGAATTTCTTCTCTAAAGGAGTCTCTGACTCCTATTTTTCAGACTTCTTTTCCCACATTTTGCATATATCCCTCAGAGACATCATTATTTCCACATTTTGTGTGTCAAATGCACATATGCTTGCTAGTTGGCAAAAGTGAAAGTCCTCTGGAAACTACTAGACAGCTGTTAGATTTTTTGTTTTGAGAGAGATGACAGTGATACTTAATTAGCAAGTTATCTATCCCTCTCCTAGCTGGAGTGTTGCTTGATTTTATTTGAAAAACAATGCCTTACAGCTGTGTACACTGCATTTTAGCTCTTCCAGGGAAATACTATAACATTTTTCACACTTGGATGTTTTGCAGTGGCTGATAACCTTTGAATTTTGTGTTTCTCTGGGGTACTGCATCCACCATCCATAGTGTGCTAAGGCTTCTACTAATGGGCACCCTTATGACACTGCACAATGGATGGAAGATGGTGAAGCAAGGACAGTACTTCCCAATAACTTGCTTTTCTCTAAACCTACTGCTGCCCTTAACCCTTGCTCCTTTTCCCAGATATTGTATCTGTCTTGGTAGAGCTGAGGTATCTATCATGCCAGAGTTAAAATAATCGAGGTCTGCTTTCTTGTGAAGTAGGTAGCTCTCTTGCATTAACTAGGGTCACTTTGTTCTGAGCCCATTTGCTCAAATGTGCTTGAGTGCCATGCCTGTGAAGGGGTTCGTAAATAGGCACTTTGTGTGCCTGGATAAAAGTCAGTCTTCTAGCAACTCTGCCTTTAATGCTTCTAAGTGACTTGCAAGTTCAATTTGAAATGTAAAATTCCTATAATAATAATTTTTAACTGTATAATACGTCCCATTTCAAATATGATGAAAAAGAAGAACACTGAAGAGTAATAAGAGTTTTCTGGGTACAGAAAGGTTATCTCCTCCCATGGCCCCCAGGCTCTGGGGAAAAATACTGTTATAGAGAAATACGGTATGTGCATTTCTAAAATTTAGGTAGAAAACTTTAAGACTTTGTAGGAAACATTGAACATTTTTTGTTCAGAATGAGTAGATGCTTTTAGTGAAATCCATTTGTGAACTAAAACTGTGAAAATTGATTTTGCCTGATTGGTATATCATTTGCTTCACTAGGAGGCAAAATGTACAGAGGAAACTTGATTCTGTAGTATCTTAAAAATACAGTGTGTGCAGTTCTGCTGTTAGCAACAGTGCATCCCTTTTTCCCTTTTCCTATTGCTGCATTATTCTGGTTTTTCTCTAGAGGGCAATCTTCTACCATGTATTAAGTCAGAACCCTTTTTGCTTTATCCTATTTATTTAAGCAGTTTTGTCTCATCTTTTTTTTTTTTTTTTTTTTTCCCTAGGCATACCTGTAAATTATCAGGATGTAGCATCCATTGATCCAGAGTATGCAAAGAACTTGCAGTGGATTTTAGATAATGATATCAGTGATCTGGGTTTGGAGCTGACCTTCTCAGTTGAGACCGATGTGTTTGGAGCAATGGAAGAAGTGCCATTGAAGCCAGGGGGTGCAAGTATACTTGTTACACAGGAAAACAAGGTGAGTATACAGGTTTATTCAGAAGATGGTAGCATAGGAAAAGTCATTGGACTGACTTTCTGTATAACTGGAAGGATGAATGGTATACCTGTTATGACGAAAACACAAAAAAAAATACAGTTGACCAGCATTCTTCCCCCTTTTTCTAGGTTAGCAAGTTACAGAAATAGTACTACTTAAAATCTTTAAAAGAGTTCAGATTAGAGGTTCTTCTTTCTGACAGAACTGTGGAAGGGAAGTAGGATCAGTTTAAATGAAGGATTTAAAGTTACAAATATTCGTAGAGTTATGTCTTGGGTATATATACCAAGAAAGTAGAACAGTAGCAATGCTAAACATAAAATTATAGATAATGTTACAAAGTGTACTGCCTGCTAGGCCAGTCAATAGCACTGGATTGCTCTGATTAATATGCAGATAATGCACAAAGTAAAAGTCTGCAGGAAGCTTTTTCAGCCATTTGCCAGCCACTTGATGATTGTGGAAATAACCTACTTTTTAGATTTACTTCAATGGTAACAGGTTGAAAAAACGCCAATTCCTCTGCAGCATTAATTATATAAAAAAAAAGAAATATGGGAAAACACAGCCAGATTTTGAAAATCGTTTAGAAATTACGACAAACACAAGTGTAATTGAATCCTGCAGTTACTGACTAAACAGTTCTGAGTAACTGCACGAGTGTCACGGGTAGACCTGCAGTTTTTTGTAACGTTGACTCTTGGTCTTGATGTCTGCTTTGTGTTCTGATTTTTATTTGTGTTGGGCTGGCTGAGCCTGTTGTCAATGCTCAGTAAGCATTCTTCAGGAGTGGTGTCGGCAGCTGCTGCGCTGGGGAACAGCCGCTTGGTGTCAGCCTTTGTTGCAAGTACATTGCAGTTTGTGTTGGAGCAATTGGCACTGGAATCTTGTAGCCTTAGTCCTCATTTTCATTAAGGCAGAGCGTCATTCCAATAGCAGAAATACGTGTTATTAGCCTGATTCTGCACTGATTCCTGCAATACAGTCATTTGTGGAAGAATACACATGGTAAAACAAGTCTAATTATGAAGGTAGTAGGTGCTTAATTTCTTTATTATCTGTTGGAGAGAGCAAGGATTTTGATTCTTGTATCTGGTCAGGCTTAGCTTGTCAGTATATAAAAAAGATGTATTTAACATAAATTGTAGTTTCATAACAAGTATTTAAAACCCATTTTCATTTAGCATAAAATTAGAAGTTTGCCCACATGAGGGTACTCATTAGCAGCTTTATTTGCTCTCTTCACGTTAGAGCTGGGGCACAGTCTAAAAAGGGCGATGGCAAATGTGTAGAGGAGATGCCTCCATTCTATCTCATCAGCATGGCAGGAGGGGACTAGAGTTTGTGTAGCTTTAATTTGAAGGGTGGTAAGAAAGAGGTGGCTCTGGTGGTAGCTTTGAAACTATATTATTGCACTTTTTGAAGTTGCAAAATGTGAAGTCAAAAAACATCTGTAAGATGGCACTGCTTTGTTCACTGGCAAAATTACTGACAGTGGCCAAGTTGTTACAAATTGGAGATGTGTGTTTTAGTGGTTTTGGGGGATTTTTTTTCAGTTCATTTAATGTGACATTGTTTCGCAGTATGTTTTAGCTTAGCTGTTCTATCAATTTAAATAGGAATGTGTCTACTTTATAAAAAACAAAAATCTCTTTTTCTTCTGCAAGTAATATCTTTTTTTTTTCTGCCTTTACCCAAGGAATAATAGATCACTGTTTGAAACTCACTGTATTTATTAACCTCTGGGAGAAAAAAATTGAGCTTCTAAAAAAATTTGCTGTGTATGTGCACTAGCAGATTACCTGTTAAAATTAAATTATGATTTAGTGAATCTTCATCCCTTAAAAAACCTAAACAACAAACACAAAAAATACAAATATACAAAATATACGAACCTAAAGAACAATACAAAAAATCCCCTGTGCCAAAACCAAAATAAAACACATTATTGCCCCTCTCTGCACAGAAACCACCCAAACAGTCCCTGAAACAGAATAAATGCACTAGTAGTAAGAGTTATTTGTAAAATGTTATTTTCTTTGAATGGGTTAATTTTCTTTTTTTATATCAACTGTGTAATAGCTGAATGGCTGTGGGACAGTTAGATGATGCAAATATTCATGTCTTGCAATTGCTGTGTCCATGTAGCTCAGCTAAAATAGCTTGGTTCAAATGCCTTTTGTCATGGTAATGGAGAGACTTCAAAGGGAAAAGTCAGGCTTTGTCCTGAATTTATCTTTACTTTTTGCTGTGTATCATTTTGCAGCTTTCTACTTTTTAGGAAAAAAATAAAATTAAGCCTAGTCAAAGTTGGACTATATGGTGCAAATCTCCACAATCCTGTGGTTTTCTCTGTCCTCGCAGAACCTGTCTTTGAGCTGGCCATTCTGTTGGGCAGTAAAATAGTAGATATTTTTTTTTCCAGGCAGCTTTAAAATGGAGCTGCTCTCTGAATCTGAAAATCATCATAACCATTGATCCTTGTCTCACAGTATATGGGATTGTGAAATCGAGGAAGCATGATCTCTGCTTTATTTACCTCACAGTAAAATACAGAATAACCCCTCACCCCAGCTAGACTTTGTCATTATATTTGTGATGCCTGTCTCAGGTGTGTTCAATCAAATCTCCCTTCCTTAAAGAAGGCTGGATCATTATGTAGTATGTAGATCTGAAATGATGTAGGTATTTCAGTTTTGTAATGTGCTCCTAAGGCTTCAGAGGGGAATAAAATGTAAATGAAGTGCACAGAAAGCAAAACAAATTGACCAGGTTTTTTACTGACATGCATTATGTAAATTCTGTGCTACAGGTCTTTCATCATGCGCCAGTGCTGATAGGCAGGATGCTTGACTGTTCCAGGCGATTTTAAACATTTCTTGTTACAGCTAAACTACAGCAACTGCTTTCTCTCATACTTAAAGTGTTCAGTGTAGTATTTTGTCATGCATAAAATAAGAATTTTTTTTTTTTTTTGAAAAGGATTTTTCAAAATAAGGTGGTGAATTTTTCTTTCCGGAAGTCTGGTTTTCTGGGTAGCCTACTTTACATAACAGTTTAAGAGATGTAAAATATGCATTTCTGATCATTGAAGACAACCAGTATTAACATTATTTTGAATCTTGCTGTTGCAAAAATTTCCGATTTCTTCTCTATTCACAGACAGACTTTTGTCTAGTGCAGTTAATCTCCTTTGGCTGCCCCTCAGTCCTCAGAGAAGGGAGGTGTCTTCAGCTCCACCAGTAGTAGAAGCAACCTGGGGAGATTACTAGACTGAAACTAGGTTTTTGGGAGCAGTTGAAGATATTAGGTCATGTTCCTCTTCTTCAGAGCACTTCACAAATTAATTGTTCTCTCAATCTAATCAAATGGTGATAATGCATTTAAAGGTATCATTCAATTGCAAAGAAAACAACCCCTCTGTACATCTGTGTAAAGGAGCTGCCTTTAAAAAATATCCTTTTGTTTTGAACTGCTTCATACTTCGTTCTCTTTTCTTGAAAGGGAGGAAAGAAAAAATGCTTGGTTGCTTTTGTGCAGGTTCAGAACCTGAAAGTTTATTTCGAAGTATTTTAAAATTAAAAATCAAAGTAGTATTTTCATAAGATTGTTTTCTTGAAGGAAGCTGATAGTTGAGATGATTTAATTGGGAGAGACACATCTCATGATTTTCTTAATAAAAGTCATGATTACGGAGTCAAAACATTTCATTAAACAGAGTACCTTAAATAATCTAGGAATAAATTTTCTTTTCAAGTAGAAAACTATTTTCTTGAGTAAAGAAACTTTATTAAACTTGTTTAATTTGGTCAGGGTAGATGAGATGTGTTTATAGAATTTTAATGTAGGTATTTTTCCCTTCTAAAAGGCACTTCTCTCCTTCTAAAAGCCTTCTTCCATTAATGCCTCCTATGCTTTTGTGTTCTCAACAAAAGCAAAGTTCTGGTGGATTCCTTTTCTGGCTGGCATCTTTTAAATGGGAAGGAGCTCCCCCATATAAAGCATGTTATTGTCTATTCCCTGGATGTGGTAGAAACTGTTTTCTGATGTTTTTCTTTTTTAAAAGCTAAGGAGACTTTTCAAGACTTTCTTTAAGAAATTGAAATTCTCATTAAGACTAATTACCTCTGCTGGCTTTATTATGTGTTATTTTAAGCTTCCAGAGGCAGAGGGAAAGCAAGAAAGCTTTTTGGCTCACAAGCATTACTTCAGAAGTTAGCCCTTTTTCCTGAGTAGTGTCAGTTTGCTTAAAGAGAGTATTTTTGCTTACAAACGTTGTTGTGTTTATGCCCTTAGTTGAGCTTAATGGATGTTGTATTAAATGTGGGCATGACAAATTAAGTTTTATTTACATCCTTTATCCTAGTCTGAGTCCCTGTTTTTGAGTTTATGTAACAATTCAAACACTTCTGGTTTGGAATTTTCTTAGCAAGGAAGGTGGAAGAGCAGAAGGGGCTTATTTTGGGTTGCTTCCATGTGAAAAATACAAAGGGACTCTTACTACCTTACAGTGGAAGAGATTTGTAGTGCATGAAGGACTGCATTTGTGTGTGTGAGTTTGTTTGAGCACTATGTGTTTTTTATCTTAATATTGTTTTCTATGTTGCAGGCTGAGTATGTGCAGCTTGTGACAGAGCTCAGAATGACAAGAGCCATTCAGCCTCAGATAAATGCCTTTTTACAAGGCTTCCATATGTTCATTCCACCATCTTTGATCCAACTTTTTGATGAATATGAACTGGTAAGCAGAAATATCTATGTATTTCTAAGCACTTTGTTCAGCATACTTCATCAGCAGTGTAAATGATGTAGTAGTAAACTCAGTAATCACAAAATAAAGGTTTTGTAGCTTTCACATTGGCTTTACTTCCTGGGCATCTATCAGTGAGGATCTCATTATGTGTATTCCTGCTTTTTCTAATTACTCAGGAATACCATCTTCCTGGAACTTCACATGGCAGTAATAAATACCTTAAATTGTAATTTCAGTATGGAATCAGCATGTTGTGGCCTTTAGGTCTTTGCATATTTTCCTTGAGGAGGACAGAAATCCTTAAGAGTAAGGAGATGCTGTCTCTTATATTTTTTTCTGTGTCACAGAGTCAAATTCCAGTAAATTTTTGTTGGTGGTTTGATCTTCTGTAACCAATACATCTCAAATTTTCTCTGAAGTCATGGCAAGACTGAGAGGTTTTTTCTTGTAGGTTCTTTGGCAATAATTTTTCTCTCTTGCTAGTGCATACTTAAATTAACAGATCATGTGAAGTTACCTGAATTCAAGAATCTTCATGTATTAAAATTTGGTTGTGGGTTCCATAAGTTTGCAATAAGCTGAAAAAGCACTGTAAGCTTTCTGCTTCTTAAAACATTACTTCTTAAAATAGCATAAATTCTTGAAATAAGTGTTTAGTCAGGAGGACTAATCACAATCTATGTGCTCTCCTGAAGGAGCTTCTGTTGTCTGGTATGCCAGAAATTGATGTGAATGACTGGTTAAAAAATACAGAATACACCAGTGGCTATGAGAGAGGAGACCAAGTTATTCAGGTAAAATTATTTATTCATTTCTTTTCTTTTTTTTTAGTAATGTAGACTATTTAATCCAAAACATGTGATGGTGTTACTGTCATTATCTGTATGTGTTTGTGGAAGCTTATTTTGGCTGAAATTTGTGGAGGGTTTTTTATATTGTATTTCTACATTAAGTAACTTAATTATGTATGAATTTGGTACAAAAAAATCCATAATTAAAGTAGCAAACTCACATATATTCCATTATTTGTTTAATCGGTATATTTTCAAGTACTACAAGTATTTAATGGAAAATACAAACTAACTTTTTTGTCATTTAGTGGTTCTGGGACGTGGTGGAAGAACTAACTCAGGAAGAAAGAGTGTTACTATTACAGTTCGTTACTGGCAGGTGAGAGACTCTTCTGCAAGAACAAATAAATTGTCTAGTACTCTGAAATAAGAGACTTGAGAGACCATAAAAGATCATCCACAAACTATTTTTCATACTGGTTGTTCTGTATGTTGATCAAAGTAGACAAGGTGTGTGTTAATGCTTTTGCTGTCTCTTTTGCCTGCAAAATGATTGATTACATGCTTGTTATACTTGACCACTTTGCAAGAGGCCTTTGTTGCTGTTCAGGCCTTTCCTGACAAGGCCATAGTGAATTTAAGTGAGCTTTATATTCTTGTTCCTGTTGCATATTTATGTATCTCTTGGCTTTTCTGGTAATCAGCTGAGGCTGTAATATATGAGGTAAGAAGGTGGCACTTCAGTCAGTGTACACAGAGTATCCTTCTCCTCAAGCTGAGTTGAATTTAACATTAGTGCAGTGTGTCAAGATAAGTGAAGATGTAATCTTATGGAAGACTGTCTGCTTTATAAAGGTTTTCTGTCCTAAATTCTATTTGTTCTCTAGGGAAAATCACTTTTGTTTCCCTTACGGTCTGGGGACAGTGAAGGAATGTTTTAGCAATAAATGCCCCTGTGAGCTGGGTGAGTTGCTGAGTTTGTGGGTACAGACATTTCACAAAGTGGATCCATAGGCATAAATGTGACACCTAAGTTGTGCAGTCCGGTTGTTTTTTGGTAGCTGGCAGAGATCACAGCCTCTTCTTAGTTTGATGTTCCCTTAATATTCTAGGGTTAATAGAGTAGTTGACCTTTAGTATATAAGTTTCATTGTTAAGCAATGATAAAATACAAATTAGGATCATGAAAACTACCTTTTATATTAAGGAATTTCATAGTCACAGGTGTATCATCAAATGGCCCGGTCTCCAAATTCTATTAGTTTCACTTGATTTATTATGAATTTTCCTTGGTTTTAAATGGATGATTTAAGAAGCTAGTTGTATGCACATTGATCCTTTTGTCTTCTGAAGAAATGACTCCTGAAGTTGTAACTGCACATATGGCATGCCAGCTGCTGGTCTTTGATTTTTAGTGGACTGGTCCATTTCTAAATCTAGACAGCAAATAAGGATCTTTAAAATGTAAGGTCATGTTTCAAATGCTTCTTATAACATTCCAAATGATACTGAAGTGGCATTCAGTATTTTCATGGCATTTGGGATAAGCTACTGGATTCTAAGGGGCACTTTCTATCAAGAAAACAGTTGCACTGTCTGCTTAATACGTGCGTCAGCATCTGCGCTCGTTTTGGTCACAAATCAACTACTGTCTTGTTCTTATCCATTTTCTTGTTAGCAGCAAAGAAATTTTTGGTGTGGCTTTAAGAACTCTGGTCTGGAGTTTAAAAACAATCTGCTTAGGATTTTTTTTTCTTTATCAGCTAGGAGGAACCCTTAGTTTTTTCTTCACTGTTTGAAATGTAATAGATATATTTTTTCCATAAATACTTAGCTTTTGAAAGTTACCTCTAATAGTGATATGCAGCTGGCATTTTTGCACATAAGCCTCCAGATAGTCCTACTTTCTTTTAAATGGAAGATTTAGATGCTGACCTTTCTGTGAGCCTAGTACAGTAGTCGGGCTGGTATCTTAAGTGAAATTTTACGTTAAAAGTGTACCTGATTTCAAGCTATGATGTTTTTCTGGCATTAGTGAAGAATTTGTTTCTATGGGTTCTGGTTTGTAGGCTGCATTCAAAAGTCTTTTTCCTTCATTTCCCTTTAATCTCTTCTGTGCATTCACTTACTTGATTTTTTTTTGTGCGTGAACTGGAACTGTTCTTTCTTTCCAGTCAAAGATTATGAAATTAATCTAGTGAATTAAATAATAGATCTATGATTATGTCTTCAGTGTTTCTCTGACATCTCAAAATATTTCTTAAGCTTAGCCTTTTGTCTTCTCAATTTTTACATCTCTTTTTCTGTTATGAAGTCTTGCTTTGGTAGTTTCAGTGGAGATAACATTGCATTTGTCGTTAATACCAATTTTGAGGCATCTTTTAATAGTAATTGTCATGAGTAAAGTTTGAACATATTTGGAGGTCTTAGCACACTCAAGAAAAAGCCTAAATGTTTTTGTGGCTCGTACTGTGCGTCTGAAAGTTCACTTGTGATGCCATTTATTCTTTCTCAGCTAACAGCTGCTTGAGATGATACTGCCAATTCTACAAGCTTTTCTTATTTTTCCCCCTCTTGATCTGTTTGGTATTTATAATAGTATTTTGTTAATTTATTTTTAATTCTCCTCTGGCAGCTTCTGTTGGGGTGTTCAGTGAACAGTTGGAAGGAAGTGTTGACAGCTTGATAGATTCTAAATGATAAATTCTACTTTATTTGTATTCTACGGCAGCAAAAATTGTATAGAACTTCTTTGGGGACTGTCGTTTTTGTTGCTTAAGCAATATGCTTATGCTCTTTTAAGGAAAAATCAGCATAGTTGTTAAATATGAAAGATATATGTATCTGCTGTCACATAAGAATAAGAAAACATAAGGAAACAAGCTCAAAATCTCTTCTACAGTGTTTTCATTCCAAGCAAATTTGTGCAAAACTTGTCAGTGGAAAAATAGGTAGAAAAGTCTTGATTCAGATGTAAACGTAGAAATTTCCAAAGCTTTGAAATTGTATTGTTGCTCTTACACACAGCTATTGTGATATTTTTTGCAGCTATATTGGTAGTGTTTTGCTAGGAGAGAAGACTCATTCTTGGAGGCACAAGTTGGCAGCAGTCTCTTCCTTTTAAATGTGCAAAACATTGACCATGCTTTACAATTTTGACCTGTTACATAGAAAGTATAATAAGTTACATTGAAAAAACTTCTAGATAATAGTGGACTGAACAAAATTTTCAGCAGTTAGGTCTCTGTTTTATTGCTGATTTGAATATGGGATGTTTATCAGAGGGGAGAAAACAAGGTCCTTGCAGGGAAGGAAGGAGTGTATTGGAATGTGAGCCAAAACCACAGTCTAAGAGTACTGTTGTACCATCTTTACCACTGTTCTGAATTGTTGCTGTAAGCACAATTCTATTGGTGTCAGAAATAATATGCTGTAAATAATCAGCACTTCTCTCCACAATGGTTACTTTGTGTAGCAGTGTTAGAACTGTATGCTCAACATTGCAGTTGTTGAGCTAGGTAATACAGATTTATGTATTGGATACTACAGCTAGTTCTAAAAGGTATATTTAAAAGGTATTTCTGTGAGTCGTGTTCCAGCTCCTTCACATTTAGCAGCAGCAGCCATTACTCTTTTGCATTTTTGCCAGGTAGTTTTACTGTGAGTGGAAACATTACTTCTGTTGCGCTTGCTTCTGGCTTTTATAGTCACTTGATTTGGTGAATATGACAGCACTGTTTTTAGTATAGGTACCTGTAATCCGTAATTCCAACGGCTGTTACGTATTTTTGGAAGGTTTATTTTGTTTTATCAGATTCTTTCTTTGCTAGCTACAAAATCACAGAATAGCTGAGATTGAAAGGGACCTCTGGAGATTGAGACTTTCCGGGTCAAAAGGGATGCACAAGGATCATCAGGTCCAACACTTAAGTGAATGGTTCATACAGGGATCAACCTTGGCATTATTAGTACCATGCTCTAACCAGCTGATATAATCTCATTGTCTAATACAACACAACTATAGCTGACCTTGCTCTGTATTCAGAGCAGGGTCAGCTATGGCTGGATGTTCAAGATCTTGTCCAGACTGTCTCCTGGGATGCTGACCTCTCAACTTCTCCGAGCTACTTGTACTTGTGTTTGACCACTTCACAGTAAAAAAATGTTCCTTATATTTAAATGGAAATTTCCTAGACTTCAATTTGTGCCCATTGCTTCCTGTACTGTAACTGGAGACCACTGCTTCATCTTATTTATCCCTTCCTTCAAGTGTTTATACACATGATCAGAGTACACTGAGTTTTCACTTCTCCAGGCTGAACAGTCCCAGCTCACTTTTGTGTTTTGTCCGGTGCTCCAATCTTTGTGGTTCTTCACTCAGCTTGCTGCATTATGTCCTTGTAACTCCTGTAGTGGGGAGCTTGAAGCTGGATATTTTTCCCCAAGTATAGAGAAAGGATAATCACCCTCTCCCTACTGGGTGGCATTGTTCCTAATGCATTCAACTTCCTTTATCGTTTCGTTATAATGGAGTTTGGGCGGGGGGGGGGAGGTTTTTTTGGATGTTAGGACGGTGTTATCTTGTAGTGTATGTCAGCTTAAGTTGATGTTATGAAAAAATCTGAATATTTGAATTTTATTCTATTTGTTAGTTTAGAATGACAGAGAGGCAATCTGAACAGTGGGCTATTGCCCATGTACACCTGGAGTAATCTTTGAAGAATATGTTGGTAAGGGAAAAAAAAAAAGAGTAATATGATTAAGTGAGATTGCATTCTTGGAGATGCTAGTGATTTTTTTTAGTGTGTTCTAGTTTTGCCATCGTTTGTCACTGGGCTATAGTGTGACTGATATAATGGTTTTATTAGTTACTTGAGATATTTGGTCTGAAGTAGTAAATGAACAGACATATCAAGGACACTTCAGTAATTTGTCCCACAGATAGTAATCAGAGAATGAACTGTTTTGTGGCGTAGCTTAAAATTTAAACATAAATAGATATGTTTGTCTTAACTGAGATAATGCCATAATATAAGAAGGATATAAATCTGTTAGAAAGCATCCAAAGGGGCCATGAAGATGGTGAAGGGCCTTGAGGGGAAGCCGTATGAGGAGCAGCTGAGGACACTTCGTCTCTTCAGCCTGGAGAAGAGGAGACTGAGGGGGGACCTTGGAGACCTCATGCAGTCTGGAGCTTCCTCAGGAGGGGAGTAGCAGGCACTGATCTCTTCTCTGGTGACCAGAGACGGGACCCAAGGGAACGATGTGAAGCTGTGTCAAGGATGTTTAGGTTTAGGTTGGATGTTAGGGAAAGGCTCTTCCTCCAGAAGGTGGTTGGGCGCTGGAACAGGCTCCCCAGGGAAGGGGTTGCAGCACCAGCCTCACAGACAACAGGCTTGGGCACATGGTGTGATCCCTGCGGAGTTAGGGGTTGGATTTCAATCCTTGTGGGTACTTTTCAACTCAGAATGTTCTGATTCTATGAACATTCTGCTACAAAAACTGGTTATAGAAATGAGTCCTTCTTCCATGCAGTAGTATCTTAAATGTCAGTCAAACAATATGCTGCCTACTGTAAGTGGACTAACGTGTTAGTCTTGTAATTAAAAGTTTTTAAACAATGAGAATTTTGATATCAGTAAGAATAAGGGAGCTTTGATAAAAGTATTAGTAACTGTCAAATTATCCTAAGTAAGAGATATTTTTCAGTGTAAAGATTACATTTTTTTTGCATTATAACACTATTGCACTGCTCTAATTTCTGTACATTTTCTCAGTTCCAGGGTGCCTCATGGTGGCTTTGCCCATATAATGGGGGGCAGCGGGTTGCAAAATTTTACTATTGCTGCTGTGCCATATACTGCAAATCTTTTACCAACATCAAGCACATGGTATGTTAACTATTGTCATTAAAATATCTTAAAACCAGGGCTTTTTCATGTCAGTCACAGTCAAAAGTACAGTCCTTTAGAATATTAAAAGGTCCAAAAAAATTTAAACAGTTTCTGCAGTATTCACTCTCCAAAATTAAAGTGGTAGGTTTTATCCCAAATGATGTTACATTCTGCTTGCTCATTGTTTGCAACTCGAATTTGTCTAATTAAAGGTAGTAAAATAAATAAAGGAATATTAAAGTTATTGTATTACAACTTACTGAAGTGAAAAAACAGTGTAATTTCCTACAATATATTCAAATCAGTGGTACAATAAGTCTGCACAGGCTTGTTTTCTTCCATACATGTGAACTCTTCAGGGGTTTTAATCAGAAATCTTTACTGTTGAGTGTTTTACTGAACTGTGATGTCTTTTTTTTTTTTTTTTCTTCTTTTTCCTTTTCAGTATCAACATGCTCAAGTTACCTGAATACCCAAGTAAAGAAATCCTGAAAGACAGGCTTCTTGTGGCATTGCACTGTGGCAGCTATGGTTACACAATGGCATAATGAAGCCTAGAAAACCCATCTGATTGTTAGTGTGCAATTTTGACTGGCAGAAGTAATTTTGGAAACTGTCAAAAGAAAAGCATCTTAGGTGCTGCAGCCCATTGGCATAGCTGGGCTTCTGAACTGGCACAGCATCATCAGCTTTCTCTTCATTATTGTGTTGCCAAGATAGTTTTGATGCCATCATAACAAACTTCTCAGTATGCTGTATCTTCATTTTTTAAAATTACAGATCTGTATAGAAATCAGTTTACATGCTTCTCATTATTACTTCAATCTGAGAAAGTTTGTGCAAATTGCTTTCCAGTTTACATTTGATTTCCAACTGTGTGGTTGAATGACATTTGCATTGCAGTTTACTTTGCACTTAGATGGAATACTGCAAATGAAAAAAGTTGTACTTTATGCCTTGTTGCATGTGAAAGTGCCATTTATTTTTGCAGACCACTACAGAAAGTTCAATTGGAATATTGTACAGTAAGACAGAGCTGATGTATTTTCCATTTCTTTGCATAGTAACAGAAAGAAAATTTTATAACTTTTTAGTATTCTGATGTATATAATATGTAAAGATTAGACTGTTAAGACTGGAAAAAAAACCAGATTGAGTTTGTCTAGTTTATATTAGAATTTACACTATATTCTACTAAATATTTAAAGTATTTGTGACTTTATAGTCAACTTGCGGTTTAGAATTTGTAAATATTGTTTAAGATCTATATCCATTGTTTGAATGCCTTTACTCCTTCCTTGATATAATTGTATGTTCAAAAGGTATTAATTAAATTTTAATATTTTAATCAGAATTGGAATGTGACAAATTTGCGTATCTCTGTGGGCAGATGATTCTTTTTTCTATCAGGATTTTGTTAATTTTTCTATAATTTAAATTGTCATGGAACCAGTGATTTGCGGAATCATTGTCAAAGTTTATGGATGGACATAAAAAAATGCACAAGGAAGTAAATTGAGCTTATGAGGTTAACTGACAAAACTATGATAGTTAGAATCTTGTGTCAAAATTTATATAGAATTAGAATCTGTTACGCTTATCCAAAAATATACAGCAGGAGCTCAGCACATTTGAGAATTAGCTGCACGTGCTGTGGTTGACCATGCTATTGCATAACTGCTCTTTTAGGGAGCCTGGGGTAGACCTACATTATTGTTGTGATTCATGCTAGGAATGTTTTTTTGTTGTTGGTATGTTTTTTCAGTTGTGGGTGTGTTTTTTCTTTGTAAATTAATCTGGTCATCCCAGCTTGTCATGCTTTTTGGCCTTGGAGAACGCAAATTGGATTCTGTCCAGATGAAACTAGGCAGAAAAAATTGCTCCAAAAATGTACCAAATGCTAATGGATGAGCATCAAATTTATGTCTGCAAGGCTTAAATGATATGAAGAATTTCACAGAAGAATATTACAGATCTGAAGTTCACAAATTAATCTGGTCATAGGAAACCCACTGAACACACAAATTTTAAGGTTCAGGTCCACAGCAGAAACTGTTTCCTACTGATCCCTTGATGTTTTCCTACACCAAGTGCAAATATATGTGTAGCCTAAGTTCACCAGCTGATTTAGGCTGCTTATTTAGTGCTGTTTTTTTCAGATCTTATTTATTTTAACCTAAAGCATATATAACTTCACTGGAGGAGTGAGAGAGAAACCCATGAACCATCTTGCCACAGTAATTTTCCTCTGGACTAAGCTTTTTATATGAACTTATTAGCTTAATTTCCTTTTTGGTTCTGTTTGTGCCCATGTTGTGTAAATGTTGGTTTGAATTCTGAGGCAGAGTCTGTGGCTGCCACATGAGGAGAATACCAGTTTTACTACGTGGAAAGAGCAAACTCTTCCAGCAGAACACTGCAGGGAAGGCTGCTTGGCTGTTACTTCAGTCAATGATGAGGTGCTGTTCTTCTCTGGCATGCCTGAGGAAGCTTAGGCTACTTGAATAGCTTAATAGTTGGAGGACGTGTGGGGTTTTAACATAAAATCCCAGTTAGCTTGGATCTTTCAGTTTAGCAAAAGTGCTTGCTTGCACAGCTGGGCTGTGCTTGGTTCCCTGGTTCTATTGCTTATTTTATTACGTGCTTCTGCAAGGTAAATTGATAGGAGGACAGTGTTTTGAGCAGTACGAGGTATTTGTCAGGCATTGAGTGTTTGTTTTCTTTATGTAAACTGGGATTTTTGTCTTTATCTAAGGTTTTACTGTAAATAATGTTGGTTAACTGCTATGCAATCTGAAATTTTTTTTCCCTTTCACATGTTTTATTTACAGTAATATACAGCAGTTTCCAGGAAGCCAAAACATTGCATGCACCTGCAGTGTTCAAAATAAGTCGTACTGCAAGGCTGAATGAAGACAAAAAAGAATTTTTTTTTCACTTCTGTATTATACTGTAGGTGACAAGATGAATTTGGTCTCAATCAGTTCACCTAACATACTTGGCAGCTGGTTTTGAAATGTAAAGGAGAGAAGAGTTTTAATGTTCTCAGCAGTTTCATATGACAGATGTCCCTGTTACAGCCTCACAGTGGTAAAGCAAGTTATTCTTGTTGCCTCTGTGCCCCACATTAGTCATGTCCCCTATGGTGTATCTTGTGGGATTTCTTGTAATGTTTGCAACTACTTACCCCCCTAACAGATCAGAATGAAATTCCTCTAAAATCCTCTTGTAATAAGAAAGCATGATGTAAATATGTAGATAATAGGAAGAGAGCTGTTGATACTGGTATATACTGGACTTCTGGCATAACATCGACTTTGTTATTGCTTGTTTTGAGCAGGGGTTTTTTCCTGCAGAAACTGAACAATGCTATTGACAGCAGCTGACCATGTGAAGTTAGCAGGATTTAATTACTGCACTGAAAGACTGCTTTTAGGACACCTGTGCCCTATTAGCAACAGGGTATGAAAAGCCTGTTGAGAAACTATAACTTAATATAGTTTATAGTTTAGAATGGTTAATTGGTTTATATTTGTTCTCTCCCACTGTGCCAGAACAAGGCAGGGTGAGTGTTTTATCTTGGAAAGAACAGAACAGATGTCTTGTCAGATCATAGATCATGAGTGCTCATTAGCTTTTATTATCTCTATGAAAAGTTAGATAGCAAAGCCTAGTTTTTGATGCTTGAAAATGTGTTGTGCATCTAATGTTGCAAAACCATTAAAACCATAAACTGTGAAATGCAGCTTAATGACTTCTACTGTATGTTCCATAGTCAAATAAGATTGAAATTGGAATGAGGGGAAGATGGTGGTTGGCCAGAATTTTCCAGATACTTGGCGACTTTCACATGCACAGTTAAAAAAAAATATTAGGATCACCTATGCTTTAGAAATTATGGGCAAGTCAGTAGTTTATGCAGCTATCATTACTGAGAATTTCAACGTGTCCATAGAAGAGCATTTGTCTAGTTAAAAAGTAAAATCAGCAAACTACTAAACTGATGCTAAGAACAAAGCTTTAAATCAACTGGATTAAACCTCCTCAGGGATTCTTGAGTTGTAAAGATAAGTGCTTTTCAAGTCAGAACATCTGTTTTTATCTAGACTACTATAGATAATCATACAGACAAGAGACAAGATAGATAGACAAGGGACTGTGATACATGTTTTATAGACACACGTGTCAATTCAACAACATTTTTACACTTTAAGGACACTAACAGAGTGAATGTACTTCTGTGGGGCTAGCTGTTGTTCAGAGGCAGTAGGAATCACACTACATAAGGAAGCCTAGTGTAAGGTTGCTGACTTAGTCTTAGGTTAATTATTGGCTAGTTTAATTTAAAAATAGCTCTGTGCAGTTAGGTAGATTGAAACATTTCTAATTATGTGTGTAAAGCAGTATTTCTAATTTCAATTTTAAAAATCTGCATGTAATTCAAACTAATAGAATATATTAATGAAACTGGAATTAAGATAGACTGCACCTTTAGTTTGGGTTTAAAAATGGCATTATTGCATGTCTTTCTATAAATGGCATATAGTTTAGGTGGAGAATATTATGTTTGAAATGCTACAGATTAGGCTCAAAACACCACTAAGAAGGCCTGCAGTGGTCCACTGAAATATTTCCTCTGAAATCAGTGTCTTTTGTGTGTCAATCATTTATGTGATAAAAAGTCTCTCACTGGAAACACTTTGGTCTCCTTATTTTCTTAACTACTTTATATCAAGAGATTTATATCAGAGCCCTCACAGATTTTTCCTGATCTTTTTCTCTGAATGAAATGTGCAACCATTGGTAAGAATAGCAGATAATGTCCCTAAATTTGTGTCAGAGTTTTTCCCATGGGAAATAGTTTAAAAAAAATAAAATGCATTAATATGATTGGAAACTGGTTAATGCCGAAAGAGCAGAAGTTGAGCAGGAGTACAAACACTGAAGGGAGGTGTTCCTGAGCTCGCTGTTTGCAGCTGCATGTACTTGCTGCATTAAGTGCTTGTGACATTCTCTGCCAAGAGTTCAACTATTCAGTTTCATACAACACCAAGTGATTCATTGGGATTATTAGGATACTCCTGGAATAGCTTTGCCATACTGATTGCCTCTGACATACCAGTTTGCTTAGATTAAAAAGCAATTGTTGCTGTCTAGTCAAATTTATAACCCTTGGTAAAAGGAAACTGAACCCTAGTGCTGTCCAGTATATAAAAACACCTTTGGTGTACAAATTACATGAATTGGAAAGAAAACTGAATACTTGAAGAATGATACTAGTTAACATGCATAGGGAAAAGTTTTCACAGGTATCTAATAGACAGCTTTTCTGTGCTGGTAAGTTTATTCTGATGTATTTAGGTCAATGTATAAGCACTATTTTAGATTAATTCTTCTAATTGCTGTCTTTATTTCTACAAAGTGATGCAGCTATTGATTGGTATTTGGATGCCTGTGGATGTTACAACAGCTTGGCTTTTCAGTGTATGTCAGCTAAAAGATGGGATTGTACTATGGGGAATCTAAATTCTGTATTAGATTAGGTCTGGAGAGGTGGCCTGGAGACAACCACTGTGCTTTACCCCTGATTTGTGGGATGTATTAGTGATGCTCTTAGGTGTAGGACCATAAGCAAGAAAAAAGAGGAAATAAATGATAGAGGCACACTTCTGAAAGTGAAGAGCATCTTCAGGAAAGAGGTGAGTCATGTCCTGAGTATAAATGTGGAATAACAGGGGTGTTTTTAGAACAGATATGTCATTCGGCTGGCAGATGGGAGAAGTGCCTGGGCCTCCTGAGATACGATCCTTTTTTCTTCCCTGCCTGGTCTGAAGGCTGCAGTCTGCTGCCACTGAGACTGGGAAGACTGGTTGGGCTCAGCCAGGAGGGTTGCTGGAGCACAGTGGATTCGCTTTGTGTTTGATGCCAGCTCAGAATGAGCCTACTGCTGACGTGACGTTTTGGTATATCCCCCCCACCCCATGCCTTAAGGTAGATTTTTTTGGCAGTGTTTGCTAAAGCAAGTTAAGCTTCTGATGAAAGGGCATCACTTAAATTGATGTGAGAAGGGGCTCTCTTCTGTGCAGATGAGATGCTCCCAATTAAGCACAGTGGCATGAATTACTACTGAAATGTGTCTCCAGTTTAAGGAAAATTCTAAATGTAAAGCTCCTTGGGCAGGATACGTGGGGGTTAATAGTCGTTGTATCTGTGCTCCTGGTCTTAGCACCTTGACATAATTTAAAAATGCACCTTATTTTTGTTGTGTTTGTTTTGGAAATTGTGTGTGTCTTTGTTTAGGTTGTGGTTCTTTGTGGAAGTGTTTTTATTTTAGTGTATTTAGAATATCCATCTTCAGTATTGACTGGATTGTGGCAATTTAAGAACTGTCTTAGACCAGGCAAGAATAGCAAAGACTAGGTATGTATACTATGTATACATACCTAGTCTTTGCTATTCATGTGTCACAATTTCCTGTGCCTTCACTGGTAACGCCACCAGAGGAATGGACTGAAATAATAAAAATGTATGAGTGAACAACTGTGATAAACTTTAATGTAAAGCTATGCTTTCTATAAGGTGCATTAACACTTTGTTTTAAACTATTTTAAAAAGTCCAGTGGTGTGTAATTACAGCTCATAGCAATGTGCACTTCGTGTGTGTGTATGTGTAAATGCCTGAAGAAAAGGTTTTTCTTACGGTCTTTCACAGAAAAAAACCCACAAAAAATCAAAACCTTTGACTGTGTCTTGCCCTGCTGGCCTGTAGGTTTTGTTTCTGCTTGTCTCTCTGTCATGTTTCCAGTACCAAGCTTCTTGGTTACTCAGTCTTGACTGGTTTGATGTGAGTTCACCAGGGGCTTTTGCTTTGTCATGTATCTTTGTAGTTAACAGACAGCAAAGTTCAATGGACAGGCAGATGACAGGGAGACTGCTGCAGCTCATATTTGATGTCTGCGTCTGCCACTGACCCCCTTTGTAACCTCGGCGAATCCCTTCATGTCTCTGTACGTAGGCTGTGCTATTGCAGTTAGACTGTAAACTTCTGAGGGAAGGAGACAGCCTCTGTGTCTCTGTGACGCCATGCAGAGCAGATGAGTTTGGCAGGGACTGTGTGGAAGTATCCAGACATAGTGTCTGTGTTTTTACCCAGGGTTTAGTTCTGTTCTCTGGGGACCGTCCTTGAGTGGGGTCACAGGAGTGTACTTGCTCTTCTGTCACACCCATCCTGCTGAGCCCTTCTGGCAGCTGGAGCAAACTGGAGCAGATGGCTGTCATAAAGGAAACCTTGGTATCTTGAAAATGCTGTTTAGTACTCACCAGTCACAAATTTTGAAAATGGTAACAGAAGGGCTTGGGATCAACGAGTCTCTCTTTCCAAGCCTTGCTTCTGCTTCAGTGTCTTGTCCTCCCCTGTCACCATGACTGACTGTATGCTTGGTAAAGTGTGGGGGAATATGTTCATTCCTGTAGTCTGTCTGGAAAGCAGTCATGTCTGATAACCAGTGAACTGGTGGGGATGCTCCATACTGGTGTGACTCAGGTGTTTAACTTGCCCTAGAAGCACCATCTTGTCAGGATCCTTTGCAGCCTTGATCTTGGAGGCTTTTACACCCAGACACTGATGGTCTGAATGGAGAGGTGCTTCCTATAAGGTGGAAAATTCCCATGGTTTAATGCTGATTCCTTAACATTCAGATAAATAAGGACCTAAGCATTGCTTTCTGGTTTGTGACAAAGTTGAAAAGTTGTTTTTAAGCAATAGGAGTTATCCTGTGGCAAATCTTACTTTCTCCCTAAAGCAGAAGTAAATTTTATTTTCAGAAGCCTTGATGGTGTCATGCTCCTCTTATTTAGGTCTGTTTCTGTATCCATTTAACATTAGCTGGCAACTTCTGTTCCAAGACTGATCACCCCAAACTGAACCCATCCCAGAAGTCCATCTTATGTCGATCCTATCTTTTTTCTATACGTACAAGCTCTCACTAGTGCAATCTATACTTAGTCTGTATTTTATTTCTGTTATGATGGGATTTTCACCCCATCAACCCCCTAATTAGGGCTTTTCTCTTTTCAAAGTCCTGTACCAGGGTTTAAAAGATGAGATGGAACCTGTGGCTTTGGTCTTCAAAGGTGTTTATTCTATTTCTTATCTCAAGGTCTTACTGCAGACTCAGCGCGCTAAAGAAAATGTAGCTACAGGAACTCGAACAGAGGGCCCAAGGTCATTTTAAAGATTTCTAATCCAATTAACTCTTAAAGTGTACTATATTTACAGTTTTGTACCAATAACTATCACCTATTCTAGACACGCAATTTCTACATCAAATCCATTCTACCAATGTCTCTGTGCCACCGTCAGCAGAAGATGGAGTACGAGAAGAAGAAGAATGAGGCACCGCCCAAGATTTTCCATCTTGCTCTGATCTACTTCCATACTAAAAATCCAAACCTACAAATTTTCACCCTGTGACAAACTAAATTACCATTTATTTTAAATCTTTGTTGTTTACAATTCCTCTATGAGTGTTGGAAGTTTTTCCCATGGACTAAGGTCAAAGACAGTGCTTTCCTGGGGTCCCAGCCAGCGTCTCAGACCTCCCAGGGCAGTTTGAGGGGTTTTCCACATGCCCTGGACTCCAACACTGTTATGTAGAGACTCTAAATCTAATCTGGATCTTCAATATGTATTTGCAATGAATATGATTTTTGGTTTAATAAAATAAAGCCCAGTGCACTTACGTCTTCATAAGATGAGCAGATACATACATGAAAAGATTTTAGGTCTGTTTGAAGTGGGTGGCACCTAAAGAAAAACTCAGCAATTTGTGGAACAAGGGTGGGGAGTTCCTTGATTTTTCTGGAAATGTGCTGTCTCTTCATCTAGAGTGCTATCCTCCAGCTCTACAGAGATGCTGCCTTTTTAGAACATACCTTATTTTTACTATGACTGTGGAATATTAGATCTTTCTGTTCCATGCAATTGCCCTCCCCTTCAGACAAATCAAACTTCACAGCATCAGGAAGGCTTCTGAGCAGGATGGAATGCAGGATAGAAAGCAGTAAACCAGCAAAGAATCTGCAGGGTCTGAGGGTCTCGAAGGTGACACATAGTTATGTGGTGATTTATGCCAAGCATCAATCCCAACCATCCTTCAAAAAAGGAGTGCCAAGTATCTAAAATATTTCCATTGATTTTGCTACCTTAGGAAAGCTATTTACTCTGCTCCTAGACCATAAAGCTGTTCTAGTTTGATATGTCTGGACCTGCTTAAGTAAGGAAATTTAATTATTTTGACATTTTTATCTGATTTCAATCTGTAGGATACCAGGTCTTCCAGCTGCCAAAGGCCAAATTAAATGTGGGATATCCTATTCATCAGACTCGTAAATTAGTGGGTAAGGGAAGGTTTTTATTCAGAAACCTTTGCTGAGATTCTTAGGCTTTTAACTTTTGGGCTAAAGCATAATTTTTATCAATGACTTGTTTAAGAAAATAGTCTCTTGCTTGTAAATTGGTCTAAGTTGCTGGAAGGGGAGGCTCATACAATATGCCTCTAATGAATAGTATTCAATACAGAGTTAACTAGTCCAGTTCCTCTTTTCTCTAATGAATTTAGTGTTTTTATGTTAGCCTTTCTTTTGTAGACAGCTGTCTATGGGAGGTATGAACTTGACCTTTGAATAATGTGCCTCATCATTTCCCCCCATTTTTGTTTTCTTTTTATTACCAAACTGCTAAATTTATGTTCTGAGCAGTGGTTTATCTAAATCTTTACTGAATTTAGGTAGTACAAATGAGGACACTTACCTTTAGGGAGCCTTTTCCTCTCTTTAGATTCTCCTTCTCCATGTATAAGACTACCTTGAAATAGGAAATTTAACATCTGCCCTACACTACTTTTTTCATATGTAGTTTTGAGGAGTTCTTAAAATTCTGAATTTTGGAGGAGCATGTGTTTCTGCTTATGTTGTCCTAAGACCATATTTCCTCTTTATTACTGGATCTCAGTTGTTGTAGGAAAAGGCTCTGATCAGCAGTCTCCAGAGAAAACATCAATGTCTGGATAAGACATTTCTTTTGCTACTTATCACAGGGTACCTGCGGCAAACTAGGGAAGAAGTTTCCACGGAAATTTGATGTGCACAGGCTGCTGAATACATCATCTCTCTGTTTCAAAGCTGGGGCTGCAGACATCACTCAAATGTGTCAGTAAAGCAGCTTTACTTAAAATAGGATAAAATTAATGTCTTGAGGGAGAAGCCTGGTGGGCAAACAAAGGGACTGTAAAAACTGTTGAG
Organism: Donacobius atricapilla; assembly: GCA_013397315.1. Lineage (NCBI taxonomy): Eukaryota > Metazoa > Chordata > Aves > Passeriformes > Mimidae > Donacobius > Donacobius atricapilla. Next base: position 686,930 of record WBMY01011897.1, on the reverse strand, counting down.
GCCCCTTTGGATGCATCAACAAGAACAGGCTCCTTTCATTTCTAATTGTTTGCAGAAACTGCAGGAGGGCTGCTACAATGCTCACCTGAGGCTTGCCAGCTCTGGGATGCACTCTCCCTTTCTCTCCAGCCGTGGTGGCTGCAGCTGCCCTTCTCTCTCTGTTGCTGCGTCTTTCTCTCTCTCTCTCCTCCTCCCTCTCTCATCTTTCCCTGTTATTCTGTTGACAGGGAGAATGATGCTTCCATTTGTGGCAAAGAAAGGTCAAAAAGACAGAGCTCTGTTTTGTGGAAACACTTTAAGTGTATTTTTTGCTCTGCGTCAAATCTTATTTAGTTCATGCCACTAGAAGAACCAGCAGTCTGAGATGTGCTTTACCACAGCCCCCTCAGCTGACTCCTATTGCTTGTTTTGTGTGTGGATGAGTCTGCTCTCCCTGCACATACACCAAACACATGCCTGTGCCAGCCTTGAAAAATGTTAACAATAAATTTTCCTTTAGCTTTCACAGCTGTCTCCAGTTTTCATTAGCAACACTGATTATTAGGACAGATGCTTTAAAGGTTGGCACATACTAGAAAATGCGGCGAGGAAGATCATGGTGATGTCGGAGGAGACTGAGACTCTTGTCACAGGAGTGAAAACAAGAAAATTTAATACAAGTCAACTCTGATCAGTTAATGAAAGTCAGCTAAAATTAAACTTGAGGCAGCAGTCACTTAAAATGCTTCTTGCTCCAATCTTGTTGTGCTCTTGGTGGTATTCAAGCCTTACATCATGTGTCCCAGCTGAACTTAAAAGGTAACACTATCCTTCCCACCCCACAGCTTCTTCTGAAGAAACAGCTTTGTGGAAAATGTTCTGACTTTCCTTTTTATGAGAAAAATCTAGTTACTACAGAGAGAGAATAAATCCATAGCAACCATAGGTGGTTTTTTTTTGGTTTGGTGTTCTTGTGTTTATTTTTTTAATGTAAATGTCATCCAAGTGAAATTGAATCCATCTTACTTCAAACCTGGTAAGTCCTTGTGCTACCTGGATTTCAGTTTGGCTGCAAAGCTGATATGAATTGAGTGGTGATGCCCTGGCCCTGTGGCCTTGAACACTGCCTAATGCAAAACCTAATATGTTGATGTGTAAGAGTTCTCTGTATTTACTGCTGTGTGACCATGCAGGCAATATTTCTGATCTGAGCGCTGACCAGTGTTGTTTGTTGTGCTCAGTGAGATGGTAACAGCAGTAGATAAGATTCAAATAAGCCAATGGGACAGGTCTATCTAAACCTTACAGCAACTGTGGGGCTCTTCCTGGAAAGCAAAGGCCTTAAAATTTGTCGATGCTGCAGTTACATTCTGGTGCCTCCTACCACAACCTGCCCTGCAGCTCTATTGCTGGCCATAAAATTAAGTTATTTTGTCACCTATGGTTATTAATGTTAACTTAAGCATTGTAAACTTAATGCAGAGATATTTACTTACTGTAAATTTGTGTCTCATGAAACAAAGGGGCACTAACTTTGCAGACTTATGTAAAGGGTGTCTGTTTCTGTTATAAATAATGGAAACTGCAGGTTAGGACATCTTGTAGAGTAAGTGTATATACTAAGAATCAATAGGTGTTTTATTAGTGCTTGGAGACTGTTTGACTAGAAAGGGATTTTTTTAAATTCAATTGCTATAAAAAGATAAAAATGTTAACCATCTACTTCACTTTCATTTAAAATCTTGTGTTTAATTTCTTCTTTGTAGGTAACCAGTTTCTGTTATTTTGCTGTAGTGTTTGGGCTTGGGAGAAAATGCCTTTAAATTATGGCTTTTATTTATTCAAAGGTACTGTTGGCATCATAGGTTTTACAGTTCCTATTAGAAATTTGAAAAATATTTCTTGCTGCACTGAAAGAGTACAAAATTCAATTTAGAAGTATAATTTCCTACCACTGAGACACTCCATAACTTGGGTGAGATTAATAGAGCCTTATGACAGAGGGTTGATTTAAAGCAAGAGATTAACACTGCTTTATCAGCCTATACCACAAGTGAATTAGCTCAAGAAATCTGTTTGAAGTTGCTGAGTTGTCTGTTAGAAAAAGGTCTCTGGATATTTATTTGATCACTGCTGAGTACTTGCTATAAGTTTTGTCTATTTGACAACATAGGAACAAACTTCACGCCAATCATGCTTATTTTACAGTAGCATGTTTTATGTTATTCTTTGTTATTCCACAGGAAGCTGGAGTGCTTTGGAGGTTAGCTGTTGGCTCAGGGGGATCATTTCTAAAAAACTAAGCTAAAATTATCAAACAGAATTACAGTGATGTTCTGATTTCATTGATATATTGAGGAGAAAAAAATCCCAAACCCACATAAGCTATGTTTTAATTGAAAAGGTTCTTTCCCTACACTTGTTGTAAATCTTTTTTTTTATCAGCAAAAGAAGCCTCATTTCCTGTCCTACATACAGAAGTGTTTATCTTTGGACCACATTAAAGGTGTTCAGAAGTTGGACCTGACAGGCTGGTAGATATATGGACTTGCACAACAAACAGAGGGAACTGGGAGCTAACGTGCCACGCCTGCAGCTGACCCCTGGTCCAGGTTGGCATTCAAACTCTGCTTCAGATATAAATTATATCAGCACCAAACGAGAAAAAAAGAAGCCCATGGCACTCCATCCATTTCTGTCATTTGGCCGCTGTGCTCTATATCTGAAGATACAGACACCAAATTACTGGTAGTCCTTAAGATACTGTAGGCTTTATTTGGAGTAAAGGAGAAATTGCGTCAGGGGCATAAATAAATACAATGCGCCTGTGTCTACACACAAGATATGCATGTGTGCACACAAGTGCTTTTTCCTCCAGTACCTTTCAATTCTCTTCGAAAAATGTCTGAAGCAGCTGTTCTTGTAAGTTCAGCTAGTCCAAAAGGAGGTCTGTGTGATTTTGTGTAACTTTTAGTTTTTTATTTATCCTAGATTTGTAGCATCTAGGGTTTTCTTTCTAAAGCTCTTTCTTCTAATAGTCTTTTGCTGTGTCCACTATACAAATGAGTCTGCAGAATTGTCCTTCTAACATATAGACTGGATGATTGTCACAATGATATGATTTTAACACCAAGCCTGTGTTTGTTGCTCACAATAAGGTAATGCATAGAGGTACATTCTCAAACGTAGAGGTAAATGCAAAGAGTAGCATTTTGTATGCACTAGGTATGCAATGACAAATGCTTAAAAAGTGCCTTTTCTGGGTATCTCAAACAGCATCCTGTTTCATTGGTACAGATAAGAATTAACAAGGCTGGTAAGGTGTGTACATTTTGCTGGTGTGAATATCTGCGTTTGATACTACACACTTGTAGTGTGCAGACAGAAGTGTCGGTGGGAGAGCAGCATTTATGTGCAAACAGCTTGAAGGCTGTTTGTGAGACTTGTCTTAGGGAAGAGGGAAGGGGTAAATCCTCTCTGCGTCCAGGCAGGAACAAGTGGCTTTGCCTCATGCCTGCAGCATGGGCATGAAGTTCTGCTCATCACAGTGAAGTACCAAGCCAACATCATAATCTGCAGCTTGGGGGTTGGGACAGCAAGCTGGTTTAAAGGGGATGACTCAGAGAGCAATAGAAAAAAAGAAAACAGGCTAAAAAAGAATTGCTGAGGTGAAGCAGATGATCAGAGACATAAGACCTGAACAATAAAGGACAGGTACCTGAGAAAATATTGTCCTTATTTGTTTCCACTTCAGGATTTCTCCAAACTTTTTGATTCCCTTCAGCAAAGCTTGAACTACCTTCATAAGCTTGGTTGAAGTTGGCCACAATCTCTGAATGCTGCAAGGAGCAGGTGACATCTATGTCCATCCTGACAAGGTTTCCACATCTGTTTCTCTTGATGAGCTCACACACAGCCACAAAGGTCACACAGAGTCAGGTTTACCCCCATGTAAAGGGCAAGGAGACAAAGCCCTATTACCTTGGGAAAGTTACAGTCAGTGGAGATCTTACTGTGTGAACTCCCAAGGCTTCCTCTGTGCTCAGTTTTGAGGGGCTTCCCTTCCCCTGTGTGCCATCAAAGAAAGCGGTTGCCATCTGGTCCAAAGTGTTTGTAAAGTTCATCGCTGCAATAAATGTCATTCTACAGGAATATAAACAGGCTGTTGCTCTACTGCGTTACTGGAATATTCACACCAGAATGCCAAAAACTTGGAATTTATTAATGCGAGTAAAATTAAAATTAATATTTTCCAGCAGAAATTGCCTTGGCAGAGCACTGGCTGTAATGCTGTTGGGGACACCTCTGACTTGCTATGGTGCCCACTGAGCCATTTTTTTGCTTGTAGACAGAAGGAAGAAACTGCCTGCTTTATATTAGTTTCAATCTGAATGTAGAGGTCTATGCCTATGTTCTCTTCCGGCTTTTTGTATGGGAGGCCGTAACATATGTGGGATTTTTTTTTCAGGAGTTAACTATTTCTGAACTATTAAAATACGTTTTCCAGAAAGACTGTTGGGAAAGAGAATTGAAGATCTGCCTTTTTCTTTACAAATGTGTTTTAATAGTTATGTCTATTTGTTTTGGTACTAGCAAGTTCTGGAGGAGGTGGGAATGACAGTTCTTGGGAGTTACCTTTTCCTATGCCCTGTTTCATCTAAAACCAGTTTACTCTTGAACAGATAGAAGAGATAAAACCAGTTAACGGCACTACATAATTTATTCTTTGTTAATATATTTTTTGTACAGTAGTGTAAACAATTTTTTGGGGGAGATTTTCTTTTACAGCGTTTTGTTTCAGACATTTTTGACATTAGCCAGGAAAGCAATTTTCACTACAGAAAACAAGAAACAAATAGGACTTGCCTTGTGATTAAAGTCTATGACTTTGCTATTCACATTGTAAACTGCATGAAAGCACCTCTGATAAAATGAGAAAATCAAGGTTAGGTATCACAAGAAGGTATCATTTTGTTTAAGCCATTCTCTTTTCATTTGCCTTGGAGGATATGTTTTCAATAAGAGGCTGAAGTCTGCTGGTTCTCTGCAGTCATGCTGGCGTGTTGCTGCACCTTCCAGACAGAATGAATTCTGCTTTTCCCCTCAGCCATTTGAATATGTATTCCACGGTGGTGACAGTCACCACCCTCTTCCCGTCATGTCCCTCCTACCCCAAGACAAGCTATTCCTCTGGCAAGAGAGGCCTCTTCCAGTGCAAAGGACCAAGAGAAGGTCTTGGAAGTGAGTGGGGTACTGCATTCCTCCTGCACTGATGGTACTGGGCAGGCTCCTGCAGTGCCTCCTGGTCTGGCAGCAAGGAAAACCATTATGTTGTTGCTCCTCCCGCTGGAATACACTTTGTTCCTTAAAGCCTAGAGAGATGTGACAGACTCCACGTTGCTGAAATTTTCCCTGGGGAATATTTTGCAGATGATTCTAAGTGTATTTCTGCAGCCTGTCTTCCACTGTCCGTCTGGGATTTGTAAGGGGCCTGCAGCACCTCCAGAAATGAAGGGAAGACCACCTTCTCTGACTTCCTGGGCAGCAGAATAGGTTTGTGTGACTGGGGACCGGACACACTGTCCCTGCACACCCAAGCAGTTGTCAGAGACTTCATGCTGTTTACAGCCATGAATTCTAAAAGGTGGTAAAAAAAAAAAAGTTGAAGAACTTCAGAACTAGGTAAAGGTGTCTCATCTTTTGAAGTACTAACTTAAACAGTTGAGATAGGGATGAGATTTTCATCACTCTCCTTCATTTTTATTTAATGTGAAAGCCAAATGGTAGGTGCAGGGTTTGTTTGTGAGGTCCCCTAGAACAGGGGCTGCCTACAGGAAATCCAGTGCTTGAGGAATTCAGAGGCTCCTGAAACAGGATGCCTTAATATGGAGTCATTCCCTCAAACTGGGATATTCAAAATTGGGAGTGCAGCATTTAATCTGGGGGGCCATGAAGCTGATCTACACTTTCAGGCAAAAGTTCAGGGATCAAAAACTGCATCTTCCTATTGTAAAAAAAGTGGCTGTTGTTCAGAACAAGAAGCAGGTTCATGTGAGTCATATTTCAACTATTTTTTTTTTGTCATTTTGTTCTTAGATCTCTGAGCTGTCTATAAGAGTAAAAAAGTTATTACTAGAGAAATTGGAAACTGGTAGTTGATACATAGTTGTACATCACTCTGCAAAGAACAGTTGATGAATGCTACCATTGTATGTGAAATGTTTCTTTCCCCCCACTCTTTAATAGCAACATTTTAAACTACGTTGTCCCACACAGGGGACTGCTAAGTAAACCAGAACTGACATATGATAAATGTAAAGCTGTGGCTACAGCTCCAGAAATCGATGAATTGCATGTCTCACATGTGGAAGGGCAGTCATGCTGTTGCTGCTTCCAGAGTGATAAATGTAATTCAATCTATGAGCAGTAAAATATGAGTGTAACTTGCTAATGCAAGTACTTGCCTCCAAAGAGGAAAGAAAGTTTGTTAGGAACTGTACTGCTCTGCTGTGAAACCTCCTGCAAAGTAATTAGTTCTAAACTTTGCAAGGAATGCAAGAGAGAACCGTGTTAAAGTCAATATCCCAGAGAATGTTTCTCTAACAAATGTGGTTTAGTACCTGTGAGTGTTGTTAATCCATCTCAGGCACAGGGGCACCGAACAAAGTGTCACTTTGAGAGATACTGGAACAAGAAAGATAATAATGCTGTAGATGAAGGCCATTATTTATGGCGCTATGAATGTAAAGAGGGACCTCTGGGAATGACCCCCTACAACTCAGCAAGTTGGAAAGCAAGTTTTAAATGCTGTTCTGTAGCAAGTGAGTAAATAAATTCTAGAATAAAGAGGAAAATACAGATTTGCAATAGTTTTCAGGGACTGGGAATGAAGGTGACATACTCCAGTTCCTGCTGGGGACCCTGATTTTGACATGTGCCTGGCGGGCTGCTAATCATGAATGGTTTCTGATAAAGAACATAGAGCAGCTTCCTGCCAAAATTGCTGGATTTTAATTTTATTTTCCTTTTGAATTAATATTTAATTTTTTTTCCCAGAGCAATTCAAGGAAATTCAGGCAGTATCACAGCTCACTGAGCTTGTGCCAGGACATTGCAGTGTTTCTGTAAGGTTCAAAAAGGCAATTTTTCATGTTAATATGCTGTTAAGCAAGCCAACCCTAGCTGTCAGGACTGCCACAGCAAGACCTTACTGGAAGGTTGTTGTCAGTAGGCCAGCAGACCATTATTGAGTGGGAAAGCAGGAGCTGATAAATTCCTTATGTAGCTCTGACATATGGAAGGTTTAATGACAGCAATGTCTTCAAGCATATGGAAGTGCTCTAGGAAAAGTCTAGCCCTCCTGCCCCATGAGAAGGAACTTGGGAAGATTGTTTCAACAATTGCTTTTATCACAAGTTAGGATAATGACATGAGATACATCCATTTTGAACACAAGGAAGTCAGAGGTGTTGTTTAATTTGGAAACAGAGCGCTTCTGGCTTTTGCATTTTAACTGAAATGCCTTCCTGTCCACAGAGCTTTTTCCTAGACCCTACTTGTACATGGGGCAGATGCACAGACAAAGGCCTGCTTAGCACCTCTGGGCTCCCCTGTACATTTCTAGAATATACCGCAAATTTAATATCTTTTTGATAGACTGAAAAGAAGATGTAAGAAAAAACAGACCATGCAACTGAGCAGAAAAAGAGCAGTAGGTTTCCTGGGGTTTTTTTCCCCTCTTCATTTTGGTTTAACACCCTCCACTTTAATGCTTAATCCAGCAGGAAATCTTCCACTGCCCTTTGGCTCTGGACTCCACACCCTACTGCTCTCAACAGGAGGCAATGCTACTTTCATGCTGCTCATCGAAACATACTGTCTATGCAAATAAGATGCAGATGATTATTGCAAGTACTTGTTCCACAGAAGTGCTTGGAGATCCAGACGGAGCAGGTGAGTGGAGATATAAAGGAAGTGCTGCCTAACATTACTGATTGCTGTAATGGTGTAAAGCAAGGGCATTATCTGTACAGCTCCAAATGTGTAGGAACTTTCAGGCAAACATTAAATACAGGGCACCTAGCTGGCAGTAGATTTTTAAGCTTCTTGAATAGGAGACAGGATTGGATGCAAATGAACAGGCAAAAGCTCATCTGGTTACTGTCATGGAATAGAAAAATTAGAAATGAAAGATGCATNTCCCCCTCCTCCACTTTGCTGGCAGCCCAGTTTCTGCTTGTTTCACCTCTCAGACAATTTCACAACACGCACAGGATATGCCTGGTGCCTCTCTAACCCTGGTATGGTTTAAAGGTAGTTATGCTGTCTTTAAAAACTGAACCACAATCCAGATGAGTGTTGTGCTGATAGTAGTTAGAAATCAAATGCTTAGTTATGTTAAGCTTCATTCTCTTTTTTTTTTTTTTTTTTTTAAGTGTTCACCCCAC
>WBMY01011897.1:645119-678492 GCA_013397315.1 Donacobius atricapilla | reverse complement strand
CCCAAACCCTTATCAACTCAGTAAAAGTGATCAGTAACAGTTCCCCCAAACTAGGAGAACTTTAAACCTTTTTTCTCTGCAGTTTCTTTTCAGAATGATTGAACAGTTACTCATGCACTGTGCCGGGTGCATTTCCTTCCTTCCTCCCTCTCTCCTCAAGGCAAGTTGAGGTGAGCACACTGGATGAAAAAAGTACCTGTATAGTTATTCCTCCTTTTTCTTCTGCTGGTAGTAGCCCCCTTGCTTGCAGTTATTCTTCCTCTAGCACAGCAGTAACTAGACTTCAAGACCCTCAACTGACCGCTTTTTTTTTTTAGTTTTTCTGTCTTTACAGACATACTGTCAAGATTTTGAAAAATGCTGGTAGGCTATAGAGAGTTTAAAGCAAAATGTGGGGGAGCACTTCAAGTGGCATTGCCTTCTGAACACCACTGGATATGCTGTTTGAAAACAGGTGTTCAGGTGAAGCGTCCAGGTCTCTGCTCATCCCTCAATCATATTTCATCTGTTCTGACTGGGGAAAATATTTGATGAATCTGAAAACCCAGTTTGCAGGATTTCAGAAGAAGAAAACTGAAAGTCCTGTTGAAAGATCCCAGGTCTAAGAGCCTCTTGCACTTTTCCCAGTAAGACATTATTGATGGGACTTGTTTAAAATCCGCTTTCTTCCTCCCTGCAGCCCCCTGAACTTGTGGCATGGGGTTCAATGTTTTGCTAAACAGGGGCCTACTGAGAGTTTCTGGCAGAAAGAGCATGATTATCCTGAGTGACTGAGGTGCAAGTCTTTCTCCNAATACAGATTTGCAATAGTTTTCAGGGACTGGGAATGAAGGTGACATACTCCAGTTCCTGCTGGGGACCCTGATTTTGACATGTGCCTGGCGGGCTGCTAATCATGAATGGTTTCTGATAAAGAACATAGAGCAGCTTCCTGCCAAAATTGCTGGATTTTAATTTTATTTTCCTTTTGAATTAATATTTAATTTTTTTTCCCAGAGCAATTCAAGGAAATTCAGGCAGTATCACAGCTCACTGAGCTTGTGCCAGGACATTGCAGTGTTTCTGTAAGGTTCAAAAAGGCAATTTTTCATGTTAATATGCTGTTAAGCAAGCCAACCCTAGCTGTCAGGACTGCCACAGCAAGACCTTACTGGAAGGTTGTTGTCAGTAGGCCAGCAGACCATTATTGAGTGGGAAAGCAGGAGCTGATAAATTCCTTATGTAGCTCTGACATATGGAAGGTTTAATGACAGCAATGTCTTCAAGCATATGGAAGTGCTCTAGGAAAAGTCTAGCCCTCCTGCCCCATGAGAAGGAACTTGGGAAGATTGTTTCAACAATTGCTTTTATCACAAGTTAGGATAATGACATGAGATACATCCATTTTGAACACAAGGAAGTCAGAGGTGTTGTTTAATTTGGAAACAGAGCGCTTCTGGCTTTTGCATTTTAACTGAAATGCCTTCCTGTCCACAGAGCTTTTTCCTAGACCCTACTTGTACATGGGGCAGATGCACAGACAAAGGCCTGCTTAGCACCTCTGGGCTCCCCTGTACATTTCTAGAATATACCGCAAATTTAATATCTTTTTGATAGACTGAAAAGAAGATGTAAGAAAAAACAGACCATGCAACTGAGCAGAAAAAGAGCAGTAGGTTTCCTGGGGTTTTTTTCCCCTCTTCATTTTGGTTTAACACCCTCCACTTTAATGCTTAATCCAGCAGGAAATCTTCCACTGCCCTTTGGCTCTGGACTCCACACCCTACTGCTCTCAACAGGAGGCAATGCTACTTTCATGCTGCTCATCGAAACATACTGTCTATGCAAATAAGATGCAGATGATTATTGCAAGTACTTGTTCCACAGAAGTGCTTGGAGATCCAGACGGAGCAGGTGAGTGGAGATATAAAGGAAGTGCTGCCTAACATTACTGATTGCTGTAATGGTGTAAAGCAAGGGCATTATCTGTACAGCTCCAAATGTGTAGGAACTTTCAGGCAAACATTAAATACAGGGCACCTAGCTGGCAGTAGATTTTTAAGCTTCTTGAATAGGAGACAGGATTGGATGCAAATGAACAGGCAAAAGCTCATCTGGTTACTGTCATGGAATAGAAAAATTAGAAATGAAAGATGCATTTGTGATAAACAAGACTGAAATTCCTTGGGAGAGTGCATGTGTATTTTATATCTTAACATGAACATATTTGTTTTTTGTCAGAGTAAATTGCCAAAACCAGTCTTGAGATACTGAAGCAGGAAAATCTCTGGATTATGGTGCAAGTAAATTCACAACCCTCCAAACCCTCTTTAAAAATGCTGATCAGATGTGAACCGCATCAAACTATGGTGTCACTTAATAGTGGATGAGAGATTCTGAATAGATATTCTTATCAATAAATGAACTATGAATACTTCCCCAGCTTCTAATAGATTCTTTCAAGAGGTGTTTTATTTAGAAGTTGATGTCTTTTATCTCTGGGTTTTTTTTTAAATATTTTACTACAGCACAGAGCATTTCAGTATATAATACCCAGGCTTACTCACAATAAACCTCTTCTCTATACTTGCTATTTTCCCAGATGCTTATATCTCTTTCTGTCAGTCTGACCTGTNCTAGACTTCAAGACCCTCAACTGACCGCTTTTTTTTTTTAGTTTTTCTGTCTTTACAGACATACTGTCAAGATTTTGAAAAATGCTGGTAGGCTATAGAGAGTTTAAAGCAAAATGTGGGGGAGCACTTCAAGTGGCATTGCCTTCTGAACACCACTGGATATGCTGTTTGAAAACAGGTGTTCAGGTGAAGCGTCCAGGTCTCTGCTCATCCCTCAATCATATTTCATCTGTTCTGACTGGGGAAAATATTTGATGAATCTGAAAACCCAGTTTGCAGGATTTCAGAAGAAGAAAACTGAAAGTCCTGTTGAAAGATCCCAGGTCTAAGAGCCTCTTGCACTTTTCCCAGTAAGACATTATTGATGGGACTTGTTTAAAATCCGCTTTCTTCCTCCCTGCAGCCCCCTGAACTTGTGGCATGGGGTTCAATGTTTTGCTAAACAGGGGCCTACTGAGAGTTTCTGGCAGAAAGAGCATGATTATCCTGAGTGACTGAGGTGCAAGTCTTTCTCCTGTTTGTTTGATTGGGTTTTTTTTGTTTGTCAAAATTCACTTGAGAAGATTTTACTCTGAGGTTTTTTTTTTGTTTTGTCAGAGAAGTGAAATGAAATCTTGCTAGATTGTGAAAGCTGCTATGCTCTTAATTGTGCCAGGATAACAGCAGGGTCACAAAGTTCTCTCCTAGCATCCAAGACAGACATGTGAGTACCACTAGGAATGCATTAGACGGTGGAACCCACAATTTTCACGTGGTCAGCCCTTGACTCCTGAGCCATGTGCAGCAAGATCCCATTGCTAGATGATGTTTGGCTGAATGTGGCTGGGATGCCCTTGGGGCTGGCTGGATATTTTGCTCCATCCTGCCATGGAGCTCCAGGGTCTGAAAAGCTGTTTTCCCATACCCTTTCTTGTGACTTTGCCACTACTCTCCACTTGCCTTTCTGACATAAAAAATGTTTTTAATGGCCCTTGGTCAGAGGGGTTTTGTACACTGCTTACAGGGTCAGTGAGGCTTCCTGTCTAATTGGATAGGTAGAAAAAGAAATAATGTTTGTATATGATACCATCATGAAGCCGTTGGTGTCTGCATAAAGGGTTATACTGATAATTAATCAAAAGTCACATCTGTATCTGGCACAGTTCTATTTTTATTTCAGAGTCTGCCCTGGGACTGTAGAAGAGCTCTTAGAAACTGTTGTAAGAGATGAAAGAGCTGAAAAATTCCCAAATGGAATCTAAATAATAGGCTGCAAAGGCAGAGAGGTGAGAATGGAGGCTCCTCTGTTCATGTTTGAGGCTAAACGTTCAGCATATCAGCTTTGCAACATCAGTGAAGTGATGGGCATCTGTTTCTCTGACCTCTTTCAAGACAGTATTTTTCTTTCTGTGTCTGAAATTATTCCTGGTTCACCTTCTTTCTAGTTTAATCTACAAAGCCTTTTGCAACTTACTGTTCCTCAGTGAAAAGCCATTTGGAAAGGCAATGAATCGTGAAGTGGTCTGATAAATAGTTGGCAGAGGAAAGATGCTCCAGTGCTTGGGAGACTAGTTTGGGATTTGGATGATGATGTTGGCTTTCCTTTTTTCTTTTTATTTTTTTTTCTTTTCTCTACAGCAGACTTCCTAAAGAAATAATTTAGCTTTATTTTGCAGCTCACAAAAGTGTTGTGGGAATGGCCTTTGAGGTGATTGGTCATCATAGCAGGATGGTATCAGAAGAGAGATTGGAGCCTTTTCTATAGGTTTTTCTTCTAACTTTTTTGTTAAATACAATGCCAAGTTAAGTTCCTTTCATACCTCTAACTGAAACATATTAAAACAGGCTCAACTTTTACAGGACACGTCCTCCTCTTTTACTCATGTTTTAACATCCAGAGGATGTAACTGTAGATGGGATATGAAAGAGTCCTTTGGACATCTTTCTTTCTGCTGCATTCATGTTAGCTTCACATGGCAAGTTTTCACCAAGGACATGATTGTGTTAATCTTTGCAGACTGATGGAACAGACAAATTATTTCTATTTATTAATCTCCAATGTCTTCAAAGAGCATTTGGATCTATGGAAAATGATAACAATAAAGAAATGGTGCTTGACAACTGACTCCTCTCAGTGCTATTGGTAGTGAATGGTACAATCAGATATCATGTATGACAACTTGAAGAGGTCAGTTGTTGACAGAGCTTTTGGTATACCACATGTAATTGCAGAACTGCTGTTTGTCTTCCTGCTGATTCATAACTATCATTTTCTGTGCCATTTCAGTGTCACTTTTCTCATCCTGATTTCACTTCATGATCCAGAAAGGCATTTGCTATTAGCACAGGTAAAAGGATGTTTCATAGTGCTTATCTGCTGAAAGTCACCCTGAGCAAACATACACCTGAAAGCAAATATGTCTTCGGACGGCATTTAGCACAGGCAGCCAGAGTCCCATGGGGTGAAGAGCAGAATCTGCAGCAGATTCATTCAATCTACAGTAGTGCACAAAATAAGGGCTCTCCTTCCCTCTCAGTTTCTGGAGGGGATCTCCCTGCTTTATTTGCTTCCCAAGAAGCAAACTCTTCTTCCAAGGACAATTCTCAGCAGAACTGAGAGCTTCATAACAGCGTCTGACAAGCAGCCATTTGTTGAAGTCCTGAGGTCCCTCTGTCTTGGCCTGTTTCTGCTGGGTTCAGGAAGACTCTGACAGAGAGGTGTCATCTCATTGTTGCTACTCTTTTTCCTCTTTAGCTGAGTTTTTTTGGTTTGTTTGTTTGATTTTTTTGTTTTGTTTTGTTTTTTTTACTGCACTCCTGAAACATAGTGAAACTTGAAGACAGCTGGCCAAATTATCGGGAGGCAGGGTAACCTGTTTGTACAAACTGTTTTGTGGCATCATGTGGTAGAGATCTGGAGAATCTGATCATGAAAATAAGAAGTTTGTGATACAAGAAACCAGCACTATAAGCCATTTCAAAAAAACACCAGTGTAAGCTCTTTTGGCTGAGCTCACAGAGGAGGTTGCTTCCCTTGTTAGTCAGGCTATGAGGAATTGTGTGCAAGGTTTTTCTCTTCCTTCTTCAGGAACAAACCATCTCTGGTGTTCTGTGAACTAATTCACAAGGCTTGGCTTGGAACATGATGAGAGTGTTTGGACAGGTTTCTCCACTTACAGTCTGGCAGGGATAGTGGCCTCCAGTGAGAGAGAAAGGTGATCAGCAGATATGATGGTTCCCCTTTTTTCTGGCATGACTGAGCCTGGAAGAAGATAACTATCTGGGGCTAATCAGAATTACCTTCAGTCTGTATTTTTCAACATACTGCTGCTGCTAGAGAACAACTCAGGGCATGATAAGCAGTAGAGCATTTCCACTGCCCCACCCTGTGTGGGAACATTGAGTCAGGAGCTACCCGGGGCCTGGGACAGCCTCCCACCCACCTGTCTCTGGCCCTGACAGGCAGGCAGCTCTGCACTCGTGTCCTTGCCACGCAGCAAAGCCAGAAGGTGACCCTCAGGGCAGACAACTCTAGAGCATCACTTGACAACCATGAGTTGATCACATGATCACAAGGCTGATCACAGACTGATCACAAGTCTGTGAGGCTGATCACAGGCTTAAACAGACACTACACAAAAGTAGTGGGTTCATAGCAGAACAGCTCAGTGCATTTTAGATAATGCTGATGGGTTAGGCTTTTTTTTGTCCTGGGAGATTTTAACACCAACATCTCTAAATCTGCCCCTCATCCTAAATGAAAATTGGTCACCTTCTGCTTAGGGATACAGGTGGCCACACTCTGGGCTTGATGCTCAGTCTTGCTGTCAGTGTGGAAGGCAGAGCACTGAACTAAGGTTCCTGGATGCTTTTGTCATTAAGGCTGCAGTCTCAGTTTTTCTTGAAAAATCCATTTGCTATCTAGCAAATTAAATCCTTGTTAATATGTGGTAGAATAACTTTTTGGCTTAGATGCTGCAGCTTCACACTGGTGATATAACTAAGGCTTGTTTTCTTCTACCCTTCTGAGTTCCCAACAAACTCCACTGTCTAGAGTGGAAATGAATCAACACATTAACAGCTTTAACTGTTGGATGGGAGACCTGCTCAAGTGAGATTCATCTACCTCTGGTCACTGAAGCACAGTAACTAAATATAATTATGAGGAAAAAATCCCAAGACTAGTTTGTAGCTTACCCAAGTTAGTTAAAACAAAGCCATAATTAATTGTGTATCCTTTGCTGTAATTTGGCAAGCTCTCAAAAAGCTGCCTTGCTAAGACATGATTTTTACCACTTTACCTGTCTGATGAAGATGGCTATTTTCACAAAAACATTCAGAAAAAATAGATTAGTACCTAATAGCACCAAAGCACTTGAAATCTTCTGGTTCAGATGTCAATCTTATTAGTGCCTGAGCCTTTTCAAGTAGCAAAAAAGCTATTTATTTACCGACTGACACATAATAGCTTGCTTTATTTCTTCTCTCTTCCCTCGAAAGAGATGGTGTTTACTCAAAATCAGCTCTCTTCTTTGCTATAAATACTAAAGAACACTTTCTATCTTCAAAGTACTATAGACATTCTTTTATGCATTGCTTGGTGTTGTTAGCTATTACTCTAGGCTTAAATGGTATTGAATTAAAATAATTTCTTAATGATAATCTCCTTCTCACAGGACTTAATGGTTTTTAAATTGAGTTTTGGCAAATACTAGACTAGGCAAGGATGCAAGCTTGGATCTTTTCCAGAGGCCATTTAAATCAATGAAGTCATCAGGTCCTATAAATGCATCATGCCACAGCATGACAATTAACATTTACCGGAATGTTTGCAGAATATTACAAAGTCTATCAAATATGGATTAAATGTACCTGAGGTGCAGCCAGTTTCCTGACAAATAGAAGATGAAAGCATTTTTTTTTCTTTTAGATTGACTCTGCTGATCTAACATGCTGCAGACTGTAGAAAATGCCAGCGGGCAGTTCAACAAGTCTCTTTAAAATAGACTTTTCTATTCAGATGGATTTTTTTAGATAAATGCTAGAAGCTGTAAAGAACTCCAGTGACTACATGCCCCTCTCCTCTGTATGAGTGGAAGATGGTATGTGTGTTCCTATTCATATCCCTGTCCACCCCTGAGTGGTGCGTAAACAGCTACATCTTGTCAAGCAGCATTTTTTACACATTTTCTGGGTTTTGTCTTTTGTAATGACTTCATATTTCTTTTGACATTTCTCAAGATTTTGCAATTCAAATTAATAAGGTGCCTTAATGTCTAGGGGTCAAATCAAAGTGTGGTCTCGGCTGTCAGCAGCTGGTATTTGTTTCTTTTGCAGATTTATGACTATTGGGTCAATGGGTACATGCCTTACTTTTACAAAGCTGAAGATATTTTGGATAATCTTAAAAGTAAATGAAACCAAACCAATCAACTCATTCAAGTCCCGTGTCCTTTGTTTTTAAATTCAGAATTAATGAAAAATATTCAATACATTGCTGGAAAAACAACCCTAAGGGTAGTTTGATGACAGGGTGGGACGACATCAGAAAGGACAGGAAGATCTGAGGATTTGAGGTGCCAGGGAGAAGGGAGTTGGTCTCAAAGAAGACAGTTTTGAGCTCATTAGTTTTATGGGCAAATTTTAGATCCACTCTTGCTCTTCTCTTTTGCTGTATGGATCAGGCAGTCCTTGACTCTGGAAACAGTAATTTTGCATGAGTAACATGCGATTTCAGAAAATGATGATGTTTATGTGGAGATTTGCTGCTCCCCTTCTCCATAGTGCTCTGAAGCAGCCATATTTTGAGGGAAAACATGAAAACCTTGTCCCAGAAGAAAGTAACTGCCCTCTGCAGGAGATGATAATTAAAGACAACAAAATTGTACTGCAGAATCTGAGCGGGAAATACCTGAATATATAATGCTGGTTTTTTTTTTTTTTCGTGGACCCTTGAGCTACAGAGCAAGAGTTTCTAGGACTTTTGGTTCCCCTGGCTTGGAACAGAACACACACTCTAAAATGGCAATGGCAGGAGATGCATTTTGTGGTTATTCCCAGGATGCATTGTTGTTCTGTGAGCAAAGCCAGGGCTCCTGTTAGATCCAGAGAAGGAGGGAGGACTGCCACCCAAAAAGGCTGTAAGTAGCCTAATTCCCCACAGGCATTCTGAAGGAGACTGTTTTGGAAAGATTCCCTCTTTATCTTTCTTTCTCACTCTGTTTTTTCAGACCAAGTTAATTATATTTGCATATAAAGTCACTGTTTACTCTTGTGACAAGACCATAGGGAACGATGGTTTTGGCTGGAAAGGATGCTGTATTTCTGGGGGAAGGAGGGTGGGATAATTGGGTGAGGCTGAGGTTCCCTTTTCCTTTGCTCTTCGATGCTATATTAAAGCTTGTTGTTGAGTGGCCCTCTGTCCTATGTAACTTCTCACAGAGATTTCTTGGCTGCTTTGAGGCTAACTTTGTTTGTGCTTTTTTAATACTCATGGTTACTGCCATTTTGTAACCTTCCTCTACCTCAGTTAATTACTTTCTGTCTATTGAACATTCCTATTGCTGGATCAATAGAAGAAGTTTATTCTTCATTTCCTTTGTAATAGCTATTGTATAGTGCTGCAAAATGGCTGGTTTTAGCCAGCTGTAATTCATCAGTGAATGAGCAATTCTGCAGCCTGAAAAGCATCCAAAGATCTTGCGGGATGAAAAGTGATATAACCATTATTGGTAGCTCAATTGCTCCTTTGACATCTCCTATAAGTATTAGTTGAGAACTGGAGGGTTATCTGGGCCCAAGTGTTGTTCCAATCAATTATCTGTGCATTTCCCCCATCCGATCTGATGATTGCTTCTGTTGCTAACTGCTGTTATCCTACAGTGTCCCTTGATTGAACTTCAGTCTACAGAATTTTGTCTCCAGTTCTCTGCTGCTTCCCAGTCCTCTATTGCCCCTGCGCAGAACTGGGTCCCTGAGGTTAAGATGGCTGGTTTTCTTTCTCTCTCAAACAGCTGCTGTGTCATTGCAGCAGCATCTACCCATAGAGCAAGTTGGCCTCCAACAAGCCTGCTAGCAGAATTCTGATGTGTAAAGTTACGTGCCTGGTGACAAAGAAACTGCTGAGGCAATATAATCATTCAGGCCTGATCATATCAGCTTCTGTCTTTTGTCCCTGAAATAGGAGGCCTTCTCAGGATTTTGCGTTACAGATCACAGAGTGTTTTGTAGTTAAGAATGCTTGGGTCAAATAACAGAAAAAAAGCTATTATTGTTACATGGCTTTGTGAAGCCAAGTATCTTCTTGATTTTCTAGTAGCCCATTGTATTGAGCTGACATCTATAATGGTTCTGTCTCCTTAAAGGGTTTGGGAGATTGAGAGACAGTAATCACATCTTGAGCAGAGAATGATGCCTTATCCACTGCAAAAAGCAGGTGGAAATGTTTCTGAGCTGTAACACTGGTGTTTAATACCTGAGTTCTAATGTTTGAAAATGCTGCTCATATTTTGGGTTGTGATGATAGCTGGGTCCTGTGATTTTAATGTTTTTAAACACCATCTCAAAACTTCACATCCCTTAGTGGAACCTATTGTGATGCTACTAAGAAATCTAGCTAACAGATAAGGAGAACTGACATGACAGGTAGCTTGCAACAATGATGTTCCAAAGAAAAGCATAAAGGGATATGTAACTTTGATTCGATTTTGTGAGGGATGTGAAATAAATTAACTTTTACTTAGGAAATAGGCAAGTGTCATACTGTGAGGAGAGGTAAGAAAAGAGTAGAACCAAAGTTTGGAAGCCTGAGTGAGGCATGTTCTTCACAGTCATTAAAAAACCTGAATTTGTCTTGTACATTTCTGTGATGATGAACAAAGAATCCTCCAGTCTTTAAATGAGCTACCACATGGAAAATGTTTTTAAAGCAATCTTCCTATTGCATCTGCATCACCATAAAACCTTTTGGCATAGTCTTTTTATAACTCCCATCTACATATGCATCTCAAGAAAACTATTTGCTTTTGAGTATGATAGTGAGGTCTACTGAAAATACTAAATAATAAATAAGCAATTTCTCATTCTCTTTCAGTGAAGTGCTTAATAGACAAAATTCAAACACAGAGGTAATTCACCTGTAAAGTACTTGGGCATCTGAATTACACTTTTAATCTGCAGCAGCTGAGTTATGTCCCACTCCTACAATATTTCCAGAGGGCAGGCTGGATAGGTAGAATCTACTTCTTTTACAGATTGTAGGGATAACTTATGCAGACAGATAGCAGCCTGTTCTTACTAGATGGAGAGAATTTATTGGAAGGGCTCAGGATCTTGCCCTTCCTGTCACTTGTGGGTGCTTAGCTTGTTCTTCCCCCTCAAGAACTGATCCATTTGACTTCAGCCCTGAGCTGACTAAAAGTGCTGCCTTCTGGAGATATGGGCTTGCAATGGAGGAGGGTTGTGCCTACTTGTGCTCCTGCCCAGGAGGGATGACCGTACGTTAGCTTGTTTTTCATTTCTGCTGTTGGTTAACATCTGAAGAGAGTTGGCAGAATACGTGCCAATTTATATTAGCATGAAGACTGTTATAATCTCATGTTTGTAAGGCTTGAACCTGCAAACTTGTCTCTGAATACTCATGAGGGTACTCAGCTGGAACACCGGCTGGCAACTCAGCCTCCTGAGGACAACAGGTATCTGTCCAAACTGCTCAATATTCTGATCTAAATAACCACAAACTGAGTGTCAATTAAGCATATTGTTAATTTTACAGGGTGAATATCAATGTTTATCTTTTCCTTGGGGCAACTAGAGATATAAAAAGCTTGCTGCTTGATCAGATTCCCACATCAGCTACCAATACTCTCAGGGTAAGCAGGTGTCTCCCTTGATCTCTGCTTCCTATGCTGACCACTTGCTCTCTGACAGATAGAAATCAGAGGCTTGAGATATAACCAAATACCAGGTACTTTTGTCTGCCAATTTTCTCCAGCCTGTCCAAACTCCTGAGGAAAAGTACCAGGGGTGGCAATCATAAAGGGATTCACTCTGTAAATATCAACACACATGAAGGTCATTATGTCTGTTAGCAGCTCAAAACTAGTTGTGAGAACAATCCTCTGAACAGACGTCTATAAAAGCCCCCACGTCTGTATTCCAGCCACATGGGGAACAGAAACCCAAATGGATTAAGATCAGAGAAAAAGACCCCTGATTTGAGAGCATGTTAACCAATTTTTTTTAATACCCTAATACCTGAAAAGTCACTTGATATTGTCAGCTGAAAGATAATATGGAAAAAAGGCATTATGCACATTCTGTAGTGTGTAAGAGAGTTACACAGTTAAATCTTTCTTGGAAAGATGGCTTTAGTGAAACTTCTTCATTTTACAATGGCAGCTGGTGGAATGGAAGATGTAGCTTCCAGGTTTTATGTTGGACCCATGCAGTTCTGTGTAGTATTTGCCTTCACTTATATGATCTGCATAATTACCAGTTGCTTTCCTAGTTAAGTTTAACCTCAGACTGGGCTGGGTGATTTTGATAAGATAAATTACATCTTGTCCTCAGGACAAGTGAACAAGATATTAACAGGGAAATATAAAGCTAGAAATAAATAAAATAATTTTACCTAATGGAGCAGCCTGAAAGGGGTGCTTTTTATGGTCTTTGAGAAATATTTTCAGCTTGCAATAATTTATTTCTACAGCTTACAGAAGCTACATGAATAACTAATATTTTCTGATAGAGGCGCTATTCTATTAAGGAGTCATCTTTGCAGTAAAGGCAAAGAAGAATAAAAAATGTTGCAAAGACAAGGTAAAGCTATTAGCAAATCTCCATTCCAAAGTTGTTTCCTACTTGTAAATCATTTCTATCAAGGGAGCAATTTCCTGTGTGCTGCCATTAGTAGATAATATTTTCCTTCAAATAATGGGCTATGGATGGTGACTAACCACAAATGGTGATAGTCTGTCTTTTAAAAGCCTGCACAGCACACTTTAATGTTCTGCCATGGCGCGTTAGAACATATACTATTTCCAATGTGAGAACTCATTTGTTTAGAAAAACGTCTCTTCCTCTCTCATTACCTCTCTCAAAACAGCTGAATGAGAGTGGAGGTTCTCATAAAGTTCCAGTTGTCCTGTATTTCAAATGCAGATTCTACAGTTAGCAAACCTTGGAAGAACACTTTACATGCAGCTTATAAAAACAGACAATAAAGTGTGATGAACAAGGCGACGGGATGTGTGCATATGCCATGAGATTTGTTGCTGCTCACATTGCTGAGCTGTGCAGACATGCACACAAGATGAGCTGGGCTAGGATTAACCAGGTGCAGGATAACAGCATTCTGTTATCTGTCCCTGACAAATTACAGGCTGCTAGCTGGAATTGCCACTTGCAGATAGTAGTCATTTAGTAGTAAACTGTGCTTGTTTTTTTCCACTAAAAGCCTGAAACAAAGGCATGTTTATATAAGTACTTTGAAATATGAAATGCTTTGGGTACATGTAAAGGAAATGTAAACTTTCCTAGCCTTTCATTTCCTATCAAACATTTACTGCATTGCAGGTCTCTCTAGCTCAGTAACAATGACAGTGTAGCATACCTCATACACACTGTGCTTTATAGTGTCATGGTAATGTATATCTAGGGCCTTCTGTAAACCTGTATTCTGCTTTTATAGAACTGATTTTGATTAAAGAGAATACAGAAACATTTTTTTAATGTTCTGAAGTGTGACAATTTATGAGGGAAAGTAAATGCTTTACGCTTGAGTGTTATGGCAGGATTCATTGCTCTGGAGGAAATGTCCCTGCTCACAACTGAGCTTGTGTGGTGGAACAAGCACAGCCCACAATACTGAATTTCCTGACTTAGTTTTAAATTATTCTGTTTTCAAATAATGTTATGTTTTTGAAAACTGAAACTGCAAAACCAAGGCTACTGTTTTGCACTTCAATGCCATGACAGTTTCTTTTCTAGAATTGTCTTAAATGACATACAATCTCATGTCCTAACATTAGGGCATAAATTAGGGGGTA
Source organism: Donacobius atricapilla (assembly GCA_013397315.1). NCBI lineage: Eukaryota > Metazoa > Chordata > Aves > Passeriformes > Mimidae > Donacobius > Donacobius atricapilla. The sequence goes on along the minus strand of WBMY01011897.1, from coordinate 664,850 downwards.
ATTTTATTCACCATCAAGTGAGAAAAACAAAACCTTTGCGGCTGCAGGAGATAAGTAGTGAGATTACTACATCAAAAAAGCATTTGCATGTACATGTAAAGAGAAAATGTAACCAAATCACAGCAAATGACGTTCATTTTTTAAAAGCAGTGTATGTTATTGGTTTAATGGTTTATCAGAAAGCTGCACCTTTGTTAATATCCTTTTCCCTATTTCCTTGCTCATTGCAGAGCAGACTGGAGAAACTTAATAGTGAATTTTCTGAAGTTCATAATGAAATATCTGGATCAGCAGTTATCAAGATGTTTATGAATCATCTTTAAAAGAAAATTGTGTCACTTCCATTTTTGCACTTCCTTGTTCAATTGTTTTAGGCCTCAATAAGCCAAATGTTTTCTAGAATATATAGCAAAATAATGCCAAGGGAAATCCAAAACATTATCTGTCATTTAAAAATATGTCAGGCTTTTCACCTAGTGTGTCAAAAAGAAACTCAATGAACCAGTCTCTTTTTATAATTTGCAAAAATTGGTTATAAAGACCGTAAACAGTGACTTGAATCATTTTTGGTTTGCTGCATTTTGAGTTGCTTCAATCATCTAGCTTTTGAACTTGTTTAATTTAAGTGTGTAGTTCTTACTTCTCTTGTTTGGATCACTTCCAAAAATGTGAGGCGAAGTCTATATTACAGTATCACAGCACACAGCGCTGGTAAAGTACTGATTTTTTGCCATGGTTCTTGAAATAGCTGAAAGACAGTTTCACTGCATGTTTTATGGTAAAAGAGAGTTAAAAGGAGCAAAGACAAGGGAATTCAGAGGATATGACACCAGGTGTGACACAGCCTCAGTTTCCCCTTTCATCTCAGTGCTTGGGATACCTTTCAAACACATGGAGGCTACATACATGCAAAGGGACACTCTCTGTTGAGAGGCAGAACAAACCCTAGTTAATTATGTTAACAAAATTATCTACCGAGGATCTAATACAACTTTGGGAACTGCTGGCTCAGTCTCCTAATGTCTGCCTGGACCAAGGAGTTCATGGGCCCAAGGAGGGCAGCAGCCAGACTTGGAGTGGCAGGGCGATGACACAGACTGGCAAACAAAACATATACTCAGCCCACTGCAGAATTTGCGTTCTGCTTGCTTCTGCCCTGCTGAGGCATGAGATATGCAGTGCAGCATAGTACATTTACTTACCCCTTTAAGAGTGAGGCAATAAATGAAACCAGCAGCTTGTTCTGGCCTTGAACATCTGACCAGCAGGTCTACTGTTCTACCCACCCTAACTTACCAGCAGGGTGCTGCAAAAGATACTGCTCTTGGAGGTTTCCTTTTCCAAATACACAAGGCATCAAGGGGGTTATAAAATTATGCAAGGTGTTTTCCAACAGCCAATGCAGGAATATGCTAAGTCTTTTGCCGGCAGAGTCTTATTCCTTTTTACTGCAAATAGATTTTTAAGATTTTACACCTGTTTGTTTCAACAGGTAAGGGTGTAGGCTCAGGCAATAATGCAGGAAAGTAGAGGTGAGCTGTTTTTGCTTGAGACATCTACAGCCCTCTTTGGAGTGTCTTGGGCACTGGTGTGTGGCAGATTTTACTTCTCAGCAAAATTGAGCTGACTTTATTATGGCTACCTGTAACACTAGACTAGGCTCAGAACACGGGCAGAAAGCTGCCTTATATGGGTGTGGGGACAGTTTTTTAGCAGTTGTATTTCTAAGGGATCAGCCCCCACGTCCTTTACTTCTCAGAAGTTGTTACCTTTTGGAAGCAGTGCCAGCTTTGCTAGCATGCCATTTTACTGTTGTCTGTGGCTGGTGATCTGGTACTGGCTCCTCTGGTCATGACCTTGTAACCTGACGCAGTTCGTCACACAGACACACAGACACACACTCATACTTTGATCAGAAGGCATGAACTAAACTAAGTTTATTTAAAAGACTCGGACTCCATTATATAGTATTTTTACAAAGGCCAGGGACTGGGGGAGAAGGTTGACACCTCTCCCCATCCCATTGGTTAAGACAACTGTCCATCAGCTGTCCATATCTCTAAGAATGAGAATGAAAACTTTCGTTGAAACTACAATAACATTGGCCAGTGTTTACAGACCAGAGCATGAGAAAGAACCCAAAACATGAAATTGTGAAACAGAAGAGAAGGCTGAAAAAATCAGGGCAACAGTAACCCTTTGAGTCATGAGTACAAATACCAAAATTTTTCCCTGATACCACATATCATAGGCAAAATTCTCTATTCCTCCTATATTCCTCTCCAGCAACTTTATTACAAGTAGAATACAATGAGCCTTTGCTATATTTGAAAAGTAGATGCCCAGGAGATGAGCTCTGAGAAAAACATATTTTGCCTTTCAAGTAAATGATTCTAGGATTAAGATCTGGAATAGTTCATGTTGTCCCTGGCTTCAATAATTTCTGCTTTTCATGTACACTTCCTAGCTCTTAAAGGTGTAGATTTCAGAGGTTTTTTGTGTCTGTAAATCAAAAACTGCAGAACACATTTTAACCTCTTCAAAAAACCCCCCACAATTGGACTTAAGGACTTTGTATGCCAAGCTGCAGCATCATGCACATACAGAGATGAGTTAAATTCTTTGCAAAAGGGAGGAGGTTTATAATGGGAATGCTTTTTGGAGTGGAAGTGTGAGAGGGCGCCGCTACAATAAATCTAGAGAAGAGAGATAAAATGAGATCTTATGAGGCTTTCATGCAGTTTTGCAAGAAGTAGTTTTGCATCTGAGTTCAGCTGATTCTGCACAGGAGAGGCTGTTAAAAGTGTGCTCTTCAAATGCTTGTGTTTCTGCAGGTCCTTCTTTTACTTTTTTGTCTTTTGGTGCAAAGAAAGTCCCAAAGTCAAAGACCCAAAGGCAGAGCTATGCTCAGGAGATGTTAAAGATGAGATATTAACTCCTCCAGCACTCCCTACTTTGCTCTGACAGGCTCCCCTTGAGGCTGCTGAGCCAGGCACATTTTACAACTGTTTGGGTAGTTTGGTGGCAAAGGCATTTCTCTACCCTTTGGGAGCTGCCTCCAAATACTCAAGGAGTCAAAGAGATGAAGAAAGCAGCTCTGCGCTATTCTGTTGGGAGCATCTAGGCAAAGTGTTGGAGTTGTTTATGGGGATTTGTGCCCTCTAGAAATGCCCAGGTGGCATTTCATTTACCCCAGGTTTTGGGCTCTGTTGTGCCAGCAGAGGAGTGTAAAGTAGCCTTGCTGAGACAAAATGACCCACTCTCGAGATGTCTTGATTAGAAGCATGGATGCTTTCAGAGGTCCTAATAAGGACTGGAGTCCTGTTGAATCCAGAGGAGTTTGGCATCTCCTGCAAGTCAGAGTCTAATTTTGTGGTAAATAGGTTTTTTAACCTTTGTGGCAGCCTGAAAGCATTCAATTTAGGCTTTCATACATTGGACTGACCAAAATAGAAGGATTAGAACAGAATGGGAAGCAATGTGCCCTGGAAAGTACAATTATGAGGAAATCCATCTGAAAACACCTGTCTGCAGGCATAGACCAGAGGAGGAATTTTTAATACATCACCAGGAAATGAGGAAGCTGCACCTGTGGCTCAGCAGTTTGAAGGCTGATCACATCAGCACCTGTGTCACTGTCATTTTAGTTGCTTGTTACTCTTCTGCATGAAAAGAAACAACCTGACCATCAGGAGACACAAGGAACAGAAACAAATCATTCTTTAGCCATACCTGCTAAGGGAGATGGTGACCAAGGAAAGGGTTGATTTGTTACCCAACAGAGCAGGAAAATGTGGACCAAAAATGTCATTGAAAGAGAGTCCCTAAAGCCTTTTCTATTTTCATTTTTATTTCAGGATCAGTACATCCTAATTAAGTGTGAGAAGGTGGAGAATATCTGCCTGAAGCTTTCAAAATCACTGCTCCTGCTGGGCAACAGGAAGATTAGGGTTAGGGTGTTTAGAGCCCCAAATGATCCTGGAGACATAGTCACTTATTTCTGCAGGAAAATAGAGTGTAGGTGATGTTCTGGGAGAAGGGCAGATAAAATCACCTTTCATGAAGGATGAAATGGGTGGAAAAACTGCTGAAGGCCAGTCAACTTGAACTCAGCTACAAGAAAATACAGGAGTAGATGAGCTACATACAAGTGCCTCCTGGAAAAAAACACAAATCGAACCAAAAAAAACCTTGAAGTTTTTGAGGCTTCTAAGTTTGTCTTTACAGCATTTTTGGAAGCACGGTGGGAATTATGCAAGGTAGAGGCAAAACACCTTAGAAAAGTCATCAGGCAATATTTCACTGTCAGAATTGAAGTGTGTCTGCAGGCGTCTGTCCTTTTTCAGGTACAAGTCAAAGTTGTTTTTAATGTCTTACTTCAGGGATAAAAAATATCCTTCTAAAATTTCAAGTCAGGAAAAACTGAGGGGGAGAGAGCAGCCACATGAAACACAGGTTAAGTGATGTTGACAACACGCAGAAAGAGTCCAAATACAAAAAAAAAGACGATGGCAAAGATGGGCCTCCACACTCACTGCAGTTGTTTACTGCTGCCAAAGAACAACTATCTGGAAACCAGTCCTGTGAAAAAAAAATCTAAGGATTTTTGTTGTGCATCACAAGCTGAATATTCTTTAGGCAGGATAGCGAACTCTATAAAAGAGCAGGAAAACTTTACTCACTCTTCTATTCATCACTAATGTTCTTATTTTGAGTGGACTCATGAGATTTCTCACCAAATGACTGTATGGGTAGTAAAAACTTACATGAGTTAAAAGACAACCTAGCAAATTAAATGTTCACAGTTTCCTGTTAAAAACAGTCTTTTCTTTAGGGTATTGAAAAAATCTCCATAAAATACTGTTTATATGTTTGATCTGAGCTGAACCTTTAGCAGGTCTGAACTAAACACTTTTCAGGCTGCCACACTATGTCCATTCTGTTCCGCAGTGTTCTTCTAGCCAGCAATGAGGTTGAGGGATGGGATTGGAGATTATACTAGAAAATGCTAATGGCTACCCAGTAGGTTCTGGAGGCCCTGTGCTGAGAGATGACCAGGCCAACTGCCTTGAGCAATTACTGGAGCAATAGGTTTCCTCAGTATTTAACTCTTGTATTATGTCCACACCAGACCTTTGCTAGTGCAAGCTCCTCTCTCCTGCTCTCCAACCTGCTTCCTCCTTGCCATATCCCAGGCTCTGCTGACACTCTCTGAACATTGCTATACTGCTGTAATACTTCTCTTAATTTTGTTCTTGCACATTGTTCTGAGGTAATATGGTAACCCAGGTAGCCATCCAATGTATAATTTGGATTTATGCTTTAAAAATCTGCCTGACTTGAACAATGGATTACAGTGATTGTGAAGGAGATGCTGTCCTTTCCTGGGTAAGTTCTCATAAAGTTTTATCTGGCAGGCTGAAAACTAATAAAAGGAAGAGGAATAATAAAATAGGACATTATAGTCACAAAGGAGCACAACAATTGAGAAGATTCAGGCTTCAGACAAAAATCCATCTTACTCTATGAGGTTAGTGTTGCTTTTTTGGTTTTAATCCTTTTGCTTTGGTGCATTTCACTCCTACCCTTTGCAGGGTGTGGAAGCTGAACATTATACTCTGGTGGTTTAATAAAGCTGATCATCTTGTTTATTTCAATCATTTCCTCACTGGGCTGAAAGGTTTAGGGATTTCTTTTACAATTATTCCCCAGATCTCATTCTTGGCCATTACAGTGCAGCTGATTGCCTCTAAGCAGATAGTTCCTCCTTTTCATTCTTTGCTTTCAGTCTCATAATTCTGTGCTTATCAGCACTGAACTTCATTTGCATTTATTAGTTGTATTGGTATTTAAAATATCTACTCTAAGACCTTCTTTATCTCTCTGCATTGTTTCTTATTATTTGCTGTCTCTCCCAATTTAACTTCAAATGCAAACTCAAAATGTTTGTTCCAAATGATTGTCAAAATTCTTCACATAAGCTGCCTAGTGTGGACTGGTTCCCATTCCCCAACTACCAGATTCATTCTAGCCAAGAGGTTACTTCTTCCAACTACACTTCTGTGAATCTCCTTATAGCTCCAGCTAGTTCACTTCTCACTCCTCCTTTTTTTCCTGTCTGAAGGGCATGGCTCTCCAGAGCTCTTGACAGGACAGGGCTGCCTCTTGTTCCTACTGACACACTCGTCTCGCTGGAAGTGTGCGCTTAATTGTCCCCTCACGTTGCAATGAGCATTTTGCCTCAGTGTCCACACTCCAACACTGCCACAGGGCAATACATGGGCCAGATTAAATCTACCCTGATGGTGCTGGGATTTTTTACACAGTGGCATCACAGATCCTGATGTTGTCCCTGGTATCAGAGGTAATTTTGGTAGTGGCTTAAAGCACCCACAGGATGCAGGTAACAGCTACCTGAGGACAGGCTGGTTACAGTCAAAGCACAGAACCTGGTTCCAGTTTTTAGTTCTGGCACAGACTTCCTGTTCAATTTCAGACAAACAAATCTCTCTGCCCTAGTTTCCCCTTGTGTGAAATGGGGACTATAATGCTTATTAGCAGAACTTCTCTTTTTTGTTTTTGTTGTTGGTCTCTTATTCATATTTAAAGGATTGCATTGTTCCCAAATAGAGCAGAACTAAGAAGCTGAAAGTCCCAGGATGGCCATGGGAAGCTGAAGGGCTGCAGTACACACCAGTGTAAATAGAGCAACGGTCACCTGCGAGATACGACAGATAACGACAGAATATCTGGAAGGGTATCAGCTTCAGACTCCTTGTAAAGGAATTGATGTTAATCATGATATCAAAATTCAGGTATTTACGGAGTCACAAAATAGTGCTTGTCTGTATAATTCAGTATCTCTTCTCACTCCCATCAGAAACTCCTTATTGTTAAAAGCTGTTGAACGTGACAGTCTTCCTAAAAATTGGTGTCAGAGGCCAGGGCCACGGGGGGTACAGGGTTTCTGCACTAATATCTGGACCTCATGGAACTACTTATAGGTCCAATGCTACAGGCAATTGTTATCACCATTTCCTTTCATCTGAACCAATTAGTTAGAACTGAAACTGTACTTTTAAGGTCTTATTGAAAGTCCAGAAAAGTCAAAAGACCATTTCCATTGGCACTAGACAGCTGCAACAGTCTCAAGGGCATAGCACTGAGGAATCTAAAACTCTTCTCCAAGTTTCTTCAATGTTTTAAAACTTGAAGATATTTTGCCATGGTGACTATTTAAGGCAGAGAGCAATAGTGATGGAAAAGTACAGAAATATTCTGCAGTCTGTGGAAATTTAAAACGAAGCAGCCTACTGTCCCTGACATCCCCATACAAAGCTCTGAAAACATAGGAAACCATAAAATCTCTTTGTGTTGCTGTCAGTTGTAATGGCTTCTGTGGCTCACACAGAAGGTACACCCTCTTCCCTCACTGTCCCCCCTCCAAATTAAACTCTCATTGTCTTTCTCCTTTTGTTTTAAATTGTAGAAGAAAATTATGATCCATCCCAAACATAGACGTGGAAAGTCTGAGAATTTTGATTTGGAAAAGCAATTAGATACAAATTCCAGAAACAGCGCTGTAATTTCCATTGCAAACATTTTGAAAGCCTCTTTCTGAAACTGTGAACTGTTTCTGTAATATCAGGGCTTTTGAACCTTTATCTTTAGATGGGCAAGAAACAAGTAGATGTTGACCTGTGCTAAAGCATACCGTCACTGAGTTGGAGACACCAAATTCAAACTGTCTACAAAAATAATTAAAAAATACTACCTTAATTTTGCATGTAAATAGTTTCTTAATCGCACTTCTCTTGTACTTGCTTTGCCAGTGTGAGCATTTCTTGTTGCTTGCTCATTTTTCAGAGTGAATAGGATTTTACCTCTTAATTTATATCCTGCTATTATGGGGTCCTAAAATTTGGTGATTCTTGCAGCCTTTCCTTGTTTTAATACCTCGTAGTTTATGGCTAGCTTGGCTAGGTTGGCTTGATTGGTTGATTGGTTTGATTTTGGGTTTCTGTTTGGTTCTTTGTGTTCCCCTCTCCCTTCCCCCCAGCCCCCCCTTTTTTCTGTGGTGTGGGTTATTTTTTGGTAGCAATTGGCTATTGTCTGGTAGTTCTGTGACTTACAATGCATTTAGAACATCTGATAACTTTTTAGGATGTAAATGACTGTCAAACGATTTGCAAAGGTTTCATGGATCTGGGCTTGAAAGAAAAAGATGTCATCTTTTAATTCTGCTATCAAACAGGTTTTTACTAATTTTTTTTTAGTTTAGGCTGACCAGGTCTATTTTCATTTTTTCACTTAATGCAGTCTGGATAATAAGAATAATTAGTGTAATTAAAAATTAAAACTCTTGCATAATTATGGTGTTAATGATATTTCTTATGAAGTTTTTTGCCAATAATTTTTATTTTATGATTATTTTTTAATTGTAATAAATCTGCTTATTAAGCTATTCCACTATCTGTATTTTCTCATGGAGGGTAATTTATTGAACAACATGTCAGTGTCTGTGAATGGATTTAGTGTATTTAACATTTTGCACAGTCCTTTTCTGCTTTTGGTAAAAAGTCCTCAACCTTCTTAGTGTTATAATTATGTTTACTTCATTATTATTCCAGTTATGGTTGTGTATTCCATGCTAGCTTAAGTTATTGATGAATGTGTCAACATACATACAGGTCTTCATGAAGACATAAATTAACTGTCAAGTGAGGAACTTGGGAAAGGCTTCTGAGGAGGGCTAGCACTTCATTATTTGCACTTTTCTCCTTAGCACCTAGACTGAGTCATAATAGAAAGCCTTTTATGTCCCAGTCTTATGCCACATTATTTTTTCTTGCAGACATGCTTGTGCTGCAGCCTTGGACTTGTGCCCTCTCTCCTTGACTGCTTGCAAGGCCCATGCTCCCGCATCCAAAATTTGCAAGAGGTTCATCCTTTCTGCATCAAACTGTGACAAGAAGGAAAAACAAGTGTTTGGAAAAAACAAGTTAAACGGGAAAACATTCTTACAGAACTCATGAAATCCACTAAAAAGTAATATCAAGTGTAGAAAAGATTCCATAAATGACCAGCTTCAGGATTTGTCACTGTCTTTTACTCAGTTTGGCAATTAAATATCAGGAATATATCCAGGTCAGGTCCTGGCAATGAAAACTGCACGACAATTTGTACAACCTCTGATAATTGACTTTCACAACTTTGACACATCAACTTTTATGCAAGAAAACCCTTAAAATCTATTCCATATCTTAGTATTTAATAATTGTCCATCTATTGCTTCAATTAAAAATTGATGGAGCGAGTCAGGTTTCTTGGAAGTTTAAGTCAGAATGTAAAAAAAAAATTCAATTCTTTTTGTCACTGGAGACTGTTTTATTCTACGTATATGGAACTAAATGCAATTCTTGGTCCTAATGAACTTTGAAATCTTCACTGAGCCTAATCGGTGGAGTATTTGAATTTATGTCAGAGAGACTTGAGGTCTATGAAACTATTTTGGGTACCTCTGGTCTATTTCAAATGAGCTTATAGGGAGTCTGTAATGGATGAAGAATTATTATTTCAATGTGCAAACTGAAGCAGCCCTGTATGCTCTGAGTTTGCTTGAGGCTAGATTAATTCAGATGAAAAGGGATGGTATTTCTAGTATTTCAATAAGACTAATGGAGCTTTGAGTTGCTGCTCATCTTTTCCTGTGAAATTTGGGGGCTACAGGGAACATTATGACTATCTGATTGTGCAGCTATAATATTATAGATGCAGAATTTCCTGACGTATTTTATCTTCCAGTCCAGTAACTTCTGGTGCATTTGGAACATGGGTGGCTCTAGCAAAGTTTTCATAAGCTTTTCAAAACTCCATTTCGAAATCTGAATTCAAGAATCTAACATTAAACTCTCTCTGAATAATGACCATCTCATGAGAGGCCTTAAAACATCTTATCTATTTCCTGGTGATAATTGAGTATTTCAACACCTGTTTAATGATGGCAGAAAGCAAGTGCACCCTAATGTGATTTTTGCATTCAAGGGGCACAAGTTGAACAAGTGACAGCAACAGAGCAAGATTGGAGACTTTTAATTCCAATCCACTTTTCTGAAGGATTTCATGAGGGCATCTTGTTTTTGCCAAGCAGAGAAAAGTGACTGGGTAGGGTTACTCACCCTGAGAGGAAGCAAATACTTTTGCTTAACTTCTGTAATGAGGCTCAGCTTTCATGAGACAGATGATGGTTTCTCTCAGGGCCTTCCATTCACCATCATTTTGTCAAAAGCAGGTCCAATGTTTTCTGTCTCTTATTAAGAAGTGGAGAGCTGCACTGAAGTGCAGGGTCTAGTAAATGGTGCCCTTTCCTTTTCTCCTGGGTCATGAACATATAAAGGCTACCTTCTTCTGTTTTGTTATGATTTTTTTTTAACACAAACTTCATTTATTTTTGTCTTCTCAATTTTGCTCTTGTGGTGGTGACAGCGTTTTTTGCTGTATGTTCTTTTAATGTGACTAAGGCGCATGCGAGTGTGGAAACTTCCCACAACTGGAAGACAATAGGCAAACCCCTAAACTTTTATGGTAAGACATGTCCTTGAGGATCTAAGCAGAGGAAGCTTTAAACTCTTCATCACTGTTACAGGAGATCCTGGTTGAAAGAAAAATACCCCTTTTTTGACAAAACAGCAATAGAATCATGAAAAGGACATCTCATTTTAAATAAAGCTTTATTAATCAGATATGGCTCATGAATTCTATTTGGATGAACTAGGAATCATATAACCACAGCATGAAATATGGGTTAAACATGTTGTATAAATTTGCAGTGTGTCTTCATCGTGGTAGAACAAATGACAAGAAGAGTTATGTGCCCAAGACACTCAATACCAATGGAGTCAGCCTTCAGACCTTTTACGAGGAGTCAGCATGCTTTGGGATGGGATAAGAGTGAACTGAAGTCCTGGATTTGGGATTAATCACTAACTTTGGCCTGGCATGGAAGACGAAGTGCAGATGGTTCTGCTAATCTGTTCTTGCTTCTGGGCAGATCTCAGTAGAGCCCTGCTATCTAGAGGGACCCAGCACAGCCCAGTCCTTAGTGGGTCAAGTAACTTCAAGCACAGAACAGTCAGGGTTTTTTTCCTCCTCTTCCTTCTATGTAACCAAACCTGCTATATTTATATCCTGGGCTTTTTCTAAGACAACCACTCTGTCTCAACATCCTCAGCACTGGAGTTTTCAGTCTGGGAATTGCAAAATTTAAAATTATTACTCAAGTGCAGGGAGTTTGCCAACTTTACTTTCTTCTATAACACTAAGGGGAAAAGGTTCTGTTGAAAAAACCTATCTGCTCTCTTCCTGTAACCTATTTGTTAATCATGTTTTGGCGACTGACTTTTGGGCACAATCCCAGGAATTTTTAAGGGAGTCTTTAGTAACTGCTAATATGTCTGCATACAAAACCAGATGATTATTATTCATGGGTGAGATTATGCAGAATTAAACTTTCCAAAACTGCAATGAACATTCAGCTAGACATGAAAGTAAGCTGAATTTCCATTTGGTTTGCTTCTTGCTGAGCCTTCAAATTATAAAGTGAAGTAAAGCCAAAAGATTAATACAATGAAAACAAAGATTGGGAAATTAAATGACACGATGCAATTTTCTGCCTCATTGGGCTGGCACCAATAATATGCAAAGGAAAGCCTGCTTAGTGTTGGTTAGCTGCTGTATAAATGTGGCACAATCAGTTTCCTTCTCCAGGGAAGGTATTTTCTTGAGTCATATAGCCACTGACTCTTCCAATTACCAGAGACCCCATGAACAGCTTGAGGCCTACTTTTTTTTCTTTTTCTTTTCTGCTTTTTCATATTACTTCTATTAGAGTTTACACAGGTACATGATTTCTCATTATCTCTAATATTTTAGAGACAGATAAGAGCATTGAAAAGAAAGAAGGGAAATCCTGCAGCCTTCTGCCACCTCCATAATTAAATACTAATATCTCAGAAAATGTTACTTTAGGGAACCCATAATGGGCCGTGTGTTAATCATCTCTTTCAGTGTACTTTTAATCTATTGCATATTCAGTCTGCAGTTAGGGTATTATAGGAAATCTGTCATTGCTTATAACTGTCCAGGGAGAGGCATCATCCTCTAGTCTTTGCATTAGTTAGATATTAAAAAACTATGTCCTCATTATTTTAAATATTTAAGTAATGTTTGAATATTCTGCTACACAGCTATGAGCCCAAGGACTGTTTATTCCCAGCAGGTTTAGTCTGCTTTACCACTAAGTTTGCAAGACTTGTGACCTTGGGAGGGAAGTTTTATTGCCTATGCATACTGTGGTGTTCCTGCAGTCAAACTCGAAACCCCATCAATGGCTTCGTGTCATCCTGGGGTTTGTCCCAACTGTGGGGCAATGGTTGACATTTCTTACAATGCAACATCTAAGGAATAAACTCTCAACTGGTGTTCAGGAGGATTAGTGTAAGTCTCAGTTTCAATACTGACGTGGTGCATCACCCAAAGTAAGTTTATTTTGCCTTTGTTTAACCTTCTGTTTTTGTTTCTTTGGTAACTTCAAACCATAAACCTTGAAGAGTGGGACATACCTCACAACTGGGTGGCTTGTACAGCACCTCTGGGTAAAATCCTTTTCTATAGTAGCCCTGGATTTACCACTACTGTATGGAATTAAAAAAAACCAAACCAAAACAACAAAAAAAACCCACTTGAAATATTTTTTGTAGTGCTTATACCTCCTGGGACAGAATGTGGCATGCATGAATTAACATTATCTTGGTATTCTCTTAACTACTGAATACTTGAATCTTGATTTACTTAATGCTCTTACTATTCACTCCTGTGTTATTTTAGATTCAATTTTCTATTAATGTGAACATTATATGTGCGAGTGTGGCATTTGTCTGGGGATATTAATAGGTTTTGCAAAGCAGATCTGGTCAGGTAACAGAAAACCCATCAGATGGGAAATATGTAACCTGAGGAAACTGCAGGTGTATTAGCAAGAGTGACAATTTCCCACTGATCAGTGGTAGATACTTTGTGGGGTGCTGCTATTTACTGCAGAAGATGTAGTATTTTACATTATATGGATACATATATTTCTATCTATATCTATTACAGAAGAAACAGTCTTACTCTCCTGTAGCTGCACCTTTTTGCCTGGATGTGATATTATGACATTGATGTTTCTTGCGGAGATTTTAGCAGCCCAACATTTCCACTATTTCCACTAGTGAAATTTCCAGTATTTTTTGTCCAGCACACTCTGTTTTATCCAGTAATTTGCACCTGTGGGTGTTGCACCTTCTCTTAGATAGGATGATTCTTGAACTTTTAGCATCAATACTAACAAAATTTCACAAATTGGTTTGGTTATTGTGCTAAACAGAAGTATGGATTTCAACCCCTTTTCATTTGCCTTGGGAATGTGTACTCAGTTACTCAAATGTCTGTTTTCAGGCACTCTGTTGCACTGCAGGTAATACAAACTGCTTGTTGTGTGTATGAAATACTGCCTTTGCAAATTTCCAGAATACCTTGTGTATGTATTGCAAGCTACTCATACAAATTAGCTTGCTGTACATACTATGCCTGGTGAATATTCCTGTGGCCTGACTCATTGCAGTGCTGTATAATGTGTTTCTAAGTTGAGTTACTTTGACAAAAAATCAAGTATCAGCAGGCAGTGTTTCTGCCTATGTTCATATAAATCACACACCAATTGCTGCCAAGCTTCTATTAGGCGCATCATGAACTATCAGTGCTTCCTCCTTGCTGGGTTTTTTTTTTTTTAATTCTCATACTTTACATAAACAAAACAGCCTAGGGGAATTTATGTTACCTGTGACATCTTTCAGGAAAATTCTTGTGCACTTCTTTGCCTTTTGTACAGTGCTACATCTTAGTATCCCAGTCTCACAGACTTCCTTCCAAATGACTGGTGGAAATATTCTCTAGAATCTCTTGGGGTTTTTTTCTCTAAACCTCTTTTAACTCGTTCATATCCCACATTCAGAGCCTGAATTATTTTTACTCCAAATATCTCTGATGGCTGACATTCAGGGCTCAATGACTGTATTAAAAAGAAATCAGTGGTAAATCAGAAGCACATACTGTGCTTCTCTTCCCATTTCCCTATTTCTGCTGGCGGATCACAAGTGTGAGTGAACATCTGTCCCTTCTCTTTTATGGGCCATCATCCTGCTGCATGACAGGACAGCGGCTACAGGATTTTTTTCTATTTCTTTGACTTCTATTTTGAGTCACTAGGGTGTGATTGTCATCCTCTGTATTTTGGATGCTTTTGTCCATCTCCTTCACCACCAGTTGCTCTTTCCTATTCCTCACACCTCATGAAAGCACTGATGTTTATCTTTGTGTAAATACTAACAGAGAGTTCACAGCCTCAGCTGCTTTAGTTCTTTCATGGACGACGGTGCTTTAACTCCTTGAACGTCTTCTCCACAGAGGATTAGATCAGATTACTTCCCCTCTTCTAATCTCATTTCCTTCTCTAAAATATAAAGTGCTTCTAATGTATAGAAATGCTCTCCTCCTGATGCAGTAATGGAAGTAGGGATCCCTCAGCTTGCCCCAGCAAATGAGAGTAGGCTGTACCCGTTCCTCTGCCTTTGTGGAATTCTTGCAATTTACATCTAGAAGGGTGGCTGTGGTACAATTTTCTCTGTTTTAGCTGTGTGTGGGTCCCAAAGGCCTTTACACTTTCAGATTGGCCCAGCATGTGTTTGGTTTTTTATTACTTGTAGCAATCAAGCTAACCCATTCTAAGGATTCCCCAGCCTTTCCAATTACACTTAATTGTGCTGCATGCTGGAGCTACTCTCCCACTTTGGCCATAAGACTCCTGACATGCACTGCACCACTAGCACTGCATTCAGTGATAGCTTGAGTTCTTCATTGTCTTTCCAAATGTCCCATGCCCTCCAAAATGTCAGTAAATCTCTTTATTTCCTCAGCCTTGAACTGGCTCTTCTGTGGATTCCACTGTTTATTGCCAACATTATTGGCAAATTTCTGTCCCACTGCTAAATGTTTGTTTGGGTTTTTAAATTTTTTTTTCCTTTTGAGCTAATCTGAATGAAATCTACACAGTTTCCCTTTAACACTGTATTCCCAGGCTTTGTGTAGCAAATATCTCCTGTGTCCTGCTGCTGCTGTTCACATTCATACAGTGCTCAAGTCTAGAGCTTAGCTTTTCTCTTTTTTTATTCTCTTTCTGGGATATAATTTATTAATGCCTTTCTGATAGTTTTGAGGGTTGGTAGCAGCTTTCCTTCACCCATTAAGGTGCTTGTTTAGCAGTAGCTCCTCATTATCTCTTTTCTTAATCTGTTTCATGGCTTTGTAGCTTTGTAGCCACTCTGCTTTGAAGGCAAGAGAGGTCATGCATGGACTGGTTTTGATGCACTTCGTCCCTCCCAGACTGCCATCTGTGTTTCAGCAGGTGATATTGCCCCTCAAATGAAAAAAGTCCATCAGCTTTCCACGGAAAGGATAACTACAGCCCATTTTTTCTGTAGTCAGTCTTTACCTCCCCTTACTCGAGCAGACCTAAGTGAGTACTGCTCTTATACTGGTCTCAAGAGCTTATTGACTTGTACTAGGTTTCCTTTGAGGAGATGTTTCTTTATTACTAACCTTTTATTCACTTTGCAGCACAGCCTGCTGCTGGCTAGCAATTCCCTGTGGTTTTTATTCTGGCAGACTTTGTGTTTCTACAAGGAAAACTGCCTCTTTGTGCTGTTGGCACGGCCATCACTGTCCCAGGCACAAGGGCCTGCCACGAACCAAGGAAATCAGCCCCAGGAACAGAGCAAACATGGGCATTTTCAGTTCCTGCGCCTCATGCAGATTTGAGTGTTATTCAGACATCATAAAATCCCTCTGTGAGTTTAGATTACTTGGGTGGACATGAGGATCTGTAGCTAAGCCTGCTCAAGTAGCTTCAATGCTTAAAATACTGAGTTTTTTCTTGTGCTGTTTGTCTCAGTGTTTCCTGGATATCAAAAGACTGAGAGGGAGAGTGTTTGCTCATCTACTTTAACTGTAAATATATCTTCCCAGCCTAGAGAATCTTCGCATTTACCTTACGACTCCTTACAACTGCTCTTAGCTATTCTTTCATTTCAGATCCTTTGAAATTTGGTTCCTTGGGTAAACAGATAATTTCTTTTTTCAAAGCAGTTGTTACAGTGGGTGCATAGAGCAAAGACAGGAGTTTTTATGTTTAAATCTCTGACTTTCTAGCCACTGCAACATTGATCAGTAACAAATACAAAATCACTTTTCTTCATAAATTGACATGTAATTAAGTGATTAATTTAGTTACACCAATTAAAATGGTGGCCTGAAACTTAATAAGGGTTCAATGGCAAGGTGCTGTGACTGCTGTCACTTTCCTGCAGCTGCCATAAGTAACTGCTTTGGCCAGTGCTTTCCATTAGTGACTACAATAAAGGATTTAAAGGGACGTAGTATAAAGTGACTACTAAAAGTGACTTGCAGCCAATTCTGTGACTGTGAATAAGGTTTAGCTTTACAAGGACTAGTGTTCTTAACTTAGTAACTAGAAAGTTTCTGCACTAAAAGCAGGCTAGATAGGCTCCCCTGTGGTGTACAGGGAACAGAGCTACTGACAACTGAGCATCAAAAGAATTGAGTGAAGAGATGTCTAAGCTCCCACAGGTATGGTACCGGGAGTCTTCCTGTTCTCTAGCAAGGCTAGGCAAGCACTCAAACCTTGACTGGAAAGAAATTATTGTCTTCTTTTGGATTGGAGATCAAAAGGCTGTTTCAGTAGTTAGGAGACTTGACTGGTCCTTACAGTCACTGATTTGTTCTCACTCTTGGTTCTCCTTCCCCTACATCCAACATCACAGTGATGAGATCCTGTATTTCCTTAGGAGCAGAAATGTGGAAGGCTGTGTTAGATTTGAATTCCCTAATGGCTAGGTTTTGGTGTGGATCTTCCCCTGCTTACTCATCCAGAGTATCATCAGAGGGTATGATGTTTTGAACCTGATCTCCGATATCTGAAGATGCTTACAGGATGTCTTCCCCAAAGGGCTTGAGATTACTGGACAAGAGATTTTGGTGCATTCAGAGGTAGTGTCATAGAAATATCTGTGCCCTGGAAATTGTACAGTTAGCATGTGACAATGATGGTGTAGATCTAAATTTTAGATTAGGTCACCTGAAACTTCAGTGGCATCACCCGGGTGCAGCCATAGATTTAACTTGCCTCTCCCGTGTGAGTGTTTCCCAAGAAAATATATGCCTGCTGGTATTTCAGACCCCTAAAGTCTCTTTGTCTTGGTGTGCCAGTAGTGTAGTTGGTTGCCTACCACTCAGGTGTGCAGGCTCCTATTGCCTGTTGCGTGGAGTGAGAACTGTTTCAGCCTCCTGCAATCAGACTCTGTTATAAGGTTAGAGCAAGTATGTCTGATTAAGAAGTGCTGGCACTAGCTAGCAAAACTGAGCTCTTGTCTGAAATCAGCTAGGAGCTGCTGCTATTTATCCTCCCGTGTGGTTTCCCTTAAATGTCTTCTGTTTTCTTGGTCTCACTATCTCCCTTAAAACAATTATCTGTTGCTTTTTCCTGGATCATAACTTTCCCTTCTATTATTGGCAAATGTTATTTCTACTGATAGGGGCAATTGTTACTTAATAACCCTAGTGGTACCTGAAAGATTTACATGAATTTCCTGGAAGCTAACCATTAGACCCTCATCTATTTCGACAGTTACTATTAATTTGCATGAAGAGCAATTCTTCTTACTTTTAATGCTATTTTCTCAATTCCTTGTGGGAAGTATGGGTCAGTAGTTTTCCAAAGTGCGAGAAATACTGATAACTGGAGATATGTCTTGCCTCTTTTAGCATATCCTGCAGGATGCCACTAGAGGTAAATAAATTAATACATGGTACAAGATGTTTCTATAAAATAGGTTTGGTTTTGATTTAGTGCTGATCCTAACATGGTTTTCTTTGTCTTCAGCAGGTGGTCAGTTCTTATTAGCAAACATTCCAGCTATAGATTTTCAGTTTAGCATTTCAAATGTCTGAACTCACTCTCAGTATGACATCATCAAGATTTTTAGAAATTTCCTTGCTGGGGTTAAGGTGGAAAAATCCTCTCATATGGAGATGTCTTTGGTTTTCCATCTGTCTTGGAATATATATTTTTATATATAGAGGAGGAATCTGCAACTGAATCCAGTTAGGACTGAACAATATTTTTCCCTGATTAATTCTGTCAGTTGAAGCATCATCACATCTGTATAGCTGGTGCTGGTGCCTTGCAGTGAGTGTGAGCATGTTAAGGCTGTGCAACTTCAGTTGGTGGCATTTAACTGCTAGGCAGTTCTGAATCCCCAGATGAAGAGTCTGATTGGACTTTTCTGATGTTGCAGCAGATTTCAATGTCAGACACTTGTGAAAACAACAGTTAAAAGCATAAAGAAGTTTCTGATTGCAGGATAGGAGGATTGAGGGCTTTCAAAATTATCTTCACTGTAGCTGGAAAGCAATAAAGAAATAATTTAGGTGGTCATGTCCCATTTAAGTATAGACATTTCTTTATCTTCAAGAACCAAGGCAGTGTCAATTTATGTGCAAACATATTCTGCAATTGCTTTGAATGTAAATATGCTGTGGGGCTTTTGAAAAATGGTGACCCTGGCTTGTACATATTTTTCCTTTTCATGGGACAACTGTAATAATTCCTTTTTTAACATAAAATCCTGTATCAATGTCTTTGTCCAAAGCTAAAAAAAAAATAGAAAGGGTGAAAAATAATGAACAGGGCAACCTTGTCCTGAATCCTAATGGCTTTCTGATGAGGTAAACAATGACTCTTAATTAGAAGCTAAAATTTTTAATTAAGATGATTCTTCAGTAATTATCTCAGTTGTCTGCTTCACTGGATTTTAATGAAAAAGATTGATTAGGTATAAAACCAGTAGCATAATTAAACATTCAGGGTCTACATTGGTTATTGAGGTGAAAGTAATGTGATTAACTTCAAAGTGCATTTTTCAACAAATGGTCTGAGACAGTGAAGCCCATTTCAGGTGTCGTGCTGACGTATTCCAGCTCCCTCCCTCTTACCCCTGTTTCACAAAGTGAATATGCAGAACATCATTTTTGGGTAATAGTTATGTTGTGTGACAGATTATAATGGCATGCTTTTAGCTAAAGCTGTCACAGTGGTTATGAATTCCCCATGACAAGGGTTTTTAGTAAATGGTCTGGAACATGTCATACAAAGCTTCAGACCCAAGAGCAGATTTGTTTTTTGTTCTTATGAGAGGTGTGAAATAATTAGTTCAGCAGTTTTGTTTTCACATGTGCTCAGAATACCCCATAGGACCTGACTGGAGAGAAATGCCTGTCTGGGGTTGATGTGACTACAAGGACAGTGCCAATCACCAATCTCATTTCTGCTTTCTTTACTCTCACTGAACAACCTCTTACTTTATGAACAATGCCTTTGAAAACATGAGTAAAAGCTTATTGAAGTGCAAAATTTGTTCTGAAGAATAAATGGCTGCTTCTGATTGGGGTCTTTTAGCCTTACTACACCAGGAGAAAGTGTGTTTAGAATCCTGTTAGCTAATCATGGTTAAACCTTGTCGCTCAGTGTTACTGTGAGGCAAACACTGGTGATTTTTTTTT
>WBMY01011897.1:454591-645109 GCA_013397315.1 Donacobius atricapilla | reverse complement strand
TTTTTTTTTTTTTTTTGGAAATTGTTGCCATTACAGCTGGAAAGAAAGATGTCTGTACTGAGGAACTGACCTCTAGAAAATTTTGAAATCAGACTTGCAAACTTTCAGATGTAGTTGTGATCTCAGTGTGAGAACAGCAGCTGTAGGCATATATGGAGGGATGCTGGTTGCCTATTTTCCTTTTTGCTTCACAAGAGAGAACTCAAAACTCCTATCTGCCATTCAGGGAGTCTCCTAAAGCCTTTGTCGTGGATCAATCTATGTGGAATCATCCAACAGTGTTAAGCTTCTTGCCAGTCACCAGAAAGAGAAAGTGTGGTAGAAGTGCCAAAAAAAGTCTGTGATTAGCCATTCCAATGACAGACTGCCTTGCATTGGTTTATATTCAGGTTCATTTTCCCAGCATGAAGGCAAGAGGTGTTTTCCTGTGACTGCACTGGTGCATCAGAGAGCAAGACTTTGAACCATAGGATTAATTCTCCTGTTTTTTCACTACATCAGCCTACATCAATTACTGTTAGACTTAATTCTTTTCTCAAGTTCCTCAGCTAGCGAAGAAGACAGCAAATTACATTTCACACTTTCCCCATTAACTGTTGGAATATTTTCCTCAGTGCTAAACAGTCGCAGTTAATCATTAGCCACATTAGCAAAAGGGGTGCCACTTCTCTTTCTGTTGATTGCCCAGACCATCAGAATTAATGTGAAAGCATTATGATGGAAGAGCTTGTGGTTTTTATGAATTCCTGTGCTTAGTCTTCCATGACATACAGGAATATTCCCCAATTACATGGTTCTAACTAGAAAGGCACAAAAGGATTTCTGGCTTGTCCTCTTTTTTCCCCACCTTTGAGAATGTATTTTTAAGAGACCTTTAAAAAAATTATATTCTTTTTTTCTGTGGTATCCTGAGTGGAGAAGACTTGGAAAAATGCCAATCTATCTAGCCCATATGGAGAGAAAAGGGGATTCCTGCAAGGACAATTCTTAGTCTTAGTCGGCAGAAAGTCTAATGAACAAGCAAACACACCTCTGTGGCTTTCCCTGTTATAATGGAACTATTTATAAGGGATCAAATATGCTGGTGTAAGTACTCTCTGCTTTGGGTATATTGAATTTGAACATACTCTTTTTTCTTAATGTTTCCTTCATGTTTGGAATGTTACTAGCTCTTCTCTGTTTACTTGACAAACCTGGGAGCACAGAACCATGAGAAAAGCCTGCATGTTTTTTGTGGAAAACACTACATACAAGGTATAACTACCGGTGTCCACAGCAAGAAAGAAAAAAAAAAAACAAAAAAACAGCTCAGTGGAGATATTTCTTTTATGAACAGGCCTGCTTGTTAAAGGAAGATCTGTCCATAGACCCTGGCACCACCCAGAGCAGTTGGAGGTAGCAGACTGTGCCATGCATTGTTGGTGGGTGACATTCCCTTTCCACTGTGTTTGGAGCTGGCTGATGCAATTTCTTTCTCCTGTGTAATCCAACTGAAACAATCGCCAGATATTTTGGTTCATTTTCTCAAAAACACTGTTCTTATTTGTGATGACAACATAGCAAATAAGTAGAAGTCCAGATTTTTTCATGAGTGTTTTAACCACTACCCCTTGGAGAGCTGAGCTAATCAAATAAAAGGCTGGAAAGAAAATAATCTACTGTTTGGTCATGTAGCTGCTCTAATTTTCTGTAGAAGAGTGTGTTGTGTGCTTTAAAGAGACCAGGGTATACAGTTTTGTGTATACCAGATTAATCAGGACCTGAAATCTGTTGCTGCCCAGCTTCCTGGAATGCATTTGTCACAGCAGTCTTTTGAAATCAATTGAAATGTATCTTTTCCTCCTGCTAACTGACATGATAGATTGGTAATAATCAAACACCATTTGTGCAATGTCAGTCTTGCTTTTCTGTCATGAGTGATTGAATATCCTTTAAATACCATTGTGGCATTGCTCCTGAATTGAAACCTAATGAGAAAACTTTATAAATGGACTAAAGTCATGTTTCCAACTCCCAATGGGGCACTCAGCGCAGACACACCTTGCTTTATCTCTGTGCTTAGCAGGGATTGTTTAACAGGCTGCTCCTGCAAACTGTCAAGCCAAATACAGAGTGTACATGCAGTATTTTAATTAATGTTTAATGATTCTTTTTTGATCAGGCTTAAAATCCTCTCTGTGCAAATGATTATAGGTAATTCTGTAGCTATAACAAGATCATTTGATAATAAGGGTGATAAAGAAAAGCAATTACTTAAATATCAGCAGCTTAATATCAGTAATGACAATCTTCTTGTTCAGGCTTTGTGCAAATGTGTTAATACAGAGTAATCTTGATACTAATTTTCATGACACTGCAATCAAGCATAAACACAAGTAGAATGGAAATTTCCCAAGGGAGAAGGATTTTCAAAATTTGCTTCCTCATAGTGCTTGACTCCAGTTGATGGTAAGAATGAGGTAGCACATGAATATTCTTAATTTACATGGACAGCATAATTTTTAGTAAGTAGCAATTTTTCTTGCTCAGTCTGGTCAAGTCAGTGTAAGGCTCTGTTGTATGCTTTGCCATGGTTTCTGGCTCACAGGAAGAAATAGTTTATTTGTGAAACTCCCTGCCCTGAGGCTTGTCCAGGGCTACATCTGTGTATGCAATAGGGAGCAGCTTCAATAATTTTGATGGACAAATTACTGTAATTTTTTTTCTCTGAAACCACATAAGTTAGAATCTGCTTATAATTGATTTTTACTTTGGTAAGAACTCTGCTCATTTATAAAAAAAAGTGTACTATAATTTGCAAGACAAGTGGAGGTATCACCTCTCTCGGGAGATTTGAAGCCAATTCACATGCACTTATGCTCTTTGTGGCAGGATCAATGCTTTGTGCTAATGCTACAGAATTCGACCTTGCAACATATTTGTAACTGAGAGGTAACTACTTTTCCTCCACACTGACTTGAAGTACTGTGGCGTTCAGGAACATGGAAACAGCAAAATGCTGATGTGCTGGTTTGGGCTGGGGTAGAGTAGAGGTTATGGGGCTGTGTTCTGGTTTTGTGCTGAAAATGGTGTCAATAACAACAAGAATGTTTTCACCATGGCACAGAGTCATGGCCTTTTCTTCTTCTCACCCCACCAGAGAGAGGGCTGGGGCTACACAAGATGTTAGTCAGGTGACAGCTGACCTCGAATGATCAGGGGAACATTCCATACCTTACAGCATTGTTCAGCAATAAAATTGCTAGGAGAAAAATTTCAGGACTGCTGTTTTTCAGGGACTGTCTGGGCTTGACTGATGGTAAGCAACTGGGTTTTTTGCCAATCCTATTTTTTTTCCTTTTCTTTCTTTTCCTTATTAAACTTTCTTTGTCTCAGCCCAAGAGTTTTATACCTTTTGCTCTTTTGTTTCTCTTTGCCATCTCACTGTGGAGGAGTGAATGAGGCTTAGCTGTCTCCTGGGGTCAAATTACAAGCTATAAGGAAAAAAATGTCCAAATCCCTTTAGAATTTTCTTCTTGCTTGCTCCAAATTATGACCTACCTGGCTGGTCCTCGCTCTTCACTGGTGACCCTGGGGCTGAATAAGAGCTTTACATGGCTTGGGTGTTTCTGAAAACTGAAGCCTGTCTGAGTCAATAGCCAGAACACAAATCTCAATTGCAAAGGTAATGAAGTGTGAGAAGAGTAGGGGAAATAGCCCCTTCTTTATTTGCAAAATAATGCAGAGCTGGAGGTGACACAGAGCACATACACCTTAGGCCAGAAGACCAGGCAGTGAAAGTGTGACAGGGAGCAGAAGGGGGAATGATGCTTGAAGTTCTCTGTGTGAGGGAGCAGAGCTCCAGTCTGAGGCTTGGCATCTATCCCATGTAGCTGGCAAATGCAGGAATTGTGCCTCTCTGCCAGGTTTGGCTCATGCAGGGGTAACTGTGCTGCTTTTGGAGGCAGGATAGTCAATCTTCACATTGGTTCAGAGGTCCCTGGCAGATTGAGAGAAGGTGGCATGGAGCTCAGCTCTGCTTCCACTGACTTGAAGCAGAGCAGGTGAAATGATCTACAGTCAGGCTTTTATTTGTGAAACATAATGCTGTCCTTTTAAAAGGAGAACAGTCAGACGTTTTTCTTCCTTTTACCCAGGTATATATTGGCATATATGTAACCATAGCAACTGTGTCTGAAAAAATTGAGATTTAAGAGTTTTTAAATTGCCTTCAGCATATGTTTAACAATGAAACTTGAAAGCAGACAATATAGCTCATGGAGAAATAGATGATAAAAATGAAAGGAAATTTTATTGCTAAACTTACTCAAGACAAAAAAAGTTCTAATAAGCGAAGGAATAGCTTACCTCCCTTAAACAGGCATTTTTACCTCTCATTAACATTTCAGCTTTACCTCCAGGCAAGCTATCATATTTTTGTGATAAAATTGATATCTACTGTCATTTACTCATAGTAACTATTTTTAAATATGTGTTCTTAATACATGCTGAGTTCACACGAGCTCAGCTGAACTTTGTTCAACTGAGTGTTGACTGCATGGCTTATGGATTTAAACAAAGACTCCTTCAATTGTATTGTTTACCCTGCTCTGAACGCCACTGCCTGTGCCTGAACATGTGTCCGAGTCAACATTTACAAACCAACATACAAATGTAATCCTCTGTTTTGTGTACCTGACCTAGAGCCTGGGAGAGATGTACAGAGTGATGAACACGCTTGAAAGCAGTGGATGTGGACAGGCTTCTGCTACACATGAGAAAATGGCAGATGGGTGGTGTTAAGATTAAGGACTCCCAATCACCTGCAGTTGTTTGCTTTTGGAAATATAAAGTCAAGGCACCTTAAATCACTTGGGTGATTTTGGGAATTCAGGCTCTACAAAATGAAGCAGTTTATTGCACACTAGTCATATAATGCTTCCTGGAAATGAAGTCATAGGAAACAAAAGTGCTATGTCTTTCTTTAGCAAAAGCTTGAGAAGATCCTCAAAATAATGAGTAGACAAATTAAACTTGGAAAAGATTGAATGCATGCAATGCATGCCCACTCCTTATTTAGAAGACTTTTTATTTTTCAGGAGAATAAATGAATCTTCATCTATCTCCACAGAGGATTTGTGCTTGTAAAAAAGAACAATGTAGCTGTATAGGACTTCCATCTGTCAGAAACCAGGCTTTAAAAAAAAAAAAAATAGTAAGTGCAGAGGAGTGCCACACACATATATGCATAATGGAAATGAAAGGCTTTCTTACAATTTTCTTAGTTTCAAGTGCAAGCTCACTTCTTTAACCAGAACACCATCCAGGTGCTCAGAAATACAGATCTGGGGCCTGATGCTGGGAGGAGGAAAAACACACATCAATGTTATGGTTATCAGGCAATGAGAGAGACCTTGTCTTGATACCTACCATATCATTTGGGGATCTTGGGATGCTGGATGCTGAAATCAGACTGAAATCTGCTCATCTCTGCTGCATGGCTGAGGGGCTGGAGTGTCCTGGGAGACGGAAAGAGTTGTGATAATAGTTATGGTTTAAGGGTAGACAACAGGCAACGTTTTTAGGAAGAGATCATACTTTAACTAACTTATACTAGTAAAAAGTAAGCAGAGAAAAGTAACTCGAATGTAAATCAGGGTTTCAGAAAATAGTAGGCTCAGAAGTGAATCGCTGGCTATCTAGAATAGAGAGAGTCTTAAAGGGAGCTCACAGTTCTCAGCTAATCTAACCACTCATCCTTGGTATCAAGGCTTGGCAGAAAAGAGTGGATTTGTTGGTAAAGTAGTTCAGGGTTTCCCTCTCTAGATGAGGAATTTACATGTTAATGCCAAGAAAGACATGCTAATTTAAACTTAATCAGCTGTAATTTTGACAGTTGTTTAAAGTTTTAAAAAATTATAGTAATAAATAAAGGACTTGTAATTAGTTATTAAATATATTAATTTTAGTATTTAATAGTGATTGTAGTTGTAAAGTAAAATTAGATTTGTGAATCAAATATTCTAAATTTCTTTGTGGTATGATACAAGTATTTTTAAATGGTGTTTTTAATTCTTAGATGGCTAAAGCTAAAGGCTATCTCTTTCACTGCACTGCGAGCTGGAGTGTAGAGTATTGCATCCATGTCTGGAGCCATCAACACAGGAAAGATATAACCTGATGGAGGTCGAGAGGATGGACATGAAGATGATCAGAGGTCTGGAGCACATCTCCTATGAAGACAAGCTGAGAGCTGGGGTTGTTCAGTTTGGAGAAGAGAAGGCACAAGGGGAGACCTTAGAGAAGCCTTCCAGTACACAAAGGGGGACCTACAGAAAGAAAGGGACAAAGAGAGAAAGAAAGATGAGGACAAAGTTTTTAGTAGGACCTTTTGTCATAGGACAAATGATTTTACACTAAAAGAGAATAGATTCAGACTAGATAGAAGAAAGGAAATTTTTACAGTAACAATGGTGGAACTCTGGACCAGGTTGCCCAGAGAAGTTGCCTCAGATGCCCCATCCCTGGAAATATCTAAGGTCAGGTTGGATGAGGCTTTGAGAAACCTGATCTAGTTGAAAATGTCCCTGCTCATTGCAGGGAGTTGGACTAGACAACCTTCAAAGGTCCCTGACAACCCAAACCATTTTATGATTCTATTCTCTACAGATCCAGAGCAGAAATCATGACCAGTAGTTAGACTTCAAGTACAAGAATCATTTTAATTATAGGAAAGCACTCAAACATGAAACATTAATTTCCTTACTTTGCCTGTTGTATCAGTCCTGTCCAAGGCCACAGGGGAACCATGGGGTTAGAATGCACCATTTAGTTTGGTACTGAGGTAATTCTCAAGGAAGTGAAAGATGGCACAGATGGAATAGTGGAGTGCTGGGTTGCTGTAGCTGAGCAGCAGCTGTTCAAATTTTGCAGCATAAAATCTTATAGATCTGGAAAGCAACCAATATCCTCCCAAAGGAAATGGGAAACCTCCTGAGTTACATGATATATTTCAGGATGGAGGGGAAGATGGTAAATCTTCGATGTATCGTACCTCATCTGTGATACTCAAGCGCTTTGTTTTGATAGCTTTAAAAATGGATCTTGGAATGGAATTCTGGACACCTGCCTTTGATTATTGCCTTTTAACATTTATTCCTCCACTCTGTGGACAGATTGGTTAAAATTCTGTCATATTTTGGCCTCCTTTCACTTTTTTGTTGTCTCTCAGGATGGTGCCAGGCAGCACTGGATCTGCAGGAGTCCTGTCCCACTTCTGTGCTGACCACAGCCCCTCAGGATCTCCTTGCTCCTGTCTGCACTTATGTGGCTTTGCTGCTGCTCATCCTGGACAGCAGGGGACAGCAAAAAGAGAAGTTTCAGCAGGAACTGAGTGCACACAGTGTGAGTTGCCTGTCAAAAGCAGATCATGTGCTGGTTGCTTAACAAATCCAATTATTTGTTGGGTACTTATGAAAAAATTATTCTCTATTATATAGGAGGACATCTATGTTACTGAATAGGGCTTTTAACTCATTTCCTGCAGGGCCTTATGGATATCTAAACTGTCTAAGAAATGTTTAGTACTTGAGGAAATATGCCAATAATAAATATATTGGTTGATTTTTGGAAAGAACTGAGTTATAAATATTGAAGCAACAAATGAAGAAAAACATAATAAAATGATTTCATAAGGTTAAATCCTTTTTTCATTAGTGACTAATATTTTTGATGTGATTCATTGTCTCTTTCTTCACAAAGTATCTGTGCTGATATATTTTGAATAATATACCTTGGGAGTAAAAAATAATACCAGATAGGAAATCAATAGGAACATTTATTCTTATTGTTCATGTCAGCTGTTGTTTAGGGGATATTAAAATGACTGTAGTGTTTATATAACAGCACTTGCTCCCAGACCATTTCCAGTAGTGTCGTATTTTAGTGAGTGATGTCTGCTAATATTTTCTTACTTTTTTCCTCAAGAGAATGAATGAGAAAGAGTAAGCATTGATTCCTAATTTGGGTAACCAAGTGACTAGGCTGAAGTGGGATAAATATTGTCAGAAGTGATTCTTCCAAGGGCTCATTCCAAAAACCTTTGGATCTTAAAAGAAAAAGATCCTAAAGTATCAATTCATCAAAGCCACAAAATGTTCCTGGCTCTCCTCTAAGATGATCCAGTTAGCTGAAGTCTCTAAATGTGGATGTCTTACTTTGTAGATTTCCATCAGGCTGTGCTAGCCAAGCAGCAATTCCTAAGGAATATTCTTGCTTTTGAAATGTCCAGTTAAGTAGTGACATTGTGAATGCAAATGTGGGAAACATCATGCCAGTGACTCATGATGTCATCGCTAGCTGAATGATGAAAAGTGCCAACCTGATGACCCTGCCAAAAACTAAGAATATTTGTATTTCTTGTGCTGATCACGTGCACATGCCAGAAAGAACTTCAAGCTCCGCTATTGTCTAAATCCCTGGAGATGCTGAGTGGTGGAGGCACTTACCATACCGGACCTTGATTTGGAAGATCACCGAGTCACTTTTATTCTAAGAAATCCATCAGAGAGAGGATTTCACACTAAGTAGTCTGTCACTGGCAGCACATTTACATGTGGAACCAATGACTGAACCATAAAAAAGAATGTGAAGAATATCTGCCACTGTATGATTTAAAACTCCCTAAGCAGGACAGAAGATCAATGAGGCCAAGAAAAGCGTCTTTGTAAAGATAACAGCAGGAATGTTGCAACTGAGGTAGAAAAAGCAAGGTCTGAGGTAGGTTCAGCTGTTACCAGACTCAAAGATCTAGATACTGTAAAAGGTGACAGCAACAAAGACCCTGTGATCCTTTTGAATGTAAAGAAACTGAATCTGCATGGATTTGTTACAGGTAGGGCCTCCAGGTTCCAAAGACTTCCCAGATATCTGGCCAAAAGAGTCAAGAGATCTTCTAAATGCAGACTACAAAGTTTCTTATCACTGCACAATTATACACTTTTAAAATAAATTGAGCCTGTCTGTTTCAGGAATGAGTTCACTGGTCTGATTTCTCACTTTGCCAACCATGCTGGTAGAGCTGCAATTCCTTTTGAATAATGTTTCTTGAAAGCTGGGTATTAGTGTAAAATTGCAGCAAGTCTTATAACTGGACTGCAAAGTTTTCGTATGCTTAGAATTACATTTATCATTGTGTTATTTACTCCTCTAATTAATATCCATTGAGAAATATTGCACATTGAGAATTGCATACGACTCCTGTTGTGGAGATTTGAAGACTGAATGTGTTTGATTAGAGAATTGTGAAGTGTCTCAATATTTATGAGATATATAAANCGATGCCGAGAGCAAGAGAGTGAAGCTGCCCCCACCCCTGCCCTTTATCTCCCAAAACCTCGCGGTATCAGGTATCACCTTCCCCCCCCCTCAGGAGAGAAAAACTCCCTGAGACCAAAAAAGGGTGTATTGTTTTGGTCAAACACCCATAAGTACCCAGTAATTAGTCTCCTAGCGACTTTGTGGGAAAAAAAATCTACAGGGAAAAAAAACCCCACAAATCTAACCACCAACATACATAAAAAAAATTGAGCCCGAAATCCAAATGATCATGAATTTTTACCGTCAGCAGATTTTCAGAAACTCCTGCATGATTCGCCTGGCTAAAGTTACCTCATTACATCAGGTGTAAGTGTGTGGATAATCAGGACTATCACTGCTTACTCCTTTAGGTTCAAGTCATGCCATTAACAGCTGTGGAGGTCTAAGTTGCAGCCTAGTTCTCAGATTGTGTTTTCCTTCTCTTCCCTGGATATTTAAGAATCACCTCCAATTCCTTGTTGCTGATGTGTAGCTAGGAGTTAGAACGCTTGAAGAATTAATTGGTTGGTTCCAGAGTAATCATATCTTGTACTTACACAGCTGCACAAAATTTACATACTGTAGCTTCAGAGGAACTATGGTGTCCTGTTTTGCAAAATGATTAAATAGAGTGAATGAGCACTGCAACATACTCATTAGAATGGAAAAGTTGGCTTAAAAGTCCAAAGTTTATTCTCTAGAATAATCTCAAATGTGAGCAAATGAGTGCAATTGCAGTGTTCTTAGAGATACTTCTGACATTGCTGTGGGATGAAGGACAAACATTATGTCAGTAAAACTCCCGTGGTCCTTTCTAGGAAAAACATCCACCAAGATTTCTCTTCTCTCTGTCATAAAACTTTTTTTTTACTTTTAAGAATATGTTAGATGGCTGAATTTCCAGAGGATTTAGCAATGATTAGTTTGGTTCGCTTTCACCTATGTACTTTTTTTTTAAAGAAACAATTGATCCTTATGACATGTGGTACTTTTTCTGGGATAATTTCAAAGTCCAAAACTCTTTGTTTAACATGTTTCATTTCACAACTGACACACAACTGCATTGCTTTATTCTGTTCCCTCAGTAACAGTAACCACAGAGCAGCCGTACCATAATTTCTGAAATAGTGGCAAACTTTATCTTGGGACACAGAATTTCTGAATGGGAGAATATAAACTTTGTGACTTACTCTGGGTAAGAAATTGTTCTAAAATAAATAGCTTTTTTTTTTTTTTTTTCTTTTGCTTCCCAGCTGTCAGTGCTTGGAGGAGTGGAAGAGACAAAAACCTGATTGTGTAAATGCAATACCCCAAGCCTGAACTCATATTAATGATCATAGTGGAATTAAGAGATTTTGCAAGATCATTAAAATCCTGCTCAGCTCCTTGTGATAAAGAACTCAGAATAATACTACTAGACTGACAAACCGTGCACAAGTGGCTTGAAGGTTGTTGCTCATGTCAGCCTCCCTCTCTTCCTGCCATTTGGAGGCAAAATCCCATTCTCCTTTAACTACAAGTGAAGAGCTGCACTTTCTTGAATCTCCAGCCATTGCATTTGCTATAAACTCCGCATGGTAAAGGTTTGCTTGTGGTCTAAACCACAGGCAGTTTTCCATTGTTTCAGCTGAAGCAAAAGTCATGTTTTGTGCAACTGGGATGCTCCAAAATTTAAAGTCAATCTGTTTAGCTAAATGTCAACCTATAAAATGGCTATAATGTTTTGAAAGTGCTAATGTGTAAAATCTTACAGTTTTTTGATAAGTAGTTTTTATGGTGGGTAAAACACTGGAGATTAGAGATACATGTATTGCCAAAGACCAGTCTTTATATCAGTAAAATGCAGGAAAATGACAAAAATATATTTTCCAATTTATGATAGTATAATCAATTCAACATGATTGTGTATGTTTCATGGTAGTTTCCCCCCCAGTCCTAATGCAATGCACTAAAAGACAACTTTTTTAGCTGAAAACATGATACAGTCAAGTCAAAAGTTGTCTCATACTCGGGCATTGAGAATAATCAGGGCTGAAAGAGTTGCTGAGAACAGAAAGAATTGTTTTTGTCTCTCAAGCTCTCTCTCTCTTCACTACTGAGACAGACAAATAAAGGGGGAGATTCTTTTTAAAATTCCACTGACTCTGCTTGTGCCCTTAGATGATCCTGCTTGAGCAGAGAGTCTGGACCAGATGACCCTCTGTGGTCCCTTCCAGCCTGACCCATTCTGTGGTTCTCTTACTCTCATCTACCCAAGCACATCTCCCTCCAACATATTTCTCAGTTTGTTTATAACAGTGGTTTCTGTGAATGGTGACAGAGTAGTTAATTAGAGACCAGCAGAATTATCAGATGTGCTTGAAGGATGCCAGCAACACTTCTCACTTCAGCAGGGTGCAAAGGATTTACCCTGCAAGGGGTTGTGGCTGGGTAGCTCTGTGAAACCCAGCTGTACTGCCTCCAGGGTCTGTGCTCTGACAGGGGATAAAATGGAAAACCCACACCTGCGATGGCCCTTTTTTCAGGTACTTCTGAGTAGAGGTAAAGTAACCCACCTAATCAGGGGTCCTGAGACTGAAACTGCAGAGCCTGATACTACCCTCTCCCATGTACTATCAAATTGGCATGGAATAAAAATGGTGTGTGCAATCTCATTAGCCTAATTAAAATTTACAGAGCACAGCCTAGGCCAAGAGGCATAGCCTAGGTCAAGAGATGCAACTCTAATCAGAGAGGAGTCAGTGGATTTACAAAACACCTTTCTCCTCTCAGTGACCAAAGTCCAGCTCTTCAAACATGTTGTTACTCTCTGTGTTAAGAAAAGACCTCTTTCCACCAGGAAAAAGACATAGCACTGTGATGTGAGGGTGGAAAGTTAGGTACTACAAATATGGCGAGGTGTTTGGAGGAGATCAGACAGACTCATTTTTATTAAAACTGGTGTCTGCTTGCATGAAACAGTGAAGCCACTATGAAGGAACATTTTCCAAGATACCAGTCTGCTAATAAACTGTGAAAAGATACTGAAATTCATCTATTCATCTTTTATTAATAGCTTCATAACCAGGCATAGTGACTCTCCCTCCCTTCCTTTGTGAAGAATATGAACTGATGGCAGTTTTGACACTTTTCATCTTTGTTCTTTATAAGCCATTTAAAAACAAAGACTTTAAAATGTGATCAATTGTAGTGGCTTATATGGACAGGTACTCAAAGGCACGGAGAGAATAAGATTTCTTGCCCTGATACATATATATAATGTAGTTTTCTGGAGACTTGGAACACCTTGGGGGAAATACAGATCATTAGATAGGAACATCTTTTTGTCACTATCAATAGTCTATCTTCTTTTTATTCACAATTAACTGGTATTTCCCTCTTTTTGGTATTTCCCTCCTTTGCTTGCCTGCCTAGACAAATTGGATCAAATATCTGTTTTTCTGTTATTTGAATTATTTCATTATTCACCAAAGAGGTGTTTGGCAGGGTGGGTAAGCAGAAGAATAATGAAATGAGTTGAGAAAGTTTAATAAACATAAATAAAACTTGAAAACAACAGCTTAAGGTTTTTGAGCCTTCAATGACCCTTTGATTACTTCCATTTTTCACTCCTGTGTGTAAGTATGCATTGCAGCAAATAAAGTAGGAGAGGGAGTAAGCGGAATAAAATTTTCCATAAATAAAAAGGGAAAAACAGAGAGAGGTAGAATTCGACTTGACCACTTGAGTGAAGAAACACCTTTTATCGTAACTCATATTTGGCAAATACATCTGTTGAAAAAAGAGGTTGAACTATATCCTCCTACATTTAAAAGCTTGCTGGTTTTTGAAGATGAATAAAATCATCCAGATCAGTTTCACAGGGGTGCTCCTTCCCATGGCAGACTTGACTCGTTGCTCCTCCACATGGAAGCTGTGGCTGTGGAGGGGTCTCTGGCTCCTGGACCCCACAGACATGCTCTCGTTCTATTTTGATAAGGCTTGTTTTAGAATGAAGAAGTTACCTGCAAGTTGAAGATTCACTGCCCTATCCTATAAAAAGAGTATTTGTGAGAGGGAACACACTCGGAGCCCACACAAACCAACCTAATGCTAGCAATGAAGAAAGTCAGAGAAAACAAGCTCTGTTACCAGGAAATCCTAGCCAGAGGGACCAGCGTTGGGTACTACTGTATTCAGGAGCCTCCTTTTCTTCAGCATAATACTTCTGGTAAACCTGTACTACAATGTCTCCTACTCCTACTGGAAACACCTGTTTTGTGTGTATTGCCTTAAAGGAAGAAATATGGATCTCTCTCTCAATGGTGGCTGGGATTCTGTTTCATAATTTCATATGTTCTCTTGAAAGAGCAAAGTGCCTCTTTTAACGTTCTTATTACTTTTGAAATTCTTATAATGATGGTTAAAAACCCAAATCTCATGACAGGAGGGTTGTTATACAGCCTTTTTGCTTGCTACCTCTGGTCTGCATTTCAGCTATTGCTAATGCTTCTGCTTCCTCCTTCCAGAAGAAAAGTAAAAAGAGCAAGTATCTATTGGACCTGATGCCTCAGGTTTCCCAGGCTGATGTATCCCTGTCCCTTCCCTCCAACAAAGTTGCTGCCTAAGGGCCAGTAAGTTGTTTTTTTTTCACACTTCTGTTGATTATATTTCCATTACTGAACTTTGCACACATTTTTCCTATTTGTTTTTTCTTTTCTATTTTATTCTTTCAGAAGACTGGCCTATCTTTTTTGCATGTGCAGTTTTGCCTCACGGAAAACAATCCTTACTTTTGTGGGAGTACAGGTGAATTGAGGGTTCTGACTGGAGCATTCAAATAACTGCAATTTAAAAATTGCCAGACTAAGGGTGACCTTCAAACAGAAGGTGGAAAAGTTTCAGTTTTCTAGAATGTTTTTTAAAAGAATTTAAGCCAAGAGCATCCACAGGCAAACTCATTTATCTCCTTCCATCTTCCAGGGAAAGCTGATTTGATATTTTGTGTGAGCAACATATATTGACAAACAGAGACCACAATCTTCTTTATTAATGACTGCAAGGCTGTGGTGTGAAAATTTGTCTCAGTCTTCAATGCACTGCAAATGTATTCCTGCATGGCAAGCCTGAAATTGTAGTAATACTGTTTTCTATTATGTTGTAAATTGACCTTCTACAATAAAAAGGCAGCACAAGAGGACAGCCTGGATAATCCTACAGCTGCTTCTTGGATTTTTCAGAGACTTGGCGCTTCCCACCTTTGACCTTGTGAATTTTGCAGATAATAAAGAAATAATAAATACTTTGTGCAGCTTAAGTTCAGGCTAGGTTAGATCAAAACTAAAAGGGGACTGTGACAAACTGTAGCTGAATTTTAAATGAGTATAAGACTATTATGACTACTGATATCTTGAATCCTAAGTTCTATATTAAGGTCAAGATAATGGCTTAGTGTTTTATGAGCCTTTGTAGTCTGAGCGGCACCATCTCTTTAATCTTAACTTTGCCTCGAGGTAAAATAAATCTCAGTGTTGTAAACTCTATTGTAACATAACTGCCCTGTTCAGGAATGATCATTTTTTCTAAATGTCACTAATGTCTTACTGTGGCACAACAAGAAAGGAAATCTTGCTTCCTTCTCTTGAAATGGCAAATCTGGAAGTATTGTAGCTTTTCTGTGTGAACTGAATCTTTATTTTTGAGCATTTTATCTCCAGCATTTTGAGTTTTTTCAGTTATTTTCATCACTGCATAACTCAGGTTGAAAAGAAAACTGACTGCCATCTTCAGTGGCATTCTCTGAATGTGCGCAGCTTATTTGTTTATGCATCTGTCGTACCCAAAGACATATTTGAATAAATCAAGAATGGACCTTATGAGTATCTGTCTGGATGTTTGAAAAAGAACTGCCTTGATTGGGTGGAGGGAGAGAAGGTAGCAAGTAGGGTAGGCACTTTATTCCATGAAAGCCACAGCCCTATAGTTTTGTTGTCTGAACCAAAAATATGTAAGACTGTGTCTAGGCACACCACCTAATATAATGGATTTCTCAGAGGA
Source organism: Donacobius atricapilla (assembly GCA_013397315.1). Taxonomy (NCBI): domain Eukaryota; kingdom Metazoa; phylum Chordata; class Aves; order Passeriformes; family Mimidae; genus Donacobius; species Donacobius atricapilla. The sequence goes on along the minus strand of WBMY01011897.1, from coordinate 629,737 downwards.
GCCCTTCTATAGGTGATACCTTTGTGATTTTCCTTAACATTGTGCTGCTACAGCTATTTTCCTCGTATTTTGCTTTTTGTACTTCGTTATCAGTCTTTTTTTTTTATTTATTTTTTTTTTAAATTTGCATTTGCGTGTATTTATTCAGCACCTGTTCCTTCTTTTCAGGATCTTAAAAACTGGGAGATCATTTAGAAATCCAGATAGACTCCTTCACAGTGTACTGTGATGCAGTTTGTAATTTCAGGCAGGATTCTTTGATGAGACATAGGGTGCATCCTGGATTACTCTGCTTATCAGATGATTTCCATGTGTCCACTCATTCCTAGAAGAAGCTGATAATGAAGTGCATGGATGCGTAGGTATCCTAATTATCTGCCAAAGTGAAACAAAGAGTGGGCAATGTTCAATAGTTGATTTAGTGCTTTACACTGTCCTAGAGAAACATCATGGGGAAAATGCATTTTTTGTGTCTGTATTTTTATAAGTAATAATAATATTATAGTAATAATATTTGGCCACTCTCATATTCTGGATGTTGCTCTGGTGAATGATATCCCTGACCATGAACCAGAAAGTGGACTACATGATCTTTTGAGGTGCCTTTCAACTAAAACCCTTCTATGATTCTATTTAGTCACCCAATCTGCCTACACAGCAGTGGAGAGAGATGCCTGCAGGTGATTTGTTGTATCCCAAGTTGGTCTATGTGAGATAGAAGAAAATAATTGCTCTCTAGGTGCACTTGCCACTCTCCATTGCATGGGGGACCTTGTTATTGTTATAATAGGAAACATAGCTTGCATCTTAGTGAAATACCCTGAACTTAAGGGAAATCCCTTTCATAAAGCATTTTCAATGGGAACATTCAAGTGTGGAAATATTCAAGGTGGGAGGAGATGTTGGTGTGACTTTAGCACCACATACTCTGAGCCAATTCATCATTTTTTAACCCTGGAGGAAAACCTTACCTCTCATATTACCCTTCTTTGGTGCATGGCAAACAAGTCTTCTGTGTTTTTACCCACAGACCATTGTTATCAAATTAAGATTCTTGCCGATTGCCATTCAAAACCTGAATGGCACAGCAATCTGCCTCCATTTCTCTCTCTTTTTTTTTTTTTTTTACTTGAAACTTCATTGCAAAATCCTGGTGTTTATCATCACTTCTGAAGCTCACCTCTGCTCTCTAAATGCAATAAAATGTTATTTAATGCTCTCTCTGATGTAAATTTATACTTTCAGAATCTCTGTAGGTTGACATTGGTCATCCATGCAAGACATTAGGTCTGCCATTCTTCCTTCAACTCATTCACCTTACATCAAGGAGGATGTGAGGATAAATTACTCCTTTTCTGCTGCCATGTTTGCCATCATTTAACAGCCTTGTTTCAGGGCAGAAGAACCTATAGGTTTTGAATTATGTATGCTTGTGAAAATTACTCATTAGAAGTGAAAAAAATTTCTAGTATGATGCATCCAAAAAAGTTCTTCCTTCCGTGGAAGTGTTGCTGAACAAATTTAAAAATTCCTTCTGTTTACAAATCCAGATCATTCTGTTAAAGCAATAATATTATTCAAGGCTATTTGGTCTGTGCATATTAAAGAGTTAAGGTTTTTTTTTTTAATTGTTACAGTAGGCTCTTGAGGAAAAAGTTTAATAAAACCCAATAAAAATGGTTAGTGTAAATTATTGTGCAATCCCAGGCAATGCACCAAGTGAATTTTGTTTTATTATGGTTTTTTTTTTTTAATTGAAAACTGCAGTACTTTCAGGCAAGGATCTGGAATTCTGCCACCTTCCTCTCCCATGTATTTCTAACCAATTTATGGCATAAGAGCCTCTGGATGTAGAATGCCTTTCAAATTTTGTAAGTGTTAGGACAATGGCATTTCAGTCCTATTTGAGATGTGCTGAAGTTACTGTATTGCTAATAATAATGCTCTGAAAAAGCACTGTTAAAGCCCCTGGGGATTTCACATTGATGATATGATGCACACCAGCTCACCTCTGCAGAGATCCTGAATCGTGCTCTTATGGCAACCTGAAGTCTTGCTGCCTTAGACATTTAAATTTAACTTAAGTTAAACGAAACTTATTTATGATGATAGATATAAATCTCTGCCCTGAGGAACAATTACTGTCAGGATCTTGACCCTGCCTTAAGTGATCACGACAGCTACTGTACTTCTATCTATCAGGAATTCTTCCCAATCCAATTGCAAAGGGAACTGGTTCTAAGAAAGCCCTGTTTAAAGTCTGTCCGGTGGCAGAATTTAATAGCTGTTGACATAACCCAATAAGTTGGTAGTAGCTCACAGAGAATAATGCATGTAAAAAAATTAGCCACCACCACTGAGTATGGGCAGTTGTCAGGCAGAGCTGCTCTGGACTTCTTTGTGAGCACCAGCATCTCTTATGCTAGGGAAAATATTTTGCAGTGGCCATGTAAAACTAAGTCTCCCAAATGCCCTCCTGTGTTGGTAACAGGTTGTGAATTTAGAGGAGATATTTCTGTTTCCTGCTTGGCTGGGTGCAGAGGAGAACCTGAAAGAATAAGCATTTTGAAGCCTGCTGTACAGTGAGAACACTTGCAAGACCAAGTGTAAAATGTGCTTTCTACCTATACCTGTGCAAATAAATCATGATTGTTCCAGTCTTGAACTAAAGTAAATGTCAAAGGAATATAGAAATTCTGTCTTTTTTTCCTCATATACAAAGTAAAATGTCCATGGTGATTTTTATTTTATCTTTGTGTTGTTTTTCTCTATCAATGTGCCCATTGATAACTTATACATAAATACTTGGTCAGGTTTCTCATTTCACTACAAATATTGGGAGAAGATATAACTTTTGTTCCTCTATCATGCGAGGCAACCAAATAATAAATTTTCTGCTTCATAATACTTTTAAATTAAATTTTAATTTCTTCTGTGGCTTATATTTAAGTGTAAAAATTTGGACTGCTTTTATTTTTTTGTTGTTGTTGTTTCTTACATACAGAACAATATAACTTTGGACTAGAGTATTTTGATTTTAAGCTATTTCAATTTTTTAAAAGATTTCATCTCAGTAAGTAAATATATTTCTTTTTCCTGTAGCTAATTTTTATGTTCAATAGTCCTCCAAATTTAATGGTGAAAGCAGATCAATATTTTTTTCAGGTAATTATTATATGTGTTAGTGTTCTTGCAGTTGTTCCCACAAGGTTATAAGAGATGGATGGAGAATATAACTCCTTTGAACACACGGTGCATACACAGACTCATTTCGGGGACAGCTGCATGTCACAGGCAGGTACAAGGACCCTCAGTGTCTATAACTGAGAAAGGGAGATGAAGACAAAGAACTCACGTTGCTGCATATGAATCTCAAGGCTGTTTGTATTGTTATAAGTCTCAGAATTGTTACATCCTCTTTTTAATCATTGCCACTTAAAGATGCAGTTAATTAGATGTATTTTTACTGCTTGTGTTAGATCCAGAACCATCCACTGAGCTTTGAGGGGAAGTAGAGCAGGCAGCCCCATGGGCAGCCCCTGGCACTGTGTACCTCACATCTTCTCACCACTGGGCCCCTCCCAGTGCTCATTGCTGCTTTTCCTGAGGCTTAGGAAACAGATAATTTATCTTCTTAGTTATCACTACTGATCAGGAATGTTGCTCTCCTCCTTTGAGGTTGCAGAGAGCAATGGTCTCTTTCCTTTGCCTGCAAAGTGGAAAGAAAAGCTCTTCCACCTTAGAGACAAACCCCCCTTGTTTGCTTTGTCTTAACAGATATCTAGTGGTTATGAAATTTGTGGAAGGCAGTATGGAAATAATTTCAGAATAATATGCACTGGGCCTTATAGAATTATTTTGGTACATGCAAATAAAATTTATAATTGTAAACAGTTATTGCAGTTGTATAATTCTTCAAAGCAATTTTTTATAGTGGCACCTGAGAATATTCATATTTCTACACGAGTATTTGACAGAGCAGCCCTGTTACATGTGTGATGGCAAGAAAATTCTTTCCTTGGAGTTTATTTCCTTGGAGTTTATTATGAGGTTGCATTCTAGGAAACCTACAGCTCAAAATTTCTCCCTCTTTCTCTCTAAACAAACTCACACAAGATATGGCATGCACGTCTGTGTGTTCTGCTGTGGGAAACAAGTGCTGAGCTGCCTCTACAGATTGCATATTAAAGAATTTAGCTACCCAAGCTGCAAGTGACATAGCTAGTAATAAACCCAGGTAAGATTAATGACAAGAGGCTGGGAAAATTTTCTCCGGAACAGAACCACTTTGGTGGTACTAATAATTGTTATTCATTACAGGTTAGTTCTAGCAGCACAACAAACACTGTTGTCAAGCTTGCTAATTCCCTGAGCTTGTTTACCCACTTGTTTAAGAAGATTTTGTGCTTAGTTCTGTTTATTCATGTTCCTCTCTATCCTTTTCCAGGGTTGGTTTGGTTTTGATTTTTTCATGTTCTCCAGAGCAAGTTCTCTCTTTGCAGCCCTTGACATGGCAAAACCTGCTAAGATGGAGTGAAAAGTTTCAGAAATATAAAAGGAACTCTGCTGCCTCTCAAACAAAGGAATAATACTGTAAGGTTAGAGATACTTTTTAGCAATCGAGCAGAGGCAGTTATGCTTTGATTAGCTTGAAAATGCACAGTCCTTTTAGAAAAGATAAATAGTTTTTTGAGTTTTCTTTTTTTCCCTAAATCTTTAGAAAACAAGTTTGTTCTAGGCTCATTTACACTGAAAACTTCACTTTGGCATTGAAAGATAAATGATTGCCTTATGATGACTGCATAGTAAATTTATAATATAATTTCTATTTTTTATATTCCTCTTTATTTTTTTATTGATACCTGAAATTAGGGGAGATTTATGAAATAAATTATATGAAAAACTAAATAGTGTACAATTCCTTCAATTTCTACTCATACTGACTTTTTAGGATAACCATGACACTTCTTTATTATCACTTCTCCTCCAGTTCTCTTTTAATATCTCCATATCACATAGCTGTCCATATAGTCCGGTAACAGAAAAAGAACACCTGTAGAAAAAAAATCATAATGTCTTAGCAGGATGCTAGGATGTAGGACTTTTATTAGTATAGCATTCAGAATGCCTAACCAGAATTTGGTAAAGAATATCTTTTAAATTTTGTATTTATTTATCAGAATTCAAAAATCTGATTGCAAGTCAATAGAAAACAAATAAATGAAAAACCCAGAACAAAACAAAATAGGGGAAAAATGATGCAGTGGTAAAATTACCAAGGCTTTATTAATATAATCTAAGTGTGAGTAACAGACATGGCTGGCCCGTATTTCTGGTCCTTTGATATTGAGTGAGGAGGTTGACTCAGAGATCTTAAATTAACCTTTGCTCTGAATTGCATTATGGAGGAACCTGTCCCTCGGCCACTGGCTTTAAAGAAATCCTGTGTGACTCACTGGGTGAGGTAAATGATATGAAATTAGCCCCTCAGAGGATACAATTTTCCTTTATGTGTTTTCGGTAAACTCTAAGAGGGGACTTTGTGCATACTTGAGTGACCACTCTAGCATGATGGGAGAGGACTAACATGAGTCCACTCATCTGCTATCATGGTAAATTAATGTTAAAAAAAGAATTTCACATTTGAAGCAAGTTGTTCAGACTAGCAAGAATTATGAATTGTATTTATTTAAGGAGATATGGTGGGCCCAAGTAGAATTCTGCTTAAGTTCTTAAGGGAAGCACCCAGAAAAATCTAAAGGATCATGACCAAGTCACTGAAAAATCAAAAGAAATGAAAATGAGTAACAGCAACTAGAATAACCAGAACTGCTCTCCTCTCTTCAAAACCTGATCATGCCAATAAATTTAATGTCCAACATCAACCACTGAGATGCTGGAAGAATGTGAGACGGCAAAGAAACTCTGACAAAATCTCATCAACAGATCTGAGCTACGATCTTGCTCTTAAATTGGATTCCAACACACCATGCTGTTCAAATGACCCCTTTTTAAAAAGACTGCCAAAAACTGCAGTAAGTGGAGACCTGTGCTGGCCTCTGCTTTCTCTTGGTAATATATACCCTGGAGAAAGGAAATAACTCACAGCATAATCAAGTTAGATCTATAATTTCTAGGGTATTTTGTATTGTCCTTTTGGATAATGTAAGGTCAGTAGATAAATCTAAAAAAGTAAAATGTCAGAACAAGCATCAACCTTGTTTTCTGTAGAAAGGGATCTTGACATAATCCAAAACAAAGATTTATAAGATCATGTCCTTGTAAATAATGTTCCCGAATGTTAAGATCAAAATGTTCAATGGGAGTTTAGCACGGATGCCAATCCTCTCAGTTATTAACAAACAGGTAAGAATTTCTTGTTCCCTCACCATTCCATGGATGCAGGAAACACAGGCCAGGTACAATGCCAGTGTCCAAAACTTAGACCAACATTCCTTTTTGCCCACATTTTCTCTTATTACTTTGTTTATTGACAGATAAGATTTCTATCTGGATTCATAGTACTGTTTGTATCTTGGGTGAACTACTGGACAATGATGCTGAGGTAGTTCTCTCTTCTACCTGTAACTCTGTTACTGAGCTTCTCCTAAATCTGGCAAGTTCTTGTATATTTCTAATGCAGTCATTAGTCACTATGTTTCTTGGAAAAAATGTGTTATGATCAGAAGTATCTGTAAAAGAAGCAGGAAATTAGGAAAGCAACAGTAATTCCTACCATAAAGCAAAATGACCAATGAAACTTTTCAGAAGGATGGTCACAAACCTTTACAATGCAAGGCTACCATTGGAGACTGGATTGCTTCACTGAAAAATCTCCTGTCCTCTAGAGTTTTTTCCACCTCATTCCAAACATTTTTAGCAATAAACTATTTTGGCTGATTTTTCTTTGTATATAATTTTTGTTAGCTGGGAATTAGCTGAGAGACCTGGACCTGTGTGTATTTCACAGGAATTGAGATGTGAATTCTGATCTTCTCAAAGCCATAACTTGCAAATGTATGAGGAAAGTTACATGCCTATCTATCAGTGTGGGTGTAAATATATACACATATATGGACATGTGTGGTTAAACTGAAAACAGACCCCCAAAGTTTTAACATCATTTTTAAACAGATGCAGACAGTGTTCATTACTTTCAATATCTAATTTCTATGCTTTTCTGTTTTGGTTCAAAATTAGGAACAAGCCCCATTTTTGTGCAAAGGTCTTTAGATTTGGTTTCTAGGCCTCAAGGTAGATATGGAAAACTAGGGTGCGACTGTTCCAGTTCACAGGTGCTCACAGGCTGTATACATAAGCTTGTAAAAGATGGATTCTGCGTGTCATATAAATGATACCAGGTATGACTCTGTGCCATGTGTGATTATAACTGCATTTATTTTGACATGATAAGGTGTAATTTTCAGTTCTTAACACCTGTGCAGAATCTGTTGCCCTGTAATTCACTTACAGACTAATTATGATCTTACATAAGCAACTGGGATGTTTCCTTTCTGAATGTAAGAGGCCTTGTATTAAGACTAAGCTGCTTTGCAAGCTTGCGTAGAGAGCACAAGCTTTTAAAAGTCCATGTGAAAGTTTGTCGAGACCTCTGATAAAAATCAGAGCCTTTGAAGTTCATCAACTGCTACTTAGAATAATAGGAATAGGGACAATTCTCTCCTTTTAATTAACATTTGCTGGTGGATGAAGCACAAAGAGATAAACTGTTTGTAAAAGCTTAAGAGTACACCACAGAAGTCTGAGTCAGTATTGTTACTTGAATGCGTCAATGAATAACAATGAAAGCCATATAATGAAAAGTTTTTTCTTCTCATTTAATTCTAATATGCCATAATGGAAGCTTCTGTGGTATGAGAAGCCTTTTCATATATAATTATATTGTTGAAAGCCCCCCAAAAAAGAAAATTGTAAATTCTGAAGGCCGCAAAAGGACAGATAAATGAATGGCAAATTCCACTGAGCATTTTATCAGCTTCCTGCCATTCTCTCAACAGTGCCAGATAAAACCCCTAGTGTTTAAAGGTCTTGTGAAAGGCTATGCATAAGCTTGTAAAATGTGTATTAATTATAGAAAGTACATCACAGTCTCCTCAAACTTCAGTCAGTTTTCTCGAAATACACAAACATTTCTAGCACTTTCCTATCTGGCCAAGATGGCTGCTTTTAAGATTGAAATTATTGAACAGTCTTTATGAAATAATTTGGCCAAAGACTCTTATTATTTGCAAATAGAGTTGTAGCTTATCTCCTGCTGTTCTTCATATACTTTCTATTATAGGCTGAGCAGGTAGTGAGGTGAGTCCTTCACTTTGTTCAACAGAAACTGCTAGAAGGCACTGCTCTGAGCAGCTTAGACCTCATCACAGGCACTTGGGCTCAATCTGTTTGTGATGGCTATTCATGTCAACAATTTTCCAATTTCAAAGTATGAAATGAGAAAAACATGCTATTCTGTCTGTCCTACAAAAGTTGAAAATTCTGTATATTTCAGAATTTGGAATGCGTTATTGGGTAATGAGGAGGAGAAGCAACCTGAAATATTTTTTGGGCAACACCTTTGGAAAAAAAAATCCAAATCTGAACACTCACAGAAACACACACATGCAGAGGGAAAAGAAAAGGAAGTGGAAGTTTGTTAATTTTATAAGCTGAAATTTTTCAAAGATTGAGCATAGCCCATTCTCTCCTACTGTTAACTGTGGCATGGCCAACAGCTGTTGGGAAGAAGTGAGAAGGACCTTCTGTGAAAGTATCTTTCTTGGAAACACTGAAATGCTTCGATGACAGGCACGGCAGGGGTGAAGCCAGGGATGGGGGGCTGCTCTTGGGTGCTCCTAGTGCTGCCCTCAGGGGAAGGAGAGGGAAAGGAGAAAGAAATGCAGCTGGAATGCAGACTTCAGGAGAGAGAATGAAAACAAAGAGGGCATGACTTTAGGGAAATATGAGCAAAGATATGGGAGAAGTGATATCAGAAGGTACCAGAAGATCACAGAGAAATGACAGACTTGAGCTAAATGAAGATGGAAATAGAAACAAATTGTGTATAATCAGTGGAAGAAATATTCTTGCAGAGCCCAGGGCTGAGAAGATCCCATTGAAGCCTGTCTGTCCACGAGGCAAGTTTATTCCTTTCTTTTCCAAGTCTTTCTGAGCATTTTACAGCAGTTTCCTGAATTGTTTTACTGAGTTAAATTACTGGTTGGTTTGGTTGCTTTAGTTTGTTGGTTTTTTCTAATAAAGTTTTTGTTGCTATGGACAAAATTCCTTTGCATCTCTCTAGAATTTAACAGGCCCATTGGATCAGCTGTTGGATCACCTAGAGACTTCTGAATAATTATGAAGTCAAAATAAAATCATGTTGAGGAATACAATTGGTGCAGGTAGCTTGGTATGCAGCTGATGTGGGTGCTGCAGATTGAGCTCTGGGTGATGGGAGCCCCAAGCAAGAGGCCAAAACTGCTGCTGACCCTTTGCACAGGAAAGGGCACAGGGACCTGTGGCCCTGCCTGGTGGCTGGACACTCAGGGACACGGCAGGAGCCAATGGCACAGAGGAAAAACCTCACACAATCACACTCAGACTGTGAGGGTATGAAAGCCCAGGGGTTCCTTGGTTTGGGGTCTCTGCTCAGGGGCACCAGTTCATGCTGTTATTCTGTTGTTGCACCATGACTAAGGTCTTTTAAGGATCCATATGTCTGAGGCTCTGCTATGGGAAACCAAGGGTCGAGTGGGTAAGGAAACCTTGTCTGACTGTGGGTGTGGGGTGTGCAGGGAGTCAAGTGAGGCACCCATCGGCTCCCTGGAGCCGCCTGCTGCAAAGGGGCCTCGGTCCCAGCTCAGGTGGTCCAATATGTGACTGCCAGAGCAGCTCCTGGATGGGCAGACAGAAAAGTTTCCTAAACATTTACATCATTACAGTAACTGGAATGTATGCTACATGGCTATTCCTACAAATATGAGATTTTAAAAAAATACATTTTTCTTTTAGGGATTCTTATGTGTGGAGAAACTTTATTTTATCTTGGTACTCTTTTTAAAATAGTTTTACCAGACTCATGAACTACTGTGCACATATATTCTTTCTTTTTTTCAAAGGAGAACTGAGAAGAAAGCATTTCCCCATTTTTGCAGTAATATTGTGAATGTGAACAAAAAGCAGCTTTCTCTCCATTGCCGTCAATCAGAAGTTTATGTTGCAAACGCATTTCAATTTTATCTCTGCTTACATTCTTGAGCAATTTCTTTTTTATGTTGACACATGAAAGACATGTTACCTTTGTCTTAATATTGAGGTACAAGTCAGGCTTGTCCTTTGCATCAACCAGGCCTAAGCTGTTGCTTTTTAAGACAGGTAATGTAACATCTGTTGGTCATCATCACAGAGCAGTGCTGTCTTTACTTCTGCAGCACTATGGCTGCTCTCTGCAGGGTTGTCCTCTCTCCAGTGTTGCACCTCAGGGATTATGAAAAGGATGTTAAAACCCCACAGCATGCAAGTTCCACTGCTTCCCACCACTGGAGCAAGGGGTTTATCATATCCTATAGGGAGGTCACTGAATGGCTAGTCACAGCTGCAATGCAATTCCTATAGGAAGTCATAACTGTCTGACAGTGCTGGGTTTTTTTTTGAGAGAAGGTCATCAACAATTTTCTGAAGTGCTGCATTTTAAATAAATAAAAGTTTTCTTAAATCTTCACTATTTTGATTTTAATTTGTTTTACTAACAGCTTCACCTAAGAAATATTACACTGAGTGAAGTCTTGAGCTGGCTAATTGAATTTTCTTCTTTAGCCTGTGGTCAACATATCATGGGTCACACAAAGAGGGCAGTGGATCACAGTCTGGGAAGTCAGCTGATGGCTCCAGCTGAGTGTGTTGGACTTTTTGCCTGTGTGTCAGCAGTTTGCTGGACCAGAACCTGGGGTTAGGAGCCTTGGATCTCAGCAGGAGGAACAGCTCTGCCTCTGTGCTTGGCTTTTAGCAGTTTTTTAGCAGAATTTATTTTGATTGTAGGTTAATATTCACACTTTTAAAATCAGTTATTATGGCTTGGATAGCTCTACTAATGTGTTTTGTGAACTCCATTTACACCTTCACAGATCTTAGTGGGAGTTCAGCACTCACTGTGAACAATAAAATATTTGGCTAGTTTGCGCACAAATTTTTTTTTTCTTTGCCAGAGGCACTTACAAAACAATGCTCCAGAAAAATGCCTAGAAACTGCGTGTGTGGGCTTTTTTATTTTTTTGTTTCTCTTGTTTATTGCTGCTTTCTAGTGCCTCACCCACTTCTCCCTAGAGAATGGAGAATAAAAAGGAAGGTTCACATAATGTTTTTCCTATCCTAAACTGACATCCAAAATTCTCTTTTTTGGTCATCAGCACCTGAAGCAGGTATTGGAGCTGTTGGCTAATTTTTTGTTATTGATGAGTGTAAATTGTGGAGAGGTGTCCTTTGTGTCAGTCACTTTTGGCGTTTGTGTCTTGTTTAGAGAAAATTTCTTGTGTCACAGTGATACTGTGCAGTTTCAGTCAGCATTAGATTTGTTCCAGGACCACTTGATTTGTGTCAAGCTTTTCCTTGCATAAATGTCTGCTGAGATTTTAGAGGGCACAAAAAAGTTCTAATTTCTAAGGAGATGTCTAAGATATTTTGTTTAACAGATCAGAAGGAAATTAAAGGGCATTCAGAACAGTATGGAGAAGTGGGAAGATCGGGGATCCTTCAGTCATTTCAGGTACACATCCTTCTGTGGTGACATGCAAGGGCCAGCTGAAAAATGTCTCCTATGCTTGAGAAAATGAGTCTTTCTGCTTTGCCCCCCATTGAGGATGGTAAGGACTGACTGGAAATAATGCCTGAGTGGGTGTAGCTGTAGGCACCCTTTTGCTGTAAGCTGAACAGAGATGTGGCTTCAAGCTTCATGGTGTCTTGCTCTTGTATCTTGTGTCTATAGGGAATCTGGATTTTTAAAAAGCTTCCTTGTTTTCCTGAATATTATTTTAAACTATGTTCAAATGACTAAGTTGGAATATTTTTTTTTCTGTTAAAACAACAGTGCAGGCCATGGATAAGCTGTAGAAAAATCTGCTTGGAAGAATCTAATCTGCCCTTATTCTCCTGGGCTCTCTTGCTTCTAACAGTTGAGTAAATTCCATCAGAACTGTACCATTAAGACTAGAAGTAGAGTCAAGGAAGCCAAGAAGATTGTACCTCAGCTGTATCACTTAGTTCTCGAAAATCATGAGATGACCCATCTCATCTGTGAACTATCAAATGAACAGCAGATGTTTCCTACAATTTGGGTAACTCTTTTTGAGCTCAGACACACAGTTGTGTGGTGTAAAGAGGAACAATACTAAAGATGCTTCTTCTCAGTTTGTGTTGTGTTAGGAGCTGCATCTGCCTCAGAGGCAGTGATTAATCATCCAAGTTAGTGGGAGAGGTTACAAATGCCCTTGATCACTAAGGCTGGGTCATCCAAAGAATGCTGGGAAGACCTGAAAATAATCCCCGTAGTTACTCCACATGAATTAATTTCCATTCTTTTTAAATACCAATGAACATTAACTTGCAGCAAATAATGTCAAGACCAGGGAAATTAAATCATGTGCATTTCGGAGGATGGGTAGAAGCATAATTTCACATGAATGTTTGAGTGTGTGCATACATGATCTTTTTAGTCCTTTGGTTGCCTTACAATCATGGCATGGCTTGCTTTCGGACAGACTTTTTTTTACTGGTCTTTATAGTGCATATTTCGTTGGAATTAAAATGGAATATTGAAATAAAGCCTAAAATTCTCTTCACACAGATTTGTTAAGGAGAAAAAAAAACCTGGATAAAATTATACTATAAAATCTGCTTGAAGTTGATGTTTCATTGTATTAACAATAATGAAATACTTTTATAGAACTTCACACTTTATATAAAGTCTCAAATAGAGCTTCACTCTGTTTGACGATGACTAAACCATTGTAAGATCCAAAATCAATTTTTTTGTTGAGTATTCTACAACGTCTGTTTGGGTTTTTCAACACTTAAAACTATATGCTGGTTTCTACTACAGTTCCCATCTTTATGTAAAGAGAAATCAATTCTAACTATAAAAAGAATTCCTGCTTTGGTCTTCAGTTGAAAGTAAAAGGCTTCTGTAAAAGAATAAAAATAAACACATTTCTTTAATTAAAAGTAATATTTTCACATCTCCCATACTTGAGCTGAAATAACAGAAAGTTAAAAGCTAAAATTTGTCATAGAAAACTCCAATCTGTATTAATTTCTTAAACGGATTGTCACAAAGATTTGAGGTTGTCTGCAGCAAAAAAGGAGATCAATTGAATTAAACAAAAATTATTAGTCACATAAATTCAGCAATGGTTTTTTTTTTTTAAACAGGAATGTTGATGAAATCTTTCAACTATTTTTTGTTACTGAGCTGATTTTCAAACTCACCTACCCCGCAAGGCAGCTGCACTAATGCATGTCCAATCCAAGTACCACACTTGGATTTACAGAGAAACCATTTAATTACTGAGGACATTTGTATCAACTGGGACTCATTAACAAAGACAATTCTGCTTTAAGATGTTCTTCATTTGGTGATATATAAAAGTAATTCAAAATATTTAAGCTTTCATCACACAGATGGAGTGATTTCTGAATTTGTAGCTTATTTGTAATTTAGTTTAACAGTACTTATATGAATTTGCATTAATAAGTTCCAGCTCAGATTTTTGTCATTAATTAAATGAAGGAGTTGCTAAATCTGACACAGGCTGTACCAAGTGTGACACAACACTGTCCGTCTGGGCATGAGTCGCCTGTGAGTTACACCTGCAGAGGAGGCAAACCCAGCTCTTGCTCTGTCAGTGGCAGTGACAGAGCAAAGGAAAATACGTGGGCTGTGTGTGTGGGCAGAATTCCTTCTTATCCACTGTCTCTGCTGTTGAGTGCTTTTGCTTATCAGCAGCTGCCACTCATCTTTCCCGTAACCTGTTGAGATTTTCGTTAAATCTTCACATTCAAGATGCGTTTTCATCTTATGGAATTGTTCCATACAAAACCTCTGAGACAGGCTGTCCTGTCCCTCTATGTGTACACATTGCTAGTGCAGGTCCCCTTCACATCTTTATTCCTGGAATCTCTTCCTCTGACACCTGCTGTCTTGCGTTGCTCACAGCCACTCACAGTGTTTCTGCAGAGATAATTTCTCTACTAATTTGAAATCAACTGTCTCTTTCAGTTCCTCAGCTGCCATTCCTTCTCTCTCAAACATAAGTCACTTGTCTTTATTTTCAAGACCTTCTCTCATGTCTCTCACATATTTTGTTTACTACTGAAATGTCTGTTTAAATCCTTGATTGGTTGTGATATCCTAATGAATTGGAGATGATCACAGACAGGATTTTGGTGTTTTGAATCATCTTTTGGCTTCCAAATTTAGATTTCAAGATGCTATTGCAAAATGAATAAATTTGTAGGTGTGCCCTCATTTCCGGCACTGAATTCAGCAATTACCTCCAGGTCCCCGATTCCCTTTCAAACCAAAAGTAGCAGGCTTGCATTGAGAAAATGCTAGGAGCTGGAATTTTAAAGAACTTAAACTCTGAATATATTCAAAATGAAAATGTATTTTGACATTCTACAGGCTGTGGAAGCGGAATAATGTCCATGATAAGAAAATTCATATTGCTCTTTATTCCATTGAAAAGAACACAAATTCAAAGAATGAGAAAGATGACATGGGGGGGAGGCTTGGATTCAGGTAGCCTAATTTCTGGCTGAGTTGTGAAATGCTCCTAGGCCCTCCCATTAACCCCAGCTGGTTGTTCCCAGGAGCTGGTACACATACCCTTAGAGTATTTTGCGGGCCCAGTGTACAACTGCGATAGTTCATGAACAGTTTTGGTTCCTCCTCCCTTCTTCATCTCTCGAGAGTGAAAAATCCTGTCCAAGCATACACCACTGCACTAGCTAGTGCATTTACTTTCCAAACCAGCAGGAATTCACTTACGAATTCACTCTTCAAAACATGATTTATTCTGCAGAGCCATCTACTTTAATTATTATTTGAGCTTTCTAGAACCACAGGTCTGGGTAATTATTTTCATTGCCTTCCTTTGGCTGCTTATGCTGTACAGATCTGCTGTTTAATGAGTCACTCAGAGGCCAGAAGGAAAACTGAATTCCTGAAGTACAGGGCGTCTAGACAAAAATACACAAGCAAATATTTCCACTGTAAGCAAAGAGATAGTGTTTGCTTGTGATAAACTGGCTCTGAATAATTTATTTCAAAGCTTGATGTTAGGCAGCTGGATCTTATCATAGGGATAAGAAAGGGGGGAAAAGGAATGCAATGATGAGGGCAGTGATTTCAGTCATTCATTTAAGTATTGTTATTTAGAATGTTGAGTGCATAGCCTCACAGTGTCAGGTACTGCTGGTGGATAATAAGAGGCAGACCGGTGCTGCAATATAGCTTCTACACAGGTCAGTAATGGTAAAGTTAAAATTTATTTGTCAAAAATCATACATGTATGCACTATCTTCACATAATTGTACTTGGCACAGGGTTTTTTTATTTGCTACAGTTTTTATTAAATGTTTACATTACATGCAGCTGATTTCCACTTGTCATTACAAACACAGTCAACGCAGTTATCCATACAGGATTTATTTTATTGGTGCTTTTACAGTATCACATGTGTGGCAGCGTTCTGACTAGCTGTATGCAGAGCCAGCTGTAGCTGAGGGGTGTTAAATTTGGGTGTGATGGTGCACAAGTGTGGCTGGCTGAGGTGGTTGTGTGAGGGCCACAGGTACAGGTGACCAGTGGGTTCCTGAGGTGACAGCAGCATCCCCACTGTGCTGGGCTCTGGCAGCAGCCCTTCCCCGTCCCACCTGCCAAGAAAGCCAGTGACTATACCAAGCAAGCTCACCCAAAGAGCACACAGGCTTCTGAACCATTCCCATGCCACCCAATCCTGGAAACACTTTATACAGATAAACTACAGAGACTGTTAGCATAAAAAAAAAAAGAAATCTGCCAGAACTGGGTTGCTGCTAATAAATTCTGCTGGACATAAGAGACCCGGAGCTGTTACTGTATGGTATTCTTCAGACCTGCTCTTGAACGTACAGTTTCCATCTTTTTCTTCATCTCCCAGAATATTCCAAACATCTGTGCTTTCTGATAATGTGGGGTATGCTACAGGTCTGAATAGGAAAGAGTTTTCCTATTCTGTGGAAAATCTCCCTATGCTTTTGTAGAATAAATCAAATTTTTTGATGGTTGAATAGAAATTCTCTGTTTCACAGTGTAAGGTTAGGGATAGATGGCATCTTACTTTGATACTGAGCACTTTTGTGATTGCATTTCTTTGTATAACATCACTAGGATGTTGGCACTGATTGAAGAAGTTTGATGAAATAATGATGACAGAGTTATTAAAGTAATGGTGGTTTTCATGTTTTTTTTCTCTGGGTTTTTTTTGGGTTTTTTTTTTTTGGTGTAGAAAAAGAGAGACAATTTGAGATGTTGGGTCTGTGCTTTGTGTGCAAGGCTGTGTATTTTGCGTAAGTACTATGGAAAAAGAGAAGCAGTTGAGAGTACTCAGCCCTATACTGCAAACAATATGTACTAAAAAAAAAAAGAAACATGAGTAAGAAAAATAGATTTGTATTCTTCTATCTTCTGTGGCTGTGTTCCTTATCTCTGGTGTCAAGCCTTTTTTCCTGAAGTATGTTTCTCCTCTGGTAGTCAAAACCATCTCTTTTATCTTATGTCATGAAATGATAGCGCATTCTCTTGCCTCTAAGCTATCACACACACTTAGAAAGAAACTCATCAATATAAATGTTTGTGTCTATGTCTGATTGGTTTCTCATGTTTAAAAAGGAAGAAAAGGGAGATTGATTGCAGAGGCCATAAAAGTAATGATGCGTTTAATGAAAACATACATTTTATAGGAAAAACACGCTTAAAAATTACTTGAAGCTGCTGCATATGAGTTAATAAAATTAAATGACCTTCAAAATTTTTCTAATTTGACCTCGGGTTATCCCTTTGAGCCTTCAGCCGGTTTTACATTTATTTGCATACATGGCGTTTATTTTTTGTCTATCTTAAGAGCTTTCAGCTCTCCCCATTGAACAGTGTGGCTGCAGAGATACACTGCAGTGGTTACAGAGTGTGAAAACCAGGCTGCTGGCTGGCTGTCCCTGCAATGGCAGCTATCCTTCCTTCCTCCAGCCCTTCACTTTATGTTGTTGCCATAAATTTTCCTCGTGAAAACAGTGCCCCCTAAATTGTCTGTTGTGAGCTACTTCTTTTCACATCAAAACCAAACCATAATCAAGTCCAGACTGAAATGTGGCTGCATGGCTGAGTTTTCTATGGGAAACGATGTTAGAAAATCTCTATAGAAGTAAATCCTAATATGGCATAATTTCATCTCCAGCTGAGCTGAACAACTCTGGGATTGAGACAGCATCCACTGTCAGGCTACTCTGGGGTGGTGCTTGTTCATGGAAAGGAACACAGAAAAGAACATGAAGTGAAGACTTTGGTATGTTGTAAGTGTGGTGATACTGATGGCATCCATCCCAATGACCACTCTCACGCCAAGTGATACTGAAAGGTTCATGTTCACATTGGTTGAAATTATTCTTCTGTACAATGGATGAGTCATCTCAATACTACCTGGCATTTGGATTCTAATTATGCAGCTCTTTGAGCTTTGTGCTGTTGTAGTAGTAATCATTAATTATCATTAATAAAATGAATTATTGATTGTATTAGTGGAGTTTTGTTGTTTTAAGTTGCAAGTAAGTGCTGAGGAGGCTGTGTTGTAGCATGCAAGAATGTTTGGGTTTTTTGTGTGATTTCCCAGACACGTGTTGTGTAGCCCTAGCTGTGGTATAAGGCGAGTGGGGAAGTCTGTGACCAGGATCAAACAGAACTGGGAGGTGGCCTGAGGTGCAGCCATGTGCATAATGTACAGAAACTTGTCCCCAGAAAGAAGGTCTTCTGAACCTCACTTGGATTTATTCACCAAGGGAGTTAGAGCCCAAGGGTAAGGTAGCACATGTGTGAGGTGAATGTACAGGACTCATCTTCCTGAGCTGGTACAAGTGGCTGTGACTTGGCTCTCGGGTGGGATGGATGTGGTACCAGGTGCAGCACTAGGATGGATCACATCCCTGTTGGCGCACAGACTATGTCATGGCTCCCAGTTTCACTGGTGTCTTACCCCCAAAAAACTTTCTCATTCATTTATGCTATAAATCACTTTTGGGTATACTTGAAACATCAATTAAACTCATGAGCAAGTGAAAACTCTTGTCCCGAGGGTCCCTCTGGTGGTTCTTGGTCGTCATCGACCCGGGTGTTATACCTGACTGCTTGAACTTGATGTTTCCTTCTAAATCTGGAGCTGAGTTGGCATTACTAGTCTGGCTCATTATTTTATGTTCTCTTTTTGGTTAAAGTTCAGCATAGTTTGCAGAATGAGCATTGTATTTGTCCACCAGCTGAGCAAATAATTCTTCATCTGGCAACATCCTAGCATTTAGTGTCTTGTCTGAGTAGCTGGAAGAATAGAAGGGATGAAGAATCTGTAGTGCTGAATGAAGGTAAAAGTCTTGACCAAAGGAGTCAGTTAGATGGTGCCTCTCCAACCACCACTCTCGGAAATGAATATGGCCCTTTACAGATATATATTAGGAGAGGCTACAGTTGTCCTGAAATTCTGGCACAGCTGCAGGTGCCTAGGAGCTGAGACATCCTGCTTTTCCTCTAACCATGACAACATCTGCAAATACCAGACAGATACCACAGTATATTTATTGCAACAGGGTGTGCTGGTTTGAAAGCAAAACCAGTGAGAGACTCCAAGTCAGAAATACAATTTAATAGGAGGGAAAAAAAAGAAGTAAAATAAAGTAAGTTCAATAATACAACCTGACACCCTGTTAGTTAGGGCGGTGGTAGCAGTCCGGATGAAGTGGTCTTGTTGAAGCAGTGATCTCACAGAAAGGTCTGGTGGCTCTTGTCCTCTGGGAATACAGTGGGGTTGAGGGCCCCCTGTGCTATCTCGGGTTATATCCAGGTGGGAATGCTTGGCTCCTCCCCATGGGCGGAGCATCCCACAATGGAATGATGTAATTTTATGACTCATGCAGTGGGTGCTTGATTGCCCATTAAACGGAGATAACTCCAGGAGGGAGTTACCCATGAGTCATACAGCAGAGCATTAATGAGCCCATTAAGAGAAGATATTCCAGAGGGTGGGGACAAGGGAAACACTGCCCCACCGGGTTTCAACGGCTCATGAAGATGGTGAATACATACCTTGGGAATATCTTACATTGTAACCTAGGACACAGGGAAACAGCAAAGAAATAGCTTGTCTGTGTTCCACTGGAAAGGGTCTGGAATGGATGAGGCAGATGTGTCATTCACTTCTGTCTACCTGTTATGGCCTGAGGCAGCAAAACCTCTGTGTACAGTCCTGTGAGCACCTAGCTCTCTGGGAGGGTACCACCTCACATCTAAGTGCATAAACAGGGAAGATGTATGCCATAAAAATCCACGAGAATCTGAACACAGTCTGCTGGTCACAGAGAAACCACTAACTGGCAATTGAGGGACAGCATGAAACTGAAGCACATGTCTTATAACCCTTACTTTTTGTATTCATCTAGCTTGAGGCTGCCAGGCTGTTGGAATATTAATTTAGTGTTGGGCTATATATATATATGGGCTTTTTTTGAGGTGGAGGAAACAGAATGGAAAACCTTGTTTCATTTCAACTGAATTTAATATCTTTGAGTAAAATAGAAAGCTACCATTTGGCTGTTTATTTCTCTATTTCTCTCTCATTCTAAGATTTCTGTATGGGGGAAAATACTGTTTTTTTAAACTGGAAACAGTGGTACTCATTCCACTTTTAAGATGCATTGCAATGTCCTGGGACAGGGCTTTGCAGCATATCATCACTATTTGACATTGCTCTAAAATTACAGTAAGACTGTTTTTGACAAATCTGTTTGCCTTTTTTTTTTTTTTTAAGACACATCTTAAGCAAGAGTTTATGGAAAGACAGTAACATTTAAAGTGTAGTCATAAACCACATGAAGGTCTTTATAATTCCACCACAAATCCTAGCTTACTATTTATATTTAACTCTCCCCCTCTACTCGAAAATGGTAGAGGTTGCTTCTGTGGCTGCAGCATGCTGCTTTATCTGCAGTTTGAGATGCACAGAGATGTCATTTTCCTTCAGGGAGATTCAGATATCACTTCTAAGCCTGAGATCCCACCTGTACTGGGGGAAGAAACCAGTGGAAGTGATGCTGATAAATTCAGTGCAGGATGAAGACTGTCCCCCCATTGTTTGCCATCCCACAGCTGCTCCCTATGGAATGGTTTTCTCTCATTTCACCACTTCTTAGTCCTCCCTCTGAATGCATGTGTCTTCCCTGATAATTTTGCTTGCTGCCTTTGTGGTATTTGGGTCCATCAAGCGCCTTAAGGTGAGCCGAGAATTTCAGCTCTTCATGATCAGTAAATTTCACTGTGCAAACAAAATCATAAATCCACAGTGCGTGGGCAGGGTTGTCATGTTTCAGAATGGAGCTGCTTTTGTTCCTGAGGTGCCTATAGAAAACGCAGCATGGACTCTCCGTTCTCTGGGCTCTTTCATCTTCTGAGTGAACTGTGAACCTGAGTATTTTATTCTGGCATGCACAGAATTTACAATGCCTGTTTTGAAAGAGTCTTCCTGATAAGATGTATTGAGGAAACAAGGAAATAAAAGTAGACAAGATACTTAGTTCAGGCGTTTTTCTTCACAGGCAATGAGACTGATAGGTTTTCTTGCTCTCAGAATAGGACTATTATCCTTTTAAGAAACTTTAGAACAGAAAGAGGCTGAGGCCCATCTAGGTCAATCCCCTCTAAATCTTCAGACATGTAATTATTTTTAGAATACGCAAAATGTAACAAATAGTTTCAAAAATATTAGAAATTTACCAGAAAGTGCTAGAGAAGAGCTGCCAAGAAACTTGTGCTTCAATACACCTGTATCAGTCCTTGGTATTGGTCTCTTCTTCATGTCACTGGGTGCAGACAAGCTTCTATATAAAATGCTGCATAATTTTAGGCTAAAATTTGACCAAGACTCTCCATGATAAATTCCATGTTACTACAGAATAGCCACAAGAAATTCATTTCTGTCTTCTACACTACGATCTTCTTGTAATGTTGCAAATTATATAGTCATTACTGATGGAGTAACATGGTCTCTTCAACCATTAGTACTCTGAAATTTGCAGTAGCAAATTGCTACTGCAAATGGAGGATTTCTACGTCTAGATTAACTTATATATTAGCAGAAAAGAGGAGTTGTAATAATGATCAAATGCAGGAAATAGGAAAGAGTTTAGGAAGGCTTTTTGCTGTTTTGTGCATGTAAAGTGTTGTCTCAGATTTGTTTCCAGATGTGCCTGCTAGGGATATAACACAGCTATTGGCTTTACAGACTGATCTCAGAGAGATCCCATGAAAACTGGATTTCTGTAATGGCTGTCCCTGGGTTTTTTTTTGTCCGCATTATCTTTGGCTAACACATATATTTAAGATTTTTCTATTTTTTCCTCCTCTTTTTCATTATAATCACACATTTTTTCCTGTCCTTGGACTTGCACCTTAGGAATAAACTCAATGACTTATTCCAGGTTTTTTCTTGATGCAGTTCATCACTCACACACAAACACACACTCACACTGTGTTCAGAAGGTATGAATTAAAAACTCTACTTTATTTGAAAGTCTGACTCCAATATATAGTATCTCAAAAAAAGCCAAGGATTGGGGGAGAAGGTTGACACCTCTCCCCATCCCGTTGGTCAAGACAACTGTCCATCAGCTGTCCATATCTCTAAGACAAAGAATGTAAACTACCTTAAAACTATACAATAACATTAGCTGTGTTTACAGACCAGAGCGTGAGAAAGAACCCAAAACATGAAACTGTGAAACAGAAGAGAAGGCTGAAAAAATCAGGGCAACATTTTCTGTCTCCTAAAATATACTTGATTCTTCTTTCCAGAGAGGGCTGAGCAGGGCAAGTCTGCAGACATCCTCTCCTGCTCCATTTTCTCTTTGATATATTTTACTTGCTCCTTAGTTTCTGTTTCCAGAAGAAACAGGGCCAGACTGCTTCCAGCTATATGCCCCTATGTCTTCAATGTAAAGGGGAGCTTCTAGAAAGAGAAAGGAGGCTGGCAGATGAAAATGAATGACAAAGCTCCATTAACTTTGTACTGATGGTGGATAGAGTAAGGACAGGTGTAAAGCCGATTTTTGGGATCAGGAATATTCATGCAGAAAATACAATGAACCTTCTGTTTCCTCTGAAGTGTTTGTTCCCAGTGAGCCAATGCTTCCCTCTGACCTCAGTTCCTCCCTGGTACTTGCAGGGAACCTGTGTGCACAAGCCTCAAACGAGCCCTATGAAAGGTGCAGGGTACTATCTTTCCAACGGGTGATGATGCTGTTAGACATGCAGCTGGCTGGCTGCAGTCACCCAGGAGCAGTACTGGCACAGTCCCTGTAGTAAAGTTACAGACCTGATAATTATCTCAAGCTACTCAACCTTGCATGCCTTCAGCATCTTAATAAGATGAAGGCAATCTTACACTGAACTCCCACAGATTTTCACTCCCTTTGTTACTGTCAATGATATTGCTTTTCTCACCAGTTCCTTCTCAAAAACATCTGAGAACATGGCTCCTGCAGTCAGTGCATGTGTTTGGGTGTGGAGAAGCCCATCTGCTTACAGCTGCAGCAGGCAAGGGGTTAGGTGCAAGTCAAGCGTAGCCAAGAAGGGTCACCCTTCCCATGCAAAGAGAAGTGAAATGCAGGTGCAGCACAGTCCACACTGGCCATGTCAGACACAGTGTCTGGCAGGCTCCATGCTCTTGCTGTCTGAGTTCTGTGGTTGTTCTGTGCCTGCACTGACAAAGACAGTGACATACAGTGTGCATGGGCAGGGATGTGCAGCAACTGGAAGATGTAGATAGAGAAGGATGATCCTAATCTCAGGCCTACATGTCATCCTTGGGAAAGACAAACCCATCTCCCAGTGTGCCAAGCTTGCCCTCAGAACACAAGTCCCCTTTGGGAACTCACCCCTTGCAGAGCTGAAACTCCAGCCAGAGGCATAGCAGGTGTTATCACCATGGAGCCAGGCACAAAGGCCAGCTCTAAGTAGGGGTTACACTGGACAGGCTGCTCCCATTCCAACAAGGTGATGTTATTTCTCTGTGGACAGCACGGGACTATTGGTGAACCAGCAGCTGCTCAATCTGATGCACTTTGCCCCCAGGGCCCAGCTCCGTCAACTGGGTGATCCTGATCACCACATGCCACATACCAATGTTCCTGGAAGGCAGATGGAGAAAGGGGTTGAAGGGACCAGAGCCATGAGCTGCAGCAGGGCAGCTTCTGCTTCATAAGGCAGAAGCTCCAGGAATATTGGCTGAAAGCTGCTAGCAAGCAGCGGCTCAAGCCCAGCCTTCTCCTGAGCAGTCTCTCATCTGGACTCTGCAGTACCCAGGCACTGTGAGGAGAGGGGATGGGAACAGCACATGGTACTGCCAACAGGGCACCCGCTCACGCTGAGATCTCCCCATCCTCATCCTCTTTACCTGGTTTAGATGAGGTGGTGGGCTGCTGTGAGGACCCACCATGTGCTGATGAGGGACCTCCTGCACATACACCACTTGTCTGGTTGCCAGGGATGCTGACGACCTGGGACAAGGCCCCAACGTGTGTCATGCTGTACCCATAAGCTATGGGGCCACGCTCATCAGCTGTGAACTGGAGTCCACAGGTCCCTCTGTAGGTGGAAAGTCATCACTGTCCTGCTTGATGGCTTGCTGCTGCTCAGGCTCAAGGTCAGCTGTCTGCCCTACCCACCAGGCATTGCACGGACAGCAGGACAAGAGAAATTTTTGGCATGTGTGTCCATCCACCCCAGCACCTGGGTGCTGGCAAGGAACTGCAGCTTCCCCATGTGGTGTGGCCAGGGGACAAACAGGCACCCTCCAGGGAAACCCATAAGTATCAGCCAAGCTCCCTCCCAGAGCCTGGGGCCACTTATCCACTGGTGTCCCATGTGCCCAGTACAGGCCCACACATGGCCAAGAGGACAAGAAGGCACAACAAATACATCACTGCCAGTGGCGAGAAATGAGGGCTCATCGCCCTCAGGGTGACCACTGCCATGGTTCCTGTTCATTGCCCACAGTGCCCTCAGCTCCAGGGCTGATGTTACAGAGAGGCTGGTTCCAGGTCCCAGGTCTCTGAACCAGGGGAAAAGATGAGAATGGTGTGTGGGAGGAGCAGCACAGGATCATAGAACCATAGAATGGTTTGGGTTGGAAGAGATCTTAAAAATCATGTAGTTCTAATGTCCCTGCCATGGGCATCTCCAGCAGGGATATTTTGCACTGGGCCAGCTTGCTTGAAGCCCTGTCCAAATTGCCTGGGAACACTTCCAGGGATGGGGCATACATTCCTGCTCTGGGCAAGGCATTCCTCTCTAGCCTTCTTCTGCTGCAGGGTGAGGGTGTGCAGAGCCTGCAGCAGGCAGCCATGCCTGGCTCCCTGCATTGCCTGCCAACAGCTCGCAGGAAAATCCCCCCCCCCGCTCTGTGGCATTGCTGACACTTTGGGAATCTCGTTCACTGCCGCCAGCTCCTTCACACAAATAGTACAGCTGAGACCATGGCTCCTGCAGGCAGCATGCTTGCATTTAGGAGTGGAGGAACCAGTCTATTTACAGACATGGTGGGCAAGCAGTGAGGGGCAGGTCCAGCAAACCAAGCAGGCTCACCTTTCCTTTGTAGAGCATGGTGAAACACAGGTGCAATTGTTGATAAGATGGACAATTTTCCTTTTATTTTTTGAAGTACAAAAATTAGACTGATTTTTTTTCCTGTCATGTTGTATCTCAGTACAAGTCAATTCTGTCATGAATGTATGGCATTTGGACCTGAACGTATAACATGAAAGATACCTTTTCCACTGCTCTGTAAGGTTACTTCTCAGCAGTTATGTAGTCCTTCAGAGAGAGGGCTGACAGCAGCAAAGTACTTCTCACAAAGAACAAGGCACAGAGAAAACACAGATGAAAGCACAAGTCATTAAAGAAGCATTTAGATATATCTGTTAAAATCTAGCTTGGCTTTTTGTGCCAGCTACACACAATTAAACAGATTAAATAAGGCTGCACTGAGCTCTGTGTGGCCACACCGGTTGCTTCTGATACCTAAGTTGCTTCTTTAAAGTCTGCTCAGAAATTTCTACAGCCTAATGTAGTTTTCAATCTGCAGTGCTTTCCCACAGATGGATATTATCTCTGTGAATAAAACCATATATAATCCCTGCTCTTCTCTAAAGTAAGATTAGAAGGTGCTTAAAATGTACACAGAAGCAAAGCATGCACATGATTAGCATCACCAACTCCTTCCTCAACTGAGTAACTTTCTCTGTTTTCTCAGCTTCCCTGGAGTCAGTGTAGAAGGTCATGGCTAGAAGGCAGTCAACGTGAGATCTTATCTATTTCTATGCAAAGTGGTTCTATGTAAGTAAATAATGCCCCAAAATTTCAATTTCACCATAACAGGAGCTAAATGCTGTTAACAGCAATCCTCCCCGGCAGTGTTACTACCTGGGCTAAGTGCCCTGCCTGTTTCACACACCAGGCTGATACATCAGTACAACTCCAGGCATCCAGGAACCCACCCAGCGGGAGCAGGCTCAAAATGGCCTTAGACTTCTCTAGACAACTCACTGATGCAGCTTTGTAGAGTATAAAAATGTCAAAGATCCCTTTCTACAATGTGAGGCCCCCCTGCTTTACAGTGCCTGCCAGCACAGGCCCACAGAAGCTTGATACCTTAGTTGCATTCTATTTTCTGTCTAATTTACAGTTTGAATTTTTGGAGACTAGGAGAGTTATGGCAAATCATCATAGGTTTTTCAATGGACTCTCTGCAGGAATCCCTATCTGCTGCTGGAAAGTACAGAACAAGGCAAAAATTGAAAAAGAAAAGAAGGTATAAAATCTTTTCTTTCCTCATCCAGTACATTCTTGTCATTACCCATCCAAAGACCCAGAGCTCCCAGGCTTCCTACACTCATCTTTCAGCCTTCCTGGAGGATGATGTTCAAAGAAATGGACCAGAAATAGTTGTGGCTTTCTCCATTGCGAAGCATGTTTGCTCTTCATTTCACTCCTTTCTCTTCTCACCACATCAAAATGAAGCCTCATGGTATGTGGTCAGAACTCTTTCAAATATGGCAGAATCAAAGTTGCATTTTCCATTGCAATGGCTCTGCTATGTGCAAATGAATACACTGAAAACCTCCTGAAATCCTTAAAAAAAACAAACATTCAAAATTGCATCTAAAAATTAACCTACTGACTTATGGATGCATTGTATGACAATTAATATATGTATAGATACCTGTTATTCTAGTCCCCTATGGGGTCATGTCCTTTTACTGTTTTCAGTCAGAGCAAGGAAGAAAAGATACACAGAGAGAAGAAAGTGTGAAAGACTTGGGAAAGAAGTAAAATCTCTATTTGCAAGCAAATTAATCTTCTTTATCACCTCAATACTTGAGTGTCTCTTTCAAAATTTTTTAGGAGTGCCCAGTTTTCATAGAACACCTGTCCTCCTATAGTGATGGTTACCTGAAGTGTCAGTGCCACCTAAGCATCTGCCAGTGTTGCAGCAGCCCTCTTGTTAGAGGGTAGAAATTAGCTGAGACACAGACTTTTTTTTTAACCATAGCATGAAATAGGTTCTGGTTTACTCCTCTTTACAGCTCAGCCATCCTGACTCCAGCTATTCACTAACTCTGGCTGCAGCAAGCTCCTACTGTAGGTTTCCCTTGCAGCCTCTGACTGCTGGTTATTTCCTGCTAAACTATGATTGCATGTACTAGTTTGCAGACTCTGACTGCAGGCTTTTACCCAGCTAGGCTGTGACTGCAGGTTCCAGCAGCGGGTTCTAAACACTGACCCAGACCAATCTCACAGCAGCGAGTCTCTCCCCAGGATCCTTCTTCTTCATGATTCTCTCTTCCTCAAGGCTCTCCTCCTTCATGATTCCTGTCACCAGCTAACCCACTCTCTTTTATCACACTTATCCTTATTGGCTATAGCTGTGACTTATCAGGGGTGAGGCTGTATTGGGTAATTAGCACAGCTGTTACTTATCAGGGGTGAGGTCACCCGTATTCCCTTCTCCTACATGCCAACCCTTGTTATTTTGGGAAATGCAGACCCAATTGGTTTACACTTCTGATTGTCAGTCTCTTTCAAGGAGTTGGTTTGCATATGCATTGGTTTTACTTTTTGAATGGCTTCTCCATTCTTTCAATAAACCTCAGTGAGAGGTTGAATTCCTGGTACGGTAATAACTGTCCATATAAAAATGAAAGTTCAATAAATTTTAAAAGAGAAACACTTCTAATCATTGATGAAGGTACAATATTCTAAGTATGTCTTAAAACCACCTAAGGTCACACATGGATTTTCTCCCTCCCTTTCTTCCCTTCCAGCCTTTTTTTTTTGTTGTTGTTGTTTTCTGATGCCTATACAGCTGGATTTTTGATATTATAAGGTGGCTAAACTTCAGGGGTGGAAGGTACTTTATAATTACATCACTCAATGTTCAAACCCCTAGTGTTTCTAACTCTTTTTTTTTTCCCTTTATTGTGGTCTGCCACAATAACCCCCTGCAATAGGCTGGGCACGGTGTGGCTGGACAGTGTCCAGGCAGAAAGGGACCTGGGGGTACTGGTGACAGCAGCTGAACATGAGCCGGCAGTGTGCCCTGGTGGCCAAGAAGACCAAGGGCATCCTGGCCTGGATCAGGAACAGTGTGGCCAGCAGGAGCAGTGAGGTCATTCTTCCCCGGTACTTAGCACTGGTGTGGCCACACCTTGAGTGCTGTGTCCAGCTCTGGGCCCTCAGTTTAGGAAGGACACTGAGATGCTTGAGTGTGTGCAGAGGAGGCAACGAGGCTGGTGAGGGGCCTGGAGCACAAGCCCTGTGAGGAATGGCTGAGGGAGCTGGGGGTGTTTAGCCTGGAGGAAAGGAGACTCAGGGGTGACCTTATCACTGTCTACAACTTCCTGAAAGGTGGTTGTAGTCAGGTGGGGGTTGGCAGCAACTGTCAGAATGAGAGGACACAGTCTTAAGCAGTGCCAAGGGAAATACAGGTTGGATATTAGGAAGAAGTTTTTACAGAAAGGGTGATAAAGTACTGGAATAGTCTGTCTGGGGAGGTGGTGGAGCCACCATCCCTGGATGTGTCTAAAAAAAGACTGGATGTGGCACTTGGGGCCTTGGTTTAGTTGAGGTGTTAGGGGTGGGTTGGACTTGTTGATCTTGAAGGTCTCTTCCAACCTAGTGAGTCTGTGTGTGATTCTGTAATATGAGGTGGTGCTCATTTGCATAACTTGACAATTTTATAATGCTTCATTTTAGTGTCAAAGAGGAGAAATTAAATGTACATGGTACTTTTTTTAAAATGGAAATGGAAGTCAAAACATTTAGAGAAATACCTCACACTGAATGGTTATCAAGTAATACCAGTTATACCAGAAGCACAACGTCTGCTGGCATAAGGGTCATCTAGAAAGTCCTGTTATTGAAAATGATGCTGAACAACTAGTCTGAATGGGGTATATTCCTCATGATGATTTAAGTTTTATTATAGAAATACAGACTTTGGATAAGTTACATTGTTGTTAGCTTTTCATTTCAGCCTGTTGCAGCATCCTGACTGTGTGTATAAATATTGGTATCTAGGACAGATGTTAAGTACACATTAATATTTTTTTAATTCATACAGTTTTGTGGTATTATGTCTTACAATTATGTTGAGACATGTTTCAATTCTAAATCAATTCCCAAACAAAAAATAATTAAAGGTGCTTAAAAACTAGTTGGAAGTGGTTGATCAGGCTCTTCAATTAATTAGGAAAAAATCAAAGAGATGATGGAGCGTGTGTTGCAGAATCACAAATGACTGCACCAAATAAGCTCAAATCAACAAAAAGCTAATAAGAAATCACATAATTGTCTACAATAGACTCCTGAAAGACAGGAGGAGTACAAGTATCTACCACTTTCAAAACAGAGGGAACTGACACAGTAGAAAATATTTGAATACTTCAGTATTCTTCCCTATCCAAAGAAGCACATCTTTTACATGGATGTAAGGACAAAGTTGAAAGTTTCATAAGGATATGTGCATTTGTTAATTATAAAAAAAAAGTAAC
This sequence comes from Donacobius atricapilla, assembly GCA_013397315.1. Classification (NCBI taxonomy): domain Eukaryota; kingdom Metazoa; phylum Chordata; class Aves; order Passeriformes; family Mimidae; genus Donacobius; species Donacobius atricapilla. The sequence goes on along the minus strand of WBMY01011897.1, from coordinate 600,340 downwards.
TCTTCTCTTGCACAAAAATCAAGCTGAGAAAGATGGTGTTTATGTAAAGATGGTGCTTAAATGCTTTTTGCATATTGAAGTACATGAGGGGGGTAGTAGTTGTGTCTAGACTGAGGGCAAAACTGTTATCTTGTTGAATGTCAGAACTCACAGAAGTTTTGAAGAAAATTAGAGCTTTACTACTGGGAATAAAGTCCAGGGTCCATCTGTATGAAGAACAAAGGAAGGAGCTCAGTCTGAGAAGGAATAAACTGGCAATAGCTTTTATGGAATAAACAGTGATCATCCAAATTTTAAAAAACTGTCAGCTTATAAAAAGTATCTCTCGTTTTTATTTGGCCTGTTAACAGCAATACATTAAGAGGAAATAGCTCTTAATTCCAAATATAAAATGCAGATTCAAATCCTGTCTGAATGTCCTATGCAATACAACAGCAAGTGAGGAAATAAAATTCCTACTGAAGCATGGGAATAGCAAGAGAAATGCACCTTTGCTTCACTGCATTGGCACAGGACTACCCCACTGCCTGTAAAAAAATCCTACTGAGGTCAAGTATCTCTGTTTCTGAAAACCCTAACAGAAACAATCTTTGGAAATCATGACAGAGAGTAAAATGAATTATATACACATATTATTTTTTTCCCTCTCTGGTCCCTAATAGACAACATTTTTGGAGCAGCAGAAAAAATGTTTTTGTTTCCATGGTGACAATATTCCACTCCTCTCCTTTCTGTCACAAACCATGCTTTCTGAACATATTTATGAAAATTGAAATGTAGGTAACTCAGAATGATAAAGCCAAGTGCAGCAAATTTTCAACTAAATAAATATTTGTATTCAGTCTTTGGCTGAAGCCATTGGCTTTGAAAATTTTCAAGGTCAGGATATTTGTTCGCTGTGCTGATAGCATTCCCATTAAATACTTTGTCCTGTTCACAACAAGAATTCTTATTTAAACATATCTTGAGTGTTGCTGACGCTACCCTTAAATAATTGAAGTAATAAAAGCAGCAAGCAACACTGCATAACATCTTTCAGAACAGCAAAGAGTGCCACTGTAGCTCTTGAGGACTTAAGGCAGCTAGTATATACAGCACACAAGAATACATGCTGGAAGGTCATGTCTTTAATTTATAAGTGGCTTCAGGGTGTCCTTCTTCTCACAGTGGGCAATGCTAACTGTGCTGTCAAAGTTCAGCAACAGTCTGTGCAGAAAAATGTTGAACTGATCTGCTCGGGCTCTGCTTTCTTCTTTTCAATTCCTTCTCAGTGCAAACCTCTCAGCTACAGATTCAGTGTCTTTCTTGTCTGTTGGACTTGTTTCTCTCTGAATAATTTCTTTACACTCGCTGGGCCAGACTTTCAAGTCTTTGCTCCAGAAACATTTATTTGTAGAAGATGAAAAGGTTTTAACAAGAGAAATGGAGACCTGCACCAATAAATACACTGTGGTAGAACTTGGCTGCATGAAGCTGGATATTGATGCCAAGCCTCAGCTTTAAAAAAGAAATGAAGTGTTCTATTGGAGTAATTTCAACCCAAAGCAACATATGGTGATTTGTGGGGTTTTTGTTTGTTTGTTTTGTTTCTATTTTTTTTTATTTTTTAAAATGGAAATTATAAAAACCCCCACTTTTATCAAATTTAAAATATTACTTTCAGGAAATGCTAAATGATCACATTTTTTTCATTAAAAACACGCAGACAAAAGATTTCTTGGGTATTTTTTTCTGTAACTTTGAATAAGTGGTTTGAATAGACAAAGCGTAAACCATTGCAAGGACTAGAACTTCAGACTCAGTGATGCCTCTGATTGTGTTGCCCTCCTGCCTGCATAACTATTTATGTTTGTGTCTGAGGGGAGCACACTGTGTAAACCGTGCCTGCACCACAATGTACAAGTAGCCTGTGTTCAGAGGACTCTCTTTAGGGGCACAGCTCATTGATTAACTCATCTATAGGTGTAAGGTGACAAAGAAAACCCAGGTGGCTTTTTTACCTATATGTACTCTTGCCAGTTTTGTGCTGAAGCACGGCAGCCCTTGAAGCACAGTGGGTGCTACAGAGAAGCTGGTTAGACGGTGGCAGGCAATGGGAGAGACAGAGACTTTCCTTTCCTTTCCTCTCCTCTCATTAGTCCTTTTCACCTAAGGATTTAATTTTAATATATAAAAAAAGTTATAATTTTTTCTTATATAAATGTTCTTATTTATCAAATCCAGTACTGACATCTGAATGAACACCATCTCAGAATGTTACAAGGCCCCCTCAGACCAGATAAAGACCATCTAAGTTGAAACAAGAAACCAAAAAGGTGCTACTCTAGGTGCCCTTCTCGTAGCCAGCTTTCACAGGTGGCTGCTCAGCATGCTAAGAGATNAAACCATGCTTTCTGAACATATTTATGAAAATTGAAATGTAGGTAACTCAGAATGATAAAGCCAAGTGCAGCAAATTTTCAACTAAATAAATATTTGTATTCAGTCTTTGGCTGAAGCCATTGGCTTTGAAAATTTTCAAGGTCAGGATATTTGTTCGCTGTGCTGATAGCATTCCCATTAAATACTTTGTCCTGTTCACAACAAGAATTCTTATTTAAACATATCTTGAGTGTTGCTGACGCTACCCTTAAATAATTGAAGTAATAAAAGCAGCAAGCAACACTGCATAACATCTTTCAGAACAGCAAAGAGTGCCACTGTAGCTCTTGAGGACTTAAGGCAGCTAGTATATACAGCACACAAGAATACATGCTGGAAGGTCATGTCTTTAATTTATAAGTGGCTTCAGGGTGTCCTTCTTCTCACAGTGGGCAATGCTAACTGTGCTGTCAAAGTTCAGCAACAGTCTGTGCAGAAAAATGTTGAACTGATCTGCTCGGGCTCTGCTTTCTTCTTTTCAATTCCTTCTCAGTGCAAACCTCTCAGCTACAGATTCAGTGTCTTTCTTGTCTGTTGGACTTGTTTCTCTCTGAATAATTTCTTTACACTCGCTGGGCCAGACTTTCAAGTCTTTGCTCCAGAAACATTTATTTGTAGAAGATGAAAAGGTTTTAACAAGAGAAATGGAGACCTGCACCAATAAATACACTGTGGTAGAACTTGGCGGCATGAAGCTGGATATTGATGCCAAGCCTCAGCTTTAAAAAAGAAATGAAGTGTTCTATTGGAGTAATTTCAACCCAAAGCAACATATGGTGATTTGTGGGGTTTTTGTTTGTTTGTTTTGTTTCTATTTTTTTTTATTTTTTAAAATGGAAATTATAAAAACCCCCACTTTTATCAAATTTAAAATATTACTTTCAGGAAATGCTAAATGATCACATTTTTTTCATTAAAAACACGCAGACAAAAGATTTCTTGGGTATTTTTTTCTGTAACTTTGAATAAGTGGTTTGAATAGACAAAGCGTAAACCATTGCAAGGACTAGAACTTCAGACTCAGTGATGCCTCTGATTGTGTTGCCCTCCTGCCTGCATAACTATTTATGTTTGTGTCTGAGGGGAGCACACTGTGTAAACCGTGCCTGCACCACAATGTACAAGTAGCCTGTGTTCAGAGGACTCTCTTTAGGGGCACAGCTCATTGATTAACTCATCTATAGGTGTAAGGTGACAAAGAAAACCCAGGTGGCTTTTTTACCTATATGTACTCTTGCCAGTTTTGTGCTGAAGCACGGCAGCCCTTGAAGCACAGTGGGTGCTACAGAGAAGCTGGTTAGACGGTGGCAGGCAATGGGAGAGACAGAGACTTTCCTTTCCTTTCCTCTCCTCTCATTAGTCCTTTTCACCTAAGGATTTAATTTTAATATATAAAAAAAGTTATAATTTTTTCTTATATAAATGTTCTTATTTATCAAATCCAGTACTGACATCTGAATGAACACCATCTCAGAATGTTACAAGGCCCCCTCAGACCAGATAAAGACCATCTAAGTTGAAACAAGAAACCAAAAAGGTGCTACTCTAGGTGCCCTTCTCGTAGCCAGCTTTTCACAGGTGGCTGCTCAGCATGCTAAGAGATGTCTGGCATTTCTAACATTGGGTATAAGGGAAAATGCCACAGTTATAACTCTAGGGAGTGTGATGTTTTCTGCATGCGTAGCTCCTGATGTCAGGCTATTAATGCCTCTTTGAGAATAAAACTTTAACTGTTGGCAGGATTGAGATCCTGTTAGAGCTTGTCTTGATTACCACAATAGTTGTGTTTCACCTCAGGGTACTATGTATTTCAGGTAGCCTGAGGTAAAAATACAAGTGAAAGCGTTGCACTAGGTAACTATCCACAAGGGTGCAGATTTTACCTCCACTGTGGGTTTAGCTTAGAATACATGATGCATGGTAGAGGATACCCTGAGGTGAAATGGGAAGTTTTGCTGGCAGGGAGTTGGAGGCCTCATTCCTGTTTCTTTTTTCAGAAAAATGGAAGAAGCTTTGCTCGTTCCTTTCTGCTGTGATTCCCTACATGAGCCTATCTTGTAGTATTTTGTGTTTAGTACTGAAAATGAATCAGTGAGCAGGAAATACCATGGGTGCAACATGATGGATGAAAAAACCTCACAGCCAAGTTGAGGCACTGGATGAAGAATTACAACTGGATTTTACCTCAAGGCATAAAGCCCCCGAAAAATGTGAGTTTGCAATGGAAAGGCTATTGCTGACAACCTTAACTTGAACATTGCCAGTTGTCAGGCTATCACTTTATATTGCAGTTTAATGGCCAGATTTTTGCCTTGCCAGTGGGAGCACAGCCAGTTGAGATGATTTGGTTTGCATACTATAAAGCCGCTCAACCTTGGAATCTGTTGATATAAAAACACTCATTCTTCATTAGCCAAATTTGAAATAATGGACTGAAAATAGAGGCATGTGACTTGCATGTTGAATTTGCACTGGTGCTGTGTACCTGACTGTCGCCTCACCTCCAGAGTTTAGTGGACTTAATGAGCAGTTAAAATGTTTTAGGCAGCCTGCAATGGACATCTGTGGTGTCAGTCAACAGCTGCAGTTGGCAGCGTGTTCTTCAGAGTGACCCACGTGCAGCAGAACCTGGCCTGCAGGAGCTGCTGCTTTTTATGGCTCAGGCAGTGCTCCTCAGCCTGCTCTGTTTTACTGTGCCATCAGATCCAAACAACCCACTTCCTTTTGAGATGCAATAAATACAATAATAATCAAACGGCGTTTCTTTAGCTGTTGATTTTCTCCCTCGCTTGAAATCATTGGAAGCTGGGATTACAGTCTAAAGGCTATTCAGCCATTTTAAAAAATATTTTGGCCTTCATGTCAAAAAAAGTGCTTTGGATTGGGACTATCAGAATGCTTTGTGAATGAAATATGTTGAAATTATATGACATTATGAATTGATTAAAATAAAAGAGCCATAATTTGCATAAATGTATAACCTGCATAAAAAACCCAGAATGCATATGATATGACTGTTTTTTTATATATATATATATTTATATACTTATATACAGTATATAGCAAGTGCATCAGTTTCAACTTTACTAATATGATTTTCATTTGAGTTTACTCCAGGTGAAAATCTCAGAGAAGTGGACATGTTTTTAAATTTCAGTTTAACTGTGTATTTCTATCTGAAAAAATATTTTTCAGCTCACCCTAATCCAATTATACAAAAATCCAATTGTAATCCTTTCAGGGATTCCTAGCCAGGATCCTTGAAATAAATGGATCACAGAGGAGTGAGCACTGTCTGGGAGCTGTTATTTTCCTTCATATCCTTAATTGCTTTTAAAGACTTTGGAAATTTCTGGGGTGACGTGAATATATTCAGAACAGATACATAGGATGGGGTCTCTGTCTACTCAGGAATTAAAAAGCTGGAACTGTCTGAAGAGTGGGTGGCCAGAAACAGACTTTCAAACCTCCTACCGTGTTTAGGTACTGACTTAACAGGTTTTCTTTTCTAGGAGGAAGTTGCTCTAGAATTGGGATTTATAGATATTCATGGACAGAGACATGCAAACAGACAGGAGCTTGATTCTTCTGAATGTTATAGGGCCTAACTGCATCCCTCAGGTGCCCCCTGCTCTCACCCTGCCAGTCCTGCAGCCCGAGATGTGTGACTGTGCATTGCTAAGTGCTGCCAGGGATGCACAGCCACCATGCACATCTGCCCTGGGATGCCTACACCGATTCACTCTTCTTTCATTCAGCAAGAATCCCAGTGTGAATTAAGTTACAACAACTGTATTTAAAAGTGGAAATAAGAATGAAAACAATACAACCCCAAATCTGTATTGACTGTTTTTTCTGCCAAGCATATCCAAGTGGAGATTTAACTATATTTATGCAAATGTAGCTTTAAAGACGCTTTTCTCTTAGTCTTAATTACGAAAATCCTCTCGAGTTGGTCTGCGGTGAGCTATGTTGCTGTTTTTCATAACTGAGACAATTTGAGTTATCTTGAAAATCTTCAGCTGCCTTCTGCTGGATGCCCGCAAGACTTTGCTGCAGCTCTGCTCAGGGTCAATTGTTCCTTAAACTTCTTTTAGACTCTGTTCGACATGACAAGCAAATCAATCTTTCCAATTCAGAAGCTGATGAAACTCAACATTTTATAAAGCGTTGCCATGAGAGTAGATGGCTTTCAGACCTATTCAATGTCACTTTACACAGCTAGGATTTCTACAGATGCAGAATACTTGCCTGCCTGACTCTGTTGAACACAAATAACAAAATCAAGCCAAATAATAAAACATCCTTTCTGTAAAGAAATGGCTCTGTGTCATTTTCTAGCTTCTCTCTCTCTCTCTCACACACACACACTTGGTGTATACATAAATACATATACATGCAAGCAAACTTTGCATTTAAGAGCCAACAGGTGACTATATATATATGTACTTAACTGGGCATAAACAGTAGATTTTATACAGTGCGCAGTTTTAAATGAGATCACTTGATAAAGAATTATTTGTACTCTGTTGACCCATATTATTTTAGTAGATTTTTCCAAATAATAGCATCGGATAGTGACATAAATTTATAACTTTTTCTTAGTGTATGAGAATTTCCTCACTTGTCTGTCATTAATAGTAACATCTCCATGCTTAGTGAAACAACTTAAGACTATATTTTGCAAAGATCATAACTGGGCAATTCTTTCACAGCTGAACCCTGAAATAGTCTCCTTCCTGATAAAATAATGAGTGAAGTTTTGGTTAGGAGGACTCCATAATTTGAAGTGAGTGTTTGCTTAAGCTTCAAGATGTAGGATGTGATGCAGGCTCATGACTGACTATTTGAGAAGGGGCTATGTAGAAGAGGTTATCAAAAATGCCTCCTAATTTTGGGTGTGTAATTGTGGGGAACCCAATGAAGCAGAAATATATTACTGTTTGAAAATTAAAAAAATTTAAGGCATCTCAAGTTGTGCACTAAAAATGCTTTGTATATCATTTATTTCCTCTACAGAAGTCTGAGGGAAGACAGTTCTCTTTCTGTAACTCTGCAAATAGTTCAGTCATCAGAAAGTTTATCTCATGTGCTATAAAATTCTATATTTTATTTTTTTCTCCATTAGCCCTTCAGTCAATGAGAACTTCTGCTACGCCATTTTCCATGTCAGATTGGAATGTGAAATGTAGATCAGCTGGTCTTACAATGACTTTTAGACACAGTCATGGGAGTTGTTTGGTCTTTTCAAGGTTTAGTTGAGAATGTAATTTGTTTTTTGGTGTTTTTTTTTAAATATGAAGAAATAGGAACTCCTAAGAGGATTTCTGTGAAAAGGACATATAATTATAGTGCTTTACCACAGTATGCAAAGCTTACAAGACTATTAATAGGTGATTTTTCATGACATAAAGTGTAGTTGGAAGTCATTGGGAGTATCTCAGTACTTTCCACTATTGAGTCTTAACCAACTCAGTAAATCAGGGATATTTTTCATTCGCAAGGATACTTTGCTACATGTTAATTGTCACTAAATACATAACAATATTTTTAGATAATGGATGGTTTTGATGCAAGATAATTCTTCTGAGAACCATCAGAATCCTACTGTTAAAATCAATAATCTACCATTTTTATAATTTAGTTATTCAATTTAGCAAAACTAACAAAACATGCCTATTGCTTAGGTTTCAAATGTGGAAAATAATGTTATCAGGTTAGTGAACTGACACAGGAGAAGCTAAGGAAGTTAATTTTTCTTGCAGAAGATCTAGAGGACTTCAGCATTTTTAATGTTTCCCTTGGTACTGACTGTGAGAACCAAAATGAACACAGATTAAAAAAAACTAAGCTAATGACAGTGATCTTGAGAAAAAATTATGCAGTAATAAATTTATAATGTTAAGGTTACAATTTAGTGATTTCTGTCATATACACTGCAAATGATTAAATATTCTTTCTTCCTTCAATAAGTTATTGAAAAGGTGAAGGGATTGTAACATAATACTTGGCAGAAAGACTTCTGAACACAATTAGCTGTACTGGATACATATTCTCAAGTTGTCTTTACCCATATGCTTATAATCTACAAATTTGTCAGACCCAATAATTCAACTTCCAAAGGTGCTTACACTCAGTATGTATTTAAATAGAGTTACGTCTGAAAAGGGCTTCAACCTACTGCTTTACAGAGAAGTCATCAGGAAGCTTCAGATCAATTTTTGCTATAAAAATTCGGTTATTGTACTACCATTAATTCCTGTAACACTGACCTTTATGACATAGCTTTTCATGCTTGAGAGACTATTTGGATTCAGCAGAATCCATTCAGCTGCCTTTCTGCCTTTGGGTTATAAAAGAATCCTATTTAAATATATGAAGTAAATCCTACTTTTTTGTCCAGATAGGAGGAAGAGGAATGTTTCAAACCTAACCAAGTTTTACTCTTCAAATTGTACAAGCACAATAGCTCATAATGAGCAACTGAATCAGTATTAAAAAAAAAAAACCAAAACAACAAATTAAGGAAGTGTTCACATAATCCAGCCTTAGGCAGTGGATACAATCGACTTATTATCCAAACTCTTCCTATTGTCAAGCTCTTCAGAGAGCTCTGATTTACATAGTCTGAACCACCTTCAGAAAAAAAAGCATATTTGTCTCTCCACTGCCTATTGGCCAGACTTGAGAAAGAATAGTTGTTTAAATTAAGTGGCTAAAAATATGTGGTATCAATAACACCTTTCATCACAGGACGGACTTACTGCCAGTCTTTAAATACTTGCCTCAATATGTGCATGAGGTAGAACTGGACATCTTTTTCCAAATTTCACAGAAATCATGTAGCATGCCAGAAGGTCGTGGAGGACCCAGAGCTTATAATTGGATCTGTGCTGGATTAAACAATGTATTGTGGTTTAAAAAAGTTCATTTAGAAATTCTGAAAAAATTTACAATTAAAGCACGCCTTGTTTATTCTTAAGGAATGCCCATCAAAGCTGGGCTTGCCAGTGAAGCAAATGAGCTCCCCTCTCCTTCCCTCAGCATATTGCCTGGGGGTTGCATTGATCACTTAACATCCTACGGTGGAGGAGTAGATCTGCAGCCTCCTCTTTATTTTGAGGGTTTGTGTAGGTGTGGTACCTTTTTTGACCTCTTTTTCCCCTTTAGACACTGTCCAGTGTTTCTCAGATGTGATGTTTGTCATGGATCCTTTAGTTTGTGTTAAGCACATAGATGTGCTTTTAAGAATTTGTTTGGCTCAGGTTGAGTTGAAGAAACTTAAAAAGTAACAAAAAAGCAATACTGTTGTTTAAAAATAGTATATATAGCGCATGTAGGTGGGAATTTATACACCAAGTATTTTCAGCCCAATTTCTGTCATGAGCAAAACACTCTTATTGAACTAATTATCAGTTTCAGTCTTTCATTGTTTTTTTAATTCAAATTATTTGTTTCAGAAATAATTGATTTTTTGTTGTTAATTATTGAGATGTTGATTTGCAAATAAATGTAAATGACATATTAAATCCATACACTGCTATTCCTTGATTTAATATTATATTTATTAAAATGCTAAGTGATATTTTTTGTTCATTGTCGGATACTTGAACTTATTCTTTGTTTCAAACTTCTGTAAATGCAAATAGAAATTTTATTAAATTGGAGTTCTATTTAATTGCAGAAAATGCATCTTTTTATTTATTAAACAAAATAAATTTTAATAGATTGTTCACATATTTTTTAAATTAAACCACTTTGTACTATGAGAGGATTTATTAATGAGAAAGTAGTCACTGTAACTAGTGAATTAATCAAAAAGCTTATGATTACATCTCCCTCAAGCCTTCAAAATAATTAGCTTTTACTCTTTCATTGCTTGCTTTTTTTTTTTGTAGCTTGGATGTGGAAGGCAAAGTTTAACCTTTTAATCCCACTCAGTTTTATATTTTGAATGAACTAAATACTGTACTGAACTAAAAACTGCTAAACCAGAATAAAAGGGGAAAAACACCTTTCAGCACTTGACAAATTGCTGCTAAAATAAACGCTCACATGTGAAGTTTACACATGATCTCACCTGATGTTCCCTATCAGTTTCCTGGTTTTATCTTCCATAAAAACTTAGCTACCAAAATGTTCTACTTGCTGATTTCAACCACTTAAACATTTTTAACAATTATAAGGGGACTAACCTTAACCATTATTGCAAATTTGACTCTTGAAATATTTACTTATTTTTTGAGCTATTTCAATCTTTTTATTTAAATAACATTCTCTTAGACTTTAGTTCCTGAGTGTTACTTGAATATATCTAAAACCATAACAATTTCTTTCTTCTTCAGAGAGTATAGACTAAACCAGAATAACTTACAGGGTGAGTTTGGTTCTGAGGGTGTTTGAAAAGCAGCTCAAAGAGACTAAAGCAATTTTGCCACAATACTCTCAGGTACAGCTACAACTCCCTAAGTACATAATTGAAATTGATTCAGTGTGAAATCTGTTGAATAGGATTGATTCCTATTGAAATCAAGGAGACCACAGAAATAAGTAACTACTTCAGTCAGGGTGACAAATCTTTAGTTCCTAGCTGTACAAACACAGAAATTGAATGCTGTATCAGGAAGAATGTTAATGTATATTTTTCCTTTTGAATGAAGAGATTTATTCAGAAAACACACTTCTGGATGAGCTAAGACAAAAGAAGTAGAGTTTTAACATGGGTGAAGCTGTGAAAAGCAAAGTAAAGTGCTCAACTGTTCCTCTTGTCATTTTGAGGGTCTAAGTTCAGTTTTTTAATGATTACACTCTGAATATAATAAGAATTCTGTAAAGGAGTGTAAGAGGTACCTCAGAATGGCTGGGGATAATGACTCCTGCAGAGAGTGTGTGTGTGTAAAACTGTCATAGGTAATTATCATAGTAACACCTCTCGCATCAAGTTATTTTGAGGGAGGGTGCAGAGCTATTGTGCCACTAGATGCTGCTCTAAGACAACATCTAACAAAAGAAAAATCCTAAAACCCATGCAGTCTCCAATATTGCATCAATCACCACAGTTCTGTTTAAAAATAATTTATAGATTAAATCTTAAGCTTTAGAAACAGGTTCCAAAAATTTAAAAAAAAGGGGGGGTGGTGGAGAAAGCACATCATGAACTGATATTAAAACTTACAATATCAGAGCTACTGCATTTCTGGGAACAGAGTCTGAATAAGAAGGCTATTTTATGAGAAACCTTTGGTTTTATAAGACTGTCTTATCTAATTCTTGAAGAGCTTTCTGTAAAGCAAATTCACATGCATCAAAGAAGCAGAGCATAAATTTCTTAAGTCTTTCCATTTCAAAATATGAGATTTGTGCCTGCTTGAGATTAGTGGTTAAATAAGTTTGGTTTTGGCTGAACTAACATGGGTCCTTCACTGTGTTTAGCTAACTTCATCTTGCTGTATGGGCACTTAAAAGTTAAACAGAAGAAATGTTAATTAGGTCAATATGGAAAAAAATCTGCAGAGCTATAAGAAGAGGCTCGCACAGTATCTACTGAAACAGGTGTGGTTTTAGTTTAAGCTTGCAGTAATTCACTTGCAGAAACAAATAGATTAATAAAAGAGACAGAAAACCCTTTGAAAAGAAGAGAATTGGCTCTTATGTGAATCATTGATGGTTGGGACCAAGGTCCTTAGTAAACTAATTCAGAATGGGAGGAGATATGTTTGTGGAAGGTTTTTGCTGTATAACAGGCTAAAATGGCAGCAGAGCAGATGACACAGCCGGATACTCCCTGGAGGGAATACTCAGTTTTACTTTGACCCCTCTGAACAGTTCCATATATGCTTAGCTTTCAGTAGTCACATTGTTTAAACTTTAGAAATTTTCTCATCTATACTTGGCTCTCCCAACTGAACAACATACAGATATGATATAAATCAAAGACAGGTTATTTTTTACAGAAAATGTTAGTAGCTCACTGATTAAATATGAAGTGGGCATTGAGAGATCATTAACGCTGTGAAATGGATTTCTGACATTTTACAAAAGCAGCACGTACCCTTTCCTTTAGCTCTGTGGTGGGTCTTAAATGAATAAAGTCTTTCCTGATCATTTTCTTTTTGCATTTGGAGGTGATATATTCTACCAGTTATGCTCTACAGGAAATGGTTGAAATTAGTTTTCATTATTTCATTTATACTGTACTTGCCTGTAAGATTGCAGCTTGACCTCATTACACCATCAGAATCTGCAGAAGGTTTTTTTAAAGCCAAACACTTACAAATATGTAATTTTAAAAAGAGCTTCAGCAAAATCGCATTAAAATACAATTCTTTTTAAGGCTGTCTATGCACAGCTGTCCATGCATAGTGAAACACTTTAAAACTCTCTAGGCTCTATTTCACAATGGTTTTCCAATCAGTAGGGTGCAGAAATACTGTAAGGTCTTCAAGCTACCTTCTACACATCTGTTCTTTCCTTCTTTTCCTGAGGGCCCAGGGAGACACACATACAGGACTGTATACCAAGTTTAGAGCTAATAAAGATATCATCCACTGCTGTCTGTGATGAGCTGTGACACATAACACAAAGCACCCTGCCTACTCCTGATATTGTAATTTTCTGTAAGTGCTAGATTCTCTTCTGTTTTTATTAGCTAATTCATCAACACCCTGCACCCAGGAAGAGACTCAATAAAGCCGATTAATTAGGCTGCCCTTTTAGCCACCAAGGAGGGAGGAGTATAGGAGCTGTCTAGGGCCACAGTCCTGTGCAATTTGTACTATTTCCAAAGCCTAATTAGCTTAGGTATGGTTTTGTGGGACAAATAGAGGGGAGAAATATCGAGGTTCTCAGCTGCTTGTAGGGCCTTTGTACCAGGGCTCGTTTCGGTAACGCAGTGAAGCAGCAGGACACGTGCCTCCTGGGACCACTGCCAGCCACGGCAGTGTGCAGGGGGAGGGAGAGGAGAGAGGAACAGGCTGCCTGCGAGCAAACCCAGCCGAGGGACAGTCATGCCCCATTTTTCAGAGAAGCAGTAAAAACCACTAAGGAGATTTCCCCATCTGCACAGCTATTACAAATCAGAGACAATGTCTGTATTTTCAGTAGATATATAAAGCTACTGTGTTTGAGATTTATTTCTGGATGGTAAAAATAGTTTTGTCTCCTTCTGGGCTGAGTGTATTAGACAGCTTTCTTGTTTCTGTGATTCAGTAACAGCGTCATTCTTTACAGACATAATGTGCATATTGCTGACATCATTCCAAAGAATAGATGGCCCAGGGCTACCTTTGGGGAATCCTCTAAACGAAAGAATCTGAAATTATCGTCTCACACCGGGTGTTGAAGCACTCTCTTTGCATGCTGAGAGTGCTAAAAGAGGATCTAGAACAGTCCCTGTGCATGTACTTAAACAACAGACTATCGCTGCTTTGAGTTGTCAGCCCAGTGGTTCAATAATGTTCACACTTAAAAGCCTTCAGTGTGCATTTACCTAGCAGAGTTTGCATTGTAGAAGGCCTCTAAATAATTGTGCGCCTCTACTGGAGAGGATATTAGTACCCTCTCAGGAGCCGGGATGAGATTTTGCTTCTATCAACAATTCCCTCCTCACAGCAATGGGAGAAAAATGGGACCCTACTTGCTGGAAATTCTTTCTCCTCTGAAATCTGACTGTAGCAGAAAGAGTATGCACTGCCACAAGTTATCTCTCCACCTCAGAAATGCTGGAGAACTTTCCCCTTTCTTTTCTCCTTCCAGAAGAGAAGTGCTTCAGACAGAATGGAAGCATAGGATGGATGGAAGTGCCATGGACTAGTTATATGGAAGGTACTGTGAAAAGACAAAGGAAAAATAGTTTCATATTTATACGCCCCCCCCCATTCCTTCCCCTGTTGTGCCAGGAGTGAAAGGGAGGTAGTACAGTTGTGTCTGAACAGCAAAGGCACAGTGACCTGTCCTGGAGGCTCCACCTCTTGTGGAACAGCCAATGTGGGGCCAGTAGTCATGAACTTCCTTTGACCACCATTTCACCATCAGGGAAACAGTGCCTTCCTGGAGCTGGTGGACATTCTGCTCCAACTCTGCCTGCTGGGCTGCACTTTGGGGTCATTGTCTCTGTGGGGCTGCAAGGGTTCTTACTTGGTGCCTTGTCTTGTCCTTTATGAAATAAGGAAATGGGCTGGGATAAAGGCCATTTAGCTATCTGTAATGGTTTCTCATTCGCTGAATTTGTTTGTTAAATTTAGTGTAGTGGTCTATCTTCCCACTATGGAATAGAATTAGAAGAAAGGCAAAGCAGGCTTAAGTAAAAGATAGAAACAGTTAGCTTTATTAACACACACTGAAGGGAGAACAAAAAAACCCCATGAAACCTTTTTAAAAGCACTCCCCTCCCCCCTACCAACAGTTTACTTTTCCACAAAACAATGTAAAGAGACAGAAAAATCAGATCTCTAGGTCAGTACCACTTATAAAATAGTCTTTCATTCAGTCTTTGAGAGAGACAAGTCCCTCCTGATTTTGTTCTGGTAACTTTCCACAAGAGACACAGTCTGTTTGTGGCTTCCAGCTCCCACAAAAGCAGCCTGTCCAAGATTCTGCATTTGTGACCTTCCCAAAATGTAGCCTTTCCCATGACTACATATGGGCCATGGACATACACATGGGGTTTCATCTTTTAAAGATGCACAGCTCCACAACAAAGGATTTCTCATTCTTCACTGGTGACAAGGCTTCAAACGTCTCATAGGATCACTAGATTACAGTTTCTAATTAAACATCTACTCAGTAAGATCAGACACCTTTGCTTGAATACACAAAATCATCTCCCCATTCTTAGTTTATGATTTAAATGAAATATTACAGTCCATTACCATAAATTAAAGGAGATTTACAGCCAGGTTGGCCACCAGTTTTAAAGCAGCTCACTAACTGGTTTTTTACCATTCATGCCAAACCAATACACTATCCAACAAATTTTCAATTCTCTGTGAGATCCAGGGCTTGGTGTGGTCCTAGAGAGCAAATGGTGAGCTGAAGAGGACATGATAACTGAAGGGAAGATAAAAAACAACCTGCCTAGGCACCTTGATTCTGCTGCCTGTCAGGTCTGGCTTGGATCTGCCCTTCCAAAACCTGCATTAGGAGACAGCTGCCACATAGGTATGGGGCATATTATTTAACCTAAAATGGTAAGAATTTGCATTCATGGTGGTCATTGAAGAATGGTTCGGTGCCTTAAGCATAAAGCTGGATGGGAGATTAGGTAGTTTCTTCTCTCTGCTCTGCCCTCTCCATTTTGTGTATGGCCTTGGTGAGACAGGTTAATCTGACAGGCATAGTAATGCTTCCATAGCATTTGCTGGTGAACCATAAATGGAGTTCTCTGAGGCTATGCATGAATGGAGCTTGAGGAGACTAGTCCTTTTTTTTACAGTATTATAAAAACTTAAAATTAGAACTTAGAAATTCACCCCTCAGAACCAGTTTGTATCATCTGTGAGAAGTTATTCTGTGCTACAGGCACTCATCAGTTACAAAGGATAGACCCACCATGTAAATAAACTAAATCCATCTAATTTTACATGGATGCTCAAACAGCCATCTTATGATAACTCTCAATCGCTGCCAAAGTGAATCAGACTCAAACTGTAGGAGTAAAAGAAAGTTCCTCTTCTGATTCTTTGGGTCTGCATTGCAGAGATCTGAAATCAGCTTGCAAATAAGCTGCAATGTCATATGATGTAATCCACAGCTCCATTTATACTGATGCGTGTCTTGTGTGCTCTGTGCTGCTGTAATTCGTAACTACAGTGGGAGTATCAAAGTTTGACTGTAGTCTTAGCCCTGATTTTAATGGCATTGTTGATTTTTATCACGGGTGCAATGGAGATTAAAAAACGAGAAAAAGAAGCTATATACATTATAGCTCATACTGTCTTCAGTTTGTTCTTTACTGGTACAAGAAATCCCTTCAGTCTGAGGTAACATAAACCAAAATAGCAAAATAAATAACTTGGGGGTATTTGGAGGGGAATGAAAGCTGTTTCTTGGTCCAAACATCTTCATTGTTATAGAAATTTAAGTGTAAAGAAACCTCAGACAGCAAATATTTTAACCAATCCAACCAGTACAGAACCTCTTGGGCAGGGAGAACCTGTGAAAAGCCCAACTGTGGATTAAATGAGAAGTGCAAGTAATATGCTAGCTATTTTTTACAAAATAAATTAAGTATTGACACAAGAAGTTACACTATATTTTTCTGTTTGAAATGCTGCAGAAGTAAATCTTCCTTCTAAAGGGCAGCATGAAGTGTTGGTCTCGCGTTTCTGTCATGGCATTTAACTCATTAGCATGCAGGTGCACTCTCTGTGTTTCATGCAATACCTGTCTCCTTTCACTGTATTTACAGACAATCTAGCAAGTTGGCCAAATAGCTCCCTGAATGTGAGTCCACAAAGCAGTGAACAAGGCAGCACACTGCTTGGGGAGTTTCCAGCACAGCTAGCATCAACAGTGGGCATCAACAGTGACATTGAAACCAAAAACTGGCTTGTAATTGTTTGTAACTGACAATCACAGTAATTAATTGTAGGTAATGTTGCAGTTACTCATTATTCTTCCTTTTTCTTGAAATCAACTGTCTTGTTTTTTAGCAACTGATCCATGGTTAATAGTGGTTAGCATTATGCATCCAAGCTCCTGGTTTACTAAACATAATGAATTATTCTGCTTTGTGGGGAGCCAACCATGAATTTGTTGTGTGAAATGGGAAATCCTTCACAGAGAACTGCAGGCACAGCAGGGACTCTAGTGACTCCACTTTGGGACTGAGTGGCAGATGAAACTCCACAGTGAGCAGGAGCCCTGGCTCCTGCAACTCTGTGGAACTGCCTTTTCCCATGCCCAAAGGGCTAGAAGAAGAACCTGAAGCTCTTTCCTTAAAGGATCTGGGTTCAGGTCTGGGACAAGTGCATATCTCCCTGGCAGCTGATGGTGTTCCATCCCTTTGCCCCATCTCCCTGCTGGCTGCATAGGTGTAATGTCTGCATTTTATGATTTTGTTGGTAGACATATCTTACCTAACTCGGTCCTGCAAGGGCTGGGTGTCAAGATAATTCTCTGGGCTCTTCCTGTATTTACAGAAGCTGGGAGAAGAGACATTCATCTCAGGTAAAAGCAGTGTCTAAGACAGCTGAGAAAAATTCCCCCTCTGTGTACAAGACTATTTTTCTTTGAAGGGGGCTTAGGTAAAGCTGTTTTTTAAATGGCTGAAGTTAGGTGAGGCAATTCTACCTGCTGCATCTGCCTGTTTTGTTAAAATCCCTTAAGCCAGGGACTGTCATCTGCCACCATGGGCTTTGCTGTATGTCTAACATGGTGAAGTCATCATTGCAGATGGAGTCCCTACACACAGTGTAATATGAAGACTAGATAAAAGGACTCTCAGAGCTGCTGTCTGATGTTTAATACCTGACATCACCACTGTATACTCATATAAGCACATGGGCAGTAGAAAACCTCTGCACATTAACCTAGCACAGGTTGTGCCATCGGGCTCAGACGCAAAATCATGCTTTGGCAGCTTAGCATGCTGCTGCATGTCTACCAAGCAGCTCTCAACATCCATGTGCTGATCTCATCCTCATCATCTCCTACATGCTCCTGTGGAAGGCATGCACACAAATGAATGTCTCAGATTGGTTCACAATAACTTGTTAAACCACTGTTATCTTGTGCCTCAGCCCACAGGCAACCCCCACATAAGATCTTTTTTTTTACTAGGGTTTCATCCTGACACTTGGGCATTTATCAAAGTCTGCAGTGTAGCCATAAAGATTTTTGCTAAATATGCAACAAACGTCAGTGTGTAGGATATGGGAAAGGCAGCAGAGTGGTTATTTAGAAAATTTTTAGCATATGTTCAGTGAGTTTTCATGCATGATTTTGCTGGTAAAGGTTATCAGAAAAGTCAGTATGTGTATGCTCAGAAAACATAATTTCAGTTAAACCTTTTGGCAGGTGCATTACAATGCAGCAGAAGATCATTCAAAGTTGACCAGTAAAATTCTGTTGCTCCTGAAGGTAGAAATGCCCTGTCAAACTCCTATGCTGCTTTATGAACCTCCTGGTCTGCTGAGCTGAAAGCCATTACTCTGCTCCCAGATGGCAGGAATTTAATTTGGAAAGTCACACCATGTCTCACTTCTTTGCAATGTGCCCATTTGGCAGCCTTTGAAAACAGGTGAATGAACATTGTTTTAAAACAGAATTTTTATGCTTGTAAAAAAGGCCAGCTTGAGACTAATAGAAGCTTAGGTCCTTTGCTTACCTGTGGAATTTGCACACTGTGAGTGCTGGCAATGGTCACAGCATCAACATTAATATTTCTCGACTCTTATTAGATGGAAGCCAGGACAGGTACCTCAGGATGCATCTCCCTTTTCCTTAGCATGGATATTGCAAGGTTAATCCTCTTGTCTCATGAGAAAATGTCAGATGATAGCCAAGGGGCCTGTGCAGTGCAGCCCTGGCATCCTGGCTGGCTGTCTAGAGATCCCAGGTCTCTATGTTTAGGTACCAGCACAGCTGGTCCAAATGCTCTGCCCCACATGAGGAGGCCACAGCGACTCTCCTTCCTGTAGTCTCCCACTTCCTCTTGCCAATGCCATTCCTGATTCACAGACATAGCGCCCTACAGCCCACCATCTTTGGTCTCTAGGGTGGTCCAGATCAGATCCAGCTCTCATGCCTCCTGCCTGTGAGGATTTTGAGGTTTCAGCTCAGCTCTTGAGGCAAACATGTTGGTTAGGAACAGAAGAAACATGCAGACTGCGTCAGGTTGAGAGATGTAAACATGCTGTGCCTTGTGCAAGAGGAATACCCATCTGTCTGAAGCAACAAACTAGGCCACTTGTGTGTTCAGTGCTGAATTCTTTTAATCTTTTTCTGACTTTCATTCCCACCTGAGAAGACTTCTTCCTCCATATAGTGAAGTATGCTTCTTGTTTCTGCTCCTGGCCTTCTCTCTTCTCACATTAGTACAGCCAGGGAGATATTCTCATCTTTATGAGCATTTTCTCAACTGAGTGTCTAATCAGCATGGATGATCTGTAACAACATCAGAAGCAAATGGCTTGTTCCTCAGTGGTTTCAACAGCGGAGCTAAAAACCTGGCTTACCTGACGTGGCTTCTTATCCATGATGCTCCATTTAAAGAGGGTCTGTTACTTCTTCTCCTTTTCCTTCAGTGCCACCTGAAATATTTTCTTCTCCCTTTTCTTAGTGTTCTTATCTGAGTGTGGAAGCAAAAGATCAGGAAGAGAACAATTGTTCCACACATTCACAAAGGGATCCATAAGTGATTTTCAAACAGATACTTTCAAACACTGCAGATGCACTTCAGGCCATTAAGCTCTCAGCAAAAAGATTTGTGTTCCTCCCATTTCAATCCCTTGACAGGTCCAATTGCTAAATGTAGAAGTTTTTAATTACATATTTAGAAATCTTTATAAACTGTTGGGATTACTGAGCAGAAACTCAGCACAGCGAAGGCCATAAGGTCTGCTCAGACAGGAAATCCTTTATAAATAAGCATGCACTGAAATAAAAAGCAAAATAACCATTACCTCAAGTGGTGAATCAATGTTTTCCTAAGAGCTTAAGACCCTGGATCAGTAAACTCTTTAAGAGCATCTCTAACCTTAAGTGACCTAATTGACTTCAGTCAGGTATATATGTATCGTCAGTTTACATCAATGGGGGCTTTCTCTTATGAAAAAAAAAAAAAAATTAAATTCATTTTTATAGTCTGGAATTGAGGCTTCAATACAGTCTGCAAAAACTCAGCGCCTAGAAAAGTGCAAAACATAAGTCAGGAAAGCAAGGAAGGGCATAAGTTAGTGCTGAGCCCATTTACGAGTGTGAGGCATAAGGACCTAAAGGTTCATTTAGGGCCACACAAGCTGAATATGGCAAAGCCAGGAAACAGATACCAGTCTTCCAAGTTCTGCTCTCTCTATTTTAATCCTCTGGTGCATATTCTATAGAAATTCCAACCAACCTCTATCCTCCTTTAGACCTTCTGTTAACAACTCAGTAGGTAGAAGTGACTTCACGGGTGGTTAGCTAACACTTCACCTGTTGGGGAACAGGTAATACATCTTCCTTCCTAACATTGATTTAGAAACTCAAGCATGATATGATTGTGAAACATGTATTTTTGGATAGTAATATTTGAATTTCAAAGGGAAAGTGAAATATTACAATTTTGGCTAATTCATTTAGATAATTTTACACAGTATTGATAACCAAGCAGATTAAGCAGTCTAATGCAGCTCATTTCATATCACAGGAGTGCAAACAATGAGAAGCAGACTGCCAAACCTTGAGAAATTAAATATAAGTACAGAATAAATAATAAAGAGAAAGAAAACACTGGGTAAGTTTTCTGAAAAGAACCAAGATATAATTAATTTAGCCAAAGGGCAGCAATAACACAGACACTGACAAAATGCAGCGAATTCATGGGCTTATTGACTCAACTGTTCACAAAAAAAAGTTGTTATCTTAGCAAATGCCACATTACATGATAATAATCAAGCTACTGTACTGTACCTCTGAGATATAAAGCACCTTTTACTGGAAATCAAAGGCACTTTCCTGAATAGCTGAGAGAAGAACTTTATGGTTCTTTGATGATATGGACACATATTTTACTTTTTGGTTTTCTAACATTTAGAGCTGATTTTTTACTCCTTATGGTCATGAAATATTCTGGGGTGTTTTTGTCAGCTTTTGGTGAAGTAGCTGCAGAGTTAGGGTGGAAACTTTTAGCATGCCCAACTAAGGCACATTTGAGGTCTGAATGATAAGCTTGCAATACGAAATGAATTAATAAAATAGAACTGAGCTTATCTTTAAACCCTTAGTCACTAATTTTTCTATCCATCCTTACTGTTAGTAAAGTGTCTGTTGGATCAATGACAGTGAATCTCCATTTTAAGGCCAAAGGTAACACCAGGCTCTGGAAATTTGTACCTCCTGTGGGTGATGAGAAGTGGGGAGAGAGTATGTCTTCAAGATAAGTGATCCTGTGGCTATCCTTGAAAGTCATCACCAGTTCTGTTTCCAAAATATAAATGTCACAATCATGGCAAGATAGCCTTGCCTGATATGGAGTCTATTAGTCTCATCAGTTTGTCTGCCTTGCCCTGCTTTCCAGCTTTGGCTTTTTTTGTTGTTGTTTTTGAGAGAGGGGACAGGTAAGTATTGGAATATTTAACTGAGGATGAGAAATTTTCAGTCTGCTAATAAGGGCCATCTTGCCATCCTGATCACTGCTGGGCTAGGAAATCCAAAAAGGCAACCAAATTCAGAATACAAACATCACTTCAAAGACTGAAATTCCTTCACTCCTGTCCTATTGGTGGTTTTTTTCCTAGTAACTGTGATCACATCTATCTTAATTAGGTTAGGAAAAAACCCTCAGAAAATTGAAAAAGAAGAATTTCCTACCTGCAGATGCAAGAGGTTGATGCATTCATCTACAGCTGGAATGTAAATTGCAGGTACCGGAGACTGACTGTTTCAGTAGTATGTCTGTGATGGATTTTAAATCTATTCCTGTATACAAAAAACCCCTGCCATATATATACCAGTTTACCTGAGACTGTGAAACATAAGAAAATAATGTTTCCTTGGTGCTGTAATTTCCATTACAAATCAGCTGCAGATATTTAATGAGTTTTATTTGCTGTTGTACATTTCTTTCTTAGATGGTATGACATGAGAGACAGAACAGCCAACTTCTAATGTCTTTGGGATGGCCAGCATGATTAAACCTCCTGCCTGGGGCTGTACTGTATGTTATGTGAATGTATTATTTGTGGGTGTATTTCATTTTGGATGTAGTGGTACCAATTAGCATCTGGTACCATGTTTACTTTTTTTTTTCTCCTCAAAAACATCCCTCCATTCAGAAGACTTTTTAAAGTGAAGAGGAGACAGGAAACAGGTTATTTTTATATATCAAATTTAACATCTACTGTATCTATGGATAACAGGGTCTGAGGTGAACTGCTGAGTGCGTCACAGTAAGCCTGGCAGAGTTAAGTGTGGAAAGTCGGTCTGAGCACATGCTGTAATGGATTTGACCTCGAAGAGCACTGCAAAGAGAAATTGCAGATAACCATCTGAACTGACTTCAGAAGCCAGTAGCCCTGACTCCCTGGATACCAAGAGAAAAGGGAAGGACTAAATAGATGGAGTGAACAATCAGAAATACAAGGTTGAATAAATGCTTAATATTTGAAGTGTTGACCGTAGAAGAAAACAGAAAAGCAGTGCATTTCCTTGCTTGATTACGACCAAGTAGGAAAACTAAAATTCCTTAAGACAGTTTTATAAAAGCAAGACATATATTCAATAGAAGTGAGGTGTGAAAGTAATATAGGAACAATAAAGACATGCAGCTGAGAAAATCTTAAACTCACCTTAAATTTGCCTTTCCATGGCATATAACTACTGATTAAGAGTACTGAGAAACTGTGGAGAACAAGACTTGCATTCTCCTCAGCAGGTCTGAGTTCAAGGCTCCAGAAGGGGCAGAAAAGGGAATAGATCCTAACTCATATTATATCCACTTCATGTTTTATTGGATGGATTTTATGCTTGGTTGTTCTTCATATCACATTTTTTAGTAAAATTAGGGATTAGAAAGTGCTTTGAGGATCCTCCGGAACTGGGAACTGCTGTGAACAACTGCCATTTTTTTTCTCTCTATTATGTTTAAAGAGAGGCAGAAAAGGAAAAAAGTGTGTATGCATATGCTCACTGCCACAACTGTTCTAAAAAACTCCAAGTCAGAGTCAAAATAAGTCTTTAAAGGGAATATAGACAGCAGCGTATTTAGTTTTGATTTATTAAAATAGTTTTCAGACTGCAGTCTTATTTGTCCTGTGAGAACAGCACTCTCTGGTAATGGGAGCATTGAATTTTCATGTGAAACATTTTAGAGAGCATTTTTTTTTTTCACCTACAAGAGTGTGACAAGAATTTGCTCTTGTATGTTGATGTGGAAGTTATAGCTGCTATGCTAAGCATGTATTTATGATCACTGCTGGCACGGCTGCTGTGTATTTTGTTTATGTTGTTACAAACCTACTTGTGACACATTATAAAAGATACATTATTTTGCGGTAGTCTTGTATTGAGGCAGAATAAATCATGCCCCTACACCTGCTCCAGCTTTTCTGATATTGCCCATTTGCTGCTCCTTACCTTGGAGAATGGAGAGCTTGTGTGATTTTTAGTCCCATACCAGGTAATGTGGAAGGCCTCATGAAAGGGTAAAAGTAGATGCCTTAATATAGCTGTCAGAGACGCAAACCCCAAACCACAGCACAAAGCAGCTACCATCCTTCAATCAGAATAACCTGCTTTCATTAAATGCTAGTTTGGGAATGGTCTAGACATGCTTTAATTATGTGAGGAACAGCACTGAATAATTTCAAAATTGGGAAAACAAACAAACAAACAAAAAATAGAGACAAAGCTTCCAAAATGAACAAGAGCGCTAGCCACGTCGAGCACTAGGCAAGAAAGACTGAAGTCTTTAATTTTCTCTAGTCTCTCATATTAATATTGACAAAAAAATGACTATTATCTCTGTGTGCCTTTACCACAGACATCTCTCTGTGATACTTATATATTAAAAAATATAAAAACCATAGTCAAATACTTACAACACTATTTTAAAAGCTCAAGATTGGATTTTTTAAAAATTACACTTGTTTCTTTTCACTTTCCAAACCCACATTTGTCATTCTTGCTTAGTTAACAGCATTCTAAGAGTGTTTTTGAGTTTAAGCATTTGATTTTTATATGCATGTTTTTCATAGCTTTTCTTCTATTTGCCTGTCAATATTCCTACTGACATCAGCAGTGCAAACCCAAACCCTATTGTTTGATATTTAAAGGATATGGGTTTATGCTATGCCTGTAGAGAAAAAAGCAATTTTTTTTTTTTTGTGGTTGGGATTTATGCAGATGTGTATTTGCATGGCTGGTGTCTCAGCGTTTATTTGCTTTTATATAATTAGAAAAAGTTATATGAGAGCAGTTCCAAACTTCATGTATTTTGGATATTTTATTGTCGTCCCCCATAGCTGTGATTGCTAGGAATGAATAAAAAACAACTATTACTGAACCCTGAGAAAGAAATGATGGGACCTTCAGTGGATGTCATTGTAAAGCCAACATTTGCTACCTGTCATCACAGGTGTTTTTAAGCTTTTCTCTTAACCCAGAAGATAAATCACACCCATATGTTATGTTCTACTGGACTGTAATTTTTGGTTGAGGCTGAACTTTCAATGGCATTTAAGTACTGACTCTTCAGAAAACAGCTGGTTATGAGGCATTTTGTTTAATTATGCTTTGTTGTTTTGACTCTCCTGTAGTGTTAATCATCCTGAGGAACACAGCTGAAGATACAGGTCAGTGACCCCTCTATCCATATACTCTGACACACTAATCCACAGGGGATTAGCCACCTAAATGGAAATTTTATTAATTATTTTTTTTACATTACTATTCTGAATGACTTTTTCTAAAAGGCTACATGAGTAAAAAACTAAGGCCAGCAAAACTTTGTTTGCTTAAGTACTCTTAGACAATGCTTTCCAGTGTAATATAAGGATAGTTTTCATGCAATGCAGCTCATTTAATTCAGTAGAGAAACTAAGGGGAAGAAAGTAGCACAAGCAAACCACAGAGCAGTTTGCTGAATGTTCTCAAATTTCTTTTGACACTTCCTGGTGACAGAAAGCCCTGCGCTAAATATGTTTGTGCTGGTCTGCTGTGAAAATTCACTGTTCAATGGCTTCCAGAGTTTCTCATCTCTTACCTACAGTGTACAAACATACACCTCTGACCACTGGGCTCCCTTGCAGAGCGTGGATGGCTATTGTGTGTCTCAAAGACTTTTAAAGGATTTTTGTGAACTGCTTCTAAGGTGGAACTCTACTTTTAATCTCCTCATGACAGAGAATTGTCAGTGCATCATGCCATTTATGAGAGGCAAAGTGAACAAATGTCCTAGAATAAAAATAACTGCAAGCTCATAAAACAAAATAATTTTTGCTTATTTTTGACAAGTATGATTTAATTATAATTTAGAGTAGAAAAATTTGGTGATATAGTGATACTTTCTTTTTTCTTATGCTGTAGCGGTGTGTTTTATAATTTGTGTTGTATGTTAATTTGTGGTTCAGTCCATGTACACCTGTTGTTATACATTATTGGTTTTATCCTGTTAACCCTTCCCCACAGCCATGTATCCATTCCCTACTTCCCCTCTCTAGGGACATGTCTATCAGCCAGGGGCCCTTCCCTGCTGCCAGAAAGCTCCTTGAAGGGCATGGAGTGATGGGCTGTAGCCAGAGGGGTCCCCCTCCCTTTCAGGGAGATTGGCCCCCAGAGGTGTCACTCACCCCTCGGGCTACTCCCTGCATTCCCTGGTTGGTGAATCCCCTGCTCCCTTCCCTTCCCCTGCCTGGGCATAAAAGTTCAGCCTTTGTGCTCTGCTCTGCCAAGGAGAAACCCTGAGGTGAGGAGGTCTCGTCAGGGGCCCCAATAAACTTGTGTGCCAACCCCTCTGCAGAGCCCTCCTTTCTCCTTGCCTTCATCCCCAGCACACGCCCTGGGGCCGGTGCCGTGAGTTGGGTGCGCTGAGGAACCCCCAGGATCAGCCCGGGGTGCGTGGCAGACGGAGCTGTACCTGCTGCCGCCCAGGGCCAGGGTTAGCCCGGGCTGGCAGAGTGGACACTCTGAGAGGCACAGTGACATTATGTCATAAAGTTGGCTGTTTCACAACTGACCCCATGGGCTGAGGGTCAAGGACAGAGAGGTCAAAATGGAGCATAAGGTAATTTAATTTATTATTCTTGATTTTGCCCAACTACTTCTTTGGCTTACCTCATTGTAATACTGTTGGTGTCCTCCATTGACTGCTTCCTTTGATAAAAAGCTTAAGGCTGATTCCAAGACAATGTCGATTTCAAAGGAATAGAGGAGTTTAAATGATATTTCTATCACAGCATTCTATTAGATATCTGCTAAGAAGAGATCATAGTCAAGATTACTGTAAATTGTTTGGTTATGCAGTCCTTGGGTCCTGTGTTTGTAGCCTAAGGGAGAAATCTGTATTTCTGTATATTCATATTCTACTTACAACATAAGAATATAGTAAAGTGGAGTAATATGTTCACAAGAGCTGTTTTAGTTTAAGGAACCCGGGAAATCTACAGATAGCTCAGAGCATTAACTGAATCTACCACTCCGTATTTTTTCCATAGGTTAAAGCCAAAGTCCAGAAAGGCCCCTTTTAAGGCTTGGATGACTCTGAATTCTGGCACTACTTGATTTTGCTAATTCTTGTCTTAAAAGACAAAGTGGGTTTTCTGTCTAATCTAGGAATATAACTCTGTCAAGACATACCAATAAAGACACAGTCGTGGACAAAAGCACTTTGAACAAATGCTGAAGGTGTCTGAAAGAGCTGGCGTAACTACAAACCTCATCTCTCTGAAATTCCATTTGCCTGTAGATGCCCTATCATGTCTCTCAGGTATACATGGGACTGTGAAATTTGGTGTTCCAGCTTGTTGTTGGTTAAACTTAGCTTCTGTCTCAGCCTCAGTTTACTGTTTGTGAATCAGATATTCACTTTGCTAGAGCATTCAAAAAGAAAGTTGCTTGCTGAAGCTGCACTAAACTCGTCCAGCTCCTACTGAAGTAAAAATTCTGATTAGTTCCCCATGGCTCATTCAGCTATGCAAAAGCTGGTTGGGAAGGCATTTTTCCTTTTGGAAATGGACCATGGAAAAGAAGCCAACTGGATTCCAGGTTACTCTCCGGATGCCTCAGCAGGCTAGTACTCAGGGCTGTTGGCAGACCTACCGGCTTCTGCAAGGCAAGTAAAATAGTATTTCTACCTCCATGTAGCTTTGCCTCATCTGGTCTTCTGCTCCTTCCAAATAAGCGAAAGCCACACATATTTTTTGCAGATTTTTGGAGTGTAGACAAAGTGCAAGAAGAGGGGATAATTAGACTTCAGGGTGGTATCTCCCTCTAGCATCATAAATCAAAATTATTTAAGACTGAATACAACCGCATGTTTATGGATCTTCTTTCTGAAAGCTCATACTATTTTTTCCCTGGATTTTTTTCCTTTTCTCTTTTGGCTGAACCTTTATGCTAGAGTAAAAAATTGAAATTTGGCAGTATAAAAGCTTCAGACAGTGAAGCTGACTTTTGATCCCCTAGGCCTTTGATATTTTGAGAATGGGAACAAAATTTTTGATTTTTTTTTTGACTGTGTGTATAAATCAAACTTGGTGGACTGCTACTGACCTGATTTGACTGCAGCATCATGGTGGGGTTTTGTTACCAATCAAATGTAGGGGCCTGGACTCAGTGCAGTGAAGTCTGCTGAGGGTGGGTATCAGCATCTCATCCAGCTGCAGTCCCCACACGTATCTTATAATGACCAATATACTTTTCTTATCCAAAACCATCAGAGAAAGCTTTCAGTCATTTCTGTGCCAGTCAGCAGTGACAGTTACATGTGAGTGGATACCATCCTCCTTTACTCATGTAACAATCCAGCAGAGCAATTCTTTGTGCTGCGTCATCCTTATGACAGGAAGGCTTTAATTGTGAGAAACACCAGGTCATGGGATGTGTGAGTATCTGTTCCCAGAGAAAGGCTGGATTACTAAAGACATTTCCTGCAGCTGTCTAGGTTTTCCTCAAAGCTACACTTTCTTTCTGGATGATTCCAGTGATGGCATATTTAATTATCTGTTGCAATTTGTAGGGACTTTTTTTCTCCTTTTCTCTGGAGAGCTTTTGAACTGAACAACACTTAATACTGGAAATGAATATGAGTACACAGTAATGTTATTTGTCTGTATCTGTCATATAAAGCTGTTCAAAAGTGGAAAAATGCTTTTTTCATTAGGAGTAGACTTTGCATTCTTATCCTTAACAAATTTAATTGAAGTCACAGGAATTTTAATTGCACAAACAACATACAGTATGAGTGTAAGAATTTTTCCTTTAAAATCAGTGACTTGTATGCTCAAATATGGTTATTTAGAAACTAAATCTATTACATATGTATAGTCTGGCATATCAGGATAAGGCTCACACCCTTTGTTGCATTTCATCCAGGGAAAAAGAGGGCTGGGAAATTGCTTGAAAAAATATGACATAAGAAGCAGAGAAAATGGGCTTAGTGGAGATGATGGGGTAAAACCCGGAAGGCATATCACTGAGTCTTGCTGTGTCAAAATATAGCTTTTAAAATTGTTTCTGTCATCTTAGGAAAACCCACAACACTTTGTTTTGAATACCTGAAAGCTCTTACAACTTCTGTTCAAAAACAATTGGCTGTCCTTGTCCTTGTTCCTTCCTGTACATTAAGAAGCTGGTATAATTTTGAAAAATTGCATTTGAATAATGTCGTTTTTCCTCACCTGATGGAAGAGAGCCTTCTAAGCCTGAGAACAGCTACCAGAGCCAACTGAAGAGTGTTACAAAATGCATTGGAACTGTATGAAAAGTTGCCATTTGTTAAATTGGACTGATTTCTCCACCTGGTGCTGCCAATTAATTTGCCCTATTTAACCTTTTAAAAATGTCATTCTTTGCCCCCTCTTAAGGATACCTAACTAATGCATTTTTCCCTCTCTTGAATTCTTAAAAGGTACTGCCTTTTCCATGGCTGTAGGGACGTCTCAGGATGATTGTGAAAAGGAAGAAAATGTATTGCAAAAGCAGCTTCCCTCCTGGGAAGTGAATCATAATTTTGCCCCACTTAAAGTCATTGTAATGTAATTAATTTAGTGCTTTTAAGCACCTCAAAATATGAAAATGCAAAGCACTAAAATTAGAATTATTCAAATTTCCATTTGAAACTGGCTATTGTCTGTCCATGGCATGGCAGTCCTGTTGGCATCTTATTTTAATGACTATTCTGACTTCTCTTCCAGAGAGAAGATTTTTTAGAAAAAAAAATCACCTATTATGCTGATGTATTTGTAGGCCCTATATTTTTCACAATTATGAATCTTGTATTATGTTGGGATTTCTTTCTTTTTTTCAGAGACGTTTCACTCTTAACTGTGATGTCCATTAGTATTTCATTCAGGGAACTATGAAAAATGATGATATTAAATGCTGTACAAATAGGCTTTTATTCATCCGATTTGCCATAATGCAGAATGATGAGATTAATAGTGATTTTTAACTGGCTTCTAAGAAGGTGTCATGTATCAATTTTGTCATGTGAATTAGTTGTTATGGTAATGAGAGAATATCAATTATTCCTTGGAAAGTTGCATTAGATCAATTATATCATTAATCTGTCTTGTTTCTTTACTTGTTTGTCTCTCCAGTAATTTCTTGAGTGCAAAAATATTAGTGTTACCACAGGCAGTTCGTATTTTTCTGATTGACTTGCACAGATTATTTTGCAAACAATACTCTATGAGATATTTTTACGTTTTTGTTTCTTACGAAAAAGGGCTTATTTCACTCAGTTTCAAAGTATTTTTAAAAATTTTTAAATAATTTGTTTACATCTTGTTGCTTTCTTTTAAAACAAAAGTTTGTCAGTAACAGAGTTTTTCTCTGGCACTATTAAGCACATATGAACTGAAGGTATTTGCTAACAAAAATTTGAGAGCTGTGGCAAGAGTCCACATGTCTCCTGTTCTAAATAGACTCTCTAACCATCCGCTGTCAGGTTGCTTTTCTGCCTCCATTTCCCACTTATTCTTGCCTGCAGAGAGTCCTAACTTGAAGGGGAAATGGAGATAGACTTTGGTCCAGTAGCCAAGGTTTTCTTCAGGCTTTGTTGAGAAGTCCACTCCTCTCCAACTCTTCTATGCTCAGAGCAGAGACCCCAGCTGAACCTGGATCCACCCAGGCTTAACTATGTTGAAGGGCAAATGTTTCTACAATTCTGTATATCTTGCCTAAACCAGTCTTTAACAAAGGTAAATCTTGAATATTTCTGAAAGGGTGTGTAACTGAGTTATTTATATACACACAGGGAAACTATATCTACGTAAATTATTCCAGGAAAAATTCTGTCCTCAATTTTCTCCCAACAGTAGAAAAAAAGCAGCTCAGTTTTCTGAAAATGGAATGATTTGATTAAAACATATTTATTTAGTTTTCTGTAAAATACTGCAAAATCTTGTACAGTTTGATTTATGAAATACGCAACCTCTAAATCTGTATTTGTGCTCAGAACAATTGCATTTTACCTGACATTTAGGCAGTGATATTTTGGACAACCCTACCTCTTAAGTGATAATTTTGTTGTTATCTTATCTACCAAGACAGATAATTGCAACTATGCAATCAATAAGTAGTTGTTCAAAGGTAA
This sequence comes from Donacobius atricapilla, assembly GCA_013397315.1. Taxonomy (NCBI): domain Eukaryota; kingdom Metazoa; phylum Chordata; class Aves; order Passeriformes; family Mimidae; genus Donacobius; species Donacobius atricapilla. The sequence goes on along the minus strand of WBMY01011897.1, from coordinate 569,463 downwards.
CATTGTGTTTGTTCAGTGGAGATCGTCACTAAGAAAAAGAAAAGTATCTTCCAGCTAAGAAAATCCCAACACACTCTTTTAACACAGAAGGGAAAAAATAAAAATTTAGCATTCTAGATTCATCCTCCAATATGCTGCCAGATTTGTTTTACCACCAGAGTAAAACATGACTGTGTACACCAAAAGTTGACATTATCTTGTGAATCAGGTTGTCACCAAATAAGTGTACACTCTTATATTTATGAAGAGCTGAGTTCATCTGCAAACCCAAATGTCTGCTTGGCTCAGAAATCGTGTGCAAACCTCCACCCATGAATAGATTAAGCCAACCCCACATGAGGGCCTGGGGCAGCCAAAGTGTGATCAGTGCAGCAGCTGATCTTGGCTCCTGCTCAGTCTGGGCACAGCAGACTTGGCTGTGGTGGCCATCCTGCCCCTCCAGACACCAGTAGATGGTAAAGCACTTAATGCTTTGAGCCACAGCTTCAACCTGGACCATGAGAATTAAAAGTGTGTGGACTGCAGAGTGTTTGTACTTTAACTTGTTGTTATCCTTAATCAGCCAAAAAGTCTGGGCGCTTTTTAAAGGGTATGAGTGTCTCTGAGTAGCAAAGTGGGAGGTTATGGCATTCATTCCTTCAGGCACCAGGCCTAGTAGAAGATTAAATCCCCAGATTACCAGCTAGTAATTGGGGAGATACCAGTCCAGGTTAAACTTAGCAACTTTTTATTCCTGAAGAGCTTTAAAGTAAGTACATCAAGTTAGTTAAAATGAGGTCTTGAGACCTTTTGTTTCTTACCCTAATCTTCATTTTACGATAAATGAGATGGCGGTGGAGACCTACACTGTACCAACATGTGTGAGACTGTGGCTGTTACCAAGGTGAATGTACCTTTGGGCTGCCTTTTGCCTTGTGAGAACCATGTCACTTCACACAGGTGTAAGTGACAGCTGAAAAACAAAACCTTAGAGAAGAGATCAGAAATAAAGTTACCTGCGCTGCAGTGTTTATGTGGTTCTTCAAAATAATAAATGATAGAATACAATGACAGACATCAGTAAGTGGTGCTCTTTACCAGTCCAAATTTGATGATTATTGGTGTCACAGTCCACTCTAAGAACTACATTTTAAGAAGACTTTAAGATTATCAGCTTTGGTCTGGCAATCGTCTGTGCCTATTAGATTATCATTATCTCAATGTCCTTCCCAATGTGGCATTATTTAAAATATGTAAAGTTGTTTTACCTTACTAGTTTTTTCAATATTGATGCCACATACTTAATAAATATTTGTAAACTTTACATGATTTGTCATCAGAACACTATTAGAAAGTGAGTGCCAATAATGCATTTTTGGTGATATAAAATTGAGGGTACAGAGCAATAATGACTCCTATGAAGACTCAGTAGTAGAGCCCAAAATAGGAACTAGGGTTCTCAGCTTCTTACTCAGTATCTGAACCAGTTTCTGCTGCTATGATTTAGCATAGCTTGAAAGTGGTACTGGTGTAACAATTACATATTTCTCTGAAGGAAAGCACAATGTATAGGCAAATCTATTATCAAAAGAGTGAAAAAAAATCTTTATGCTTGTATCTTGGGGTAGTGGGTTAACACTGAAAAGGCACCAGGAGCCCCTCAAGTTGCTCTATCACACTCTCTCCTCAGCAGGACAGGGGTAGAAAATGCAATTAATAAAGCGTGTGGGCTCAGATAAGAACAGGGAAATCACTCAGCAATTACTATTCCGGACAAGACAGATTTCACTTGAGAAAGTAGTTCAATTTATTGCCAATAAATAACAGAGTAGGACAGTGAGAAATTAAGTTAGAACCACCTTACCATGCTCCCCTTCCTCTTGGGCTCAGCTTCACTCCTGCCTCCTCTTCCTTTTCTCCCTGAGAGCACAGGGAGAGGGGTAGTTAGGATTACCATCAATACATGACTATTTTTCTCTGATGCTCCTTCCTTCTCACACTCTTCCCCTGCTCCAACATGAGTCCCTTGCACAGAAGACAATCTCTCACAAACTTGTCTTTGCTCTAGTTTGGACTGCTTTTCTCTTGCAGCTGTGCCCAGCACTTTTTCGCACTTTCTGAAATACTTTCTCAGAGGTACCACCCACACAGATGATGGATTCAGCTTTGGCCAGGGTCATTTCCATTTTGGAGCTGATTAAAACTGGCTCTGCCCAACACAGAGCCAGATCCTGGCTTCTCAAAAGAAGCCAGGTGTCTTCTCAAAAGAATCCAGTGCTGCAGACTCTCTGCTACTGACACTTTGCCAGATAAACCCAATACACATAGCAAGGAAAAAATGTGACCTCTAATGGTTTGCTGGCCTTTATATTGTTGCATTCTGTGTAGAAAAATTATCAAAACCTTCAAAAATGATAGGTAGTCAAAATCATCTTCACTTTAAAGATACCAGTGAAATATCAGTGGAACAAAAATGAGTAAATTGTAGCTGTACATGTGTGTTTTGACAGTCTTGTGCAAAATATGCTATAAAACATTTCTTTGGAAGCTGGAAAACATATGAACTAAAGTGTATTTAAAACTTCCGTGTTAAAACTTTTAGGGAAAACTTGTCTTTATTCTAAATGGGTTAATTATATTTGAAACGTTGCTAGTCTAGCCTTTGACTTAATATTGTGTTTCAATTAATTAATTCAAATTTTTTTTTAGTGCTCTGGGACAAAGCAGAACATTGTGGCAAATACTGAAGAGAGTTATATGTTCAGATCTTTAATGGGCATTTTAGTTACATTAGAATATTTTCCATTTGTGGTTTTAGTATTAATTTCATTTTTTCTGCATAGACCTTATGCTTCAAATCTTTCCATTTATCTTTCCAGTTCCTCCACAAGATGATTGCACCAATTCTCAGTGTTTCTTCTGGGACACGGTGGCTATTCCCTTGGTAACACACTGCTTAATCCTTGACTATTCTTGCTGCACTAAATCTAGGAGATTTTAGAGCCACGAATCTGAATGCTGAAGTAATTCCCAGTTGGTTTCATTTATATTGGGAATATGAACTTAATGTTGGTGCTTTCTACCTTGGCTGAAGCAGTTTGCATGTGATATTCATTTGACTTCACAAATAAGCTTTAACAGACAGGAAAATAAAAAGGGATATTTTATGACTGGTTGTTAGGAATACCACAGTGCTGAGAAGGGACTCATGGTGGAAGGTATGGTCCAGTAATTGAAGTATATAGGGTGATAGGATACATCCTTATTAAAAAAAGATTTTGTAAAGGCTAATTAAAAATATGTCTCATAAAAATGTTATAGTAGTTAAATATTCAAAGGGGAAAATACTAATACTAATACTAATACTACTGTATTAGTAAGACAGCTCGTAATATCCTTGTTTCAAATTCTTTAGTGGCTCTTCACAATGTGCAGATATCTAATCTGCACATTGTAATCAATAATTTGTATATGTTACAGTGCCTTGGTTTTCCTGTCTGAAGCCCCAGAAGATTTTCATTCTTGCTTTTTCTCTGATGAATTATTGACTTTTCAGTCCCAGTTTTATTTAGTAAATATTTGATACTAAAGCAGTGCAAACTACACTTTCTTTCAAAAAATCTTACGTGGCTCTATTTTTTTAAAACCTAAATATACCTGTATTTATTATCTTGTATGTAATTTGTGGCAGCATTTTACCACATGGAACACCATCAAGACCTATCCTGAACATCACTGCCTTATATAGTTAACCAGCCATACTCAGTAGCTGTCTCTGTTACACAGAAATTGACATCAGAGTTAGAATGATCCTTGCACTTAAACAACTAACTAGCAGCTGGGATCTTCCTTTTAAATTGAGTATATCAGGCCACCAAGATGGTTCCCAGGGTTGTACAAAAAGTCATTGATTTATGCCTAAAAAACACTAACTTCATGCAAAGTCTTTTCTGCTGGCTGTTTTCTCTATAAAGACTTATTAGAAAAAATGTATTTGATTTAACAGCTCTCCGAAGGCCAGATGTATTTTCCTGTCCCTGTATGTAAAGCAGTGCAGTCACTTATGAATAGATTCTCCACTTGGGAGGGTGTGCTTGTAATGGCACCCTTCCTTTCAGATTCAATGTCTGGCTGGAAGTTCTGAGAGGGAATGAATCTGGAAAGATGCACCCTAAGCCACTGTGCCCACTCTTTTGACCAAGATTGCAAAAATTTATCCTTTCAGGACACCAGAGTATTGTACCTCTGTCACAGAAGCAATTCCACAACTGAGATAAGGAATGCGACCTAGTATTAATAATGTACACACCTACAGAAACTCTAAAAATTCAAATATATACATGTATTCCTAGTAAATCCAATTGGACAGAAATCTCTCCACATGCTTTTTATAATTTCTTTAGGGGGCATACTTATAATACTGATGGAAAGAAGTGCTCACTGCCTATTGTATGATGTATCTGTAAGCAGCCTGTAAGTAGCTTATATAAACACTTGACCTATGGTTGTCCTTAATAATCACTGATTTGAGAACTGTAATGTTCTCATATCTATTGAATTATAACTCTTATTTTAAAATAATTGCATGTATCCTCACTTATCTGGGTGTTATCTTGTTCATATCTTACTGATGCAAATTTTAGATGCTTCAATATCATAATTGAAAGACTGCTACCTACGATCATGCCTATGTAAATCAAAAATCTGCATGTATTTATCAGAGGTAAGAATTCAAAATTTAAATAAAAATCATAGAAAAGCTTAGGTTGAAAAGAGCTGTAATCTAACCTCATTGTAGGGAAATATCAGTGCAAACATACAGTATGGTCTGTGCTGAGAAAGTTACTTTCTTCTTCAGCAGCTGATCAGAATGTCAAATAATTTTGATATGCATCTGAACTTTTGAATAAATATATTTGTGACTGTTAGATGACTTCAGTTTCTGTGAAGAGTCATGCAGTCAATTTACCAGCGGTGAACATTCACAGAAAACATATATCAGTCTCCAATCCCAGTTTTCTGCATATGAATATTTGAACAAGGGGCAGGATACAAAACCCATTGTAATCACCCAGAAAGACACCCACTGACTTTAGCTGCCTTTCTTTTATTGGTTTGTGGAAGTATTAACTTAATTTTCCAGTCAGAGAAAAGGAGTTATGGGGCTTTAAAAATTTTATTTAAAATCTGCCTAATCATAATAGATTCAGAAATGTATAGCATGCTATGAAAATAATTTGATATTTTATTGAACTCAATGTTCAAAGGTTTTTTCTCTTGCATAGAAAAAACCAACAAAAATGCTCTGATTTGATTGATTAATTGGCAGAACAGACCCACATTCACATTATTATAAACAATTCTGTTTATAATGATTTGTATATGTAGAAGCTTGAGACCTCTTTTCTAGAGCCACAGTGGTCTTTACTTCCTAGTAAGTGTTTAAATGTGCTTAGACTTCTGCTTTTGCATTAGTGATTTTTGATTTGCAAATAATTCCTTAAAGGAGATCTGCTTTAATTCCATTGTATTTTAGAAGTTCCTCTTGAAATATGGTCAGACACTGTTATTGTACTAAAGCTGCTGTCATCCCTACTGGTGGCTCCAGTCAGTCCTCTGGACTAACCATGACAGCTCTCCTTCTGGTGCTGCTGCCTCCAGCTGTACAGAGTGACCTCTCTGCGGTGGCCTCTCACGTGGACTAGGTGATGGAACCAAGCTGTTTCAGCCTGCAACTTTGTAAATTTACTCCTTGCAAAAGTGAGAAAACAAGATCCTAAACATCGAGGGAAAACAATGTTCAATTTGACTGAACTGTTTTTCAAAACTGGTTAAATTAGCTGCTCCTAGGTTACACTGGAGCTGGAACAGATTAGGAGTGTATAAAACTTTACATACCAACAAGAGTTGTCATAAAATGAAGATGTCACCAATGCTGACTCTTTTGCTTGCAATGCTTCCTTTTTCTATAGTACTAAATCTATTTCTCTGATTCTCTTGTCAGATGAAACATTGCTATGTCCTTCATTTTCCATGTGCAATTAAATAACTTTCCTTCAAAGAGTTATCATAACATATGTAGAAATTATGGCAAACTAGATAAGTAGTTAATGAATATCCTGACATCTCACTGGGATTTCCATTCAGCTCTACTAGTGTTGAAAGGATTTACGGAGCAATTCCATCCAGGAATGGAAAACTCTCAAACTTATGTTCAAATGGGAAAAAGTTCATAACTGGGAACAGCTAAGGCAGGATGGTTCCTTCAGTGAGTTTGTTATCATGTTGTTTTGAGTGCATTGTTTGTGGGCATCTGACATCATGACAGGCAATTTGAAAAGTTCAAAACTTTCTTAAGGCAAGCAATTCATATTTGGAGTGAAAAATTGCACTTTTCACACCAAACAGCTCTGTTATTCCTTCCCAAGAAGATCAGGAGGAAAAACATCTTCTCTCTTTTTAATGCACACATTTATGAAGAAAAATGCTTTTATTCGGACTGTGGATGGAAGAGAAATGGGTTTAAAATCCTCCTGTACTGGCTTGAACAGAGAGGTAGATGTCTTGATAGATTACATGGGGTTTAAATAAACTCATCCATTTTTTATTGTATTCATCTAATAGTTTACATTTTAAGAACTGAGCACTGAAAACGTGTTTCATCTTGCTGGATTCCTGAGAATGGGATTTTTATAACAGTTTTTTTCCATTAGTTTTTTTATGTAATACTACTCTAAAGAAGATTTAACCTAATGAAGTAGAGGCTTTCTATTCACCTACTCTTGCAGTTGTTTTCTTAGTATTTTTGATTAATTAGGGCTCAAGCTTCAAAATCATAAAGAAAAAGTTTTCAGAAGTTTTGTCCAACTCCATTAAACCACACAAATCACCATTACTTGTACTTTCTCAGCAGTACAGTGCTCTACAATCTGAAGCTCTTTGCTCTCTTATCTGCCAAAACTTATAGGTCATTATGCAGTTAATCATTAAGCAAATATATAGCACACAAACTTCTAAAATGAAGTAATATTCTGGCATGAGTGTTGTTGATCCCATCCACTACTTATGTTTGAATCAGCTTGATGGTGTTTCCACAGATTCTGAGAGGATATGGGAGCAGAACTGTGGTTTCTATAGCCTACATTTGCTTACTGTGATGTAATCAATGGTCTCTAGCTATTTTAGAAAAAAAAAGTACGGATGTTCTGTGAAAGTTCTAATTACAAAATATTTTTACATAAAAACGGTCAAAATACACAAAGTTACTGTTTTGAAGAATACACCATTCAAAGTGCAATCTCACAGAGATGTAAACTGTAGTTCTACATAAGACTTTTTACAAGCATTCAGTGCCACCACACACAGAATTACAGGAAAGAGCTCCTTTATAGCCAGGTTTGAATGCTAGGTTGAATCCTTAAAGTTTCTGATCTATCATCACTTGAATTTTTTGGGGGATCTTTCTAGTTTGCATATCGTACCCAATCCTTCTGAAGTCCAAGCAACTTTCTCTCTTTCTAGTTATTTGAAAACAGCCCTTAGGAAATAGTATGACATATCTGTAGAATCACAGGATGAGCCAGACACAGAGTTATGACTATAGCTATTACTCCATTCTAAGTTTTTTGTGGGGTTTCTGCCCTCCTTGCACTAGCAGTACCGGTTTAGGCCAGGCAGAGACAAAGCCAAGACTTCCAACATAATCTGCCAGACCCAGCTTCTGTACTTCCTACCTGGTACAAGGACTTGCAGTGAGCATGGGCCATGCTCAAAAAGGAGTAATTTTCTTTTGATTCACACTCCCCTTCTGGTTCAATGTCATAAAGCAATCTTCCATAAAGTTTTCCTCTAGCATTAGAAAACGAAATTTTGTTTCCATTCATGATGAGTGCCTGAGAAAACAAAAAGAATCAAGCTCATTTTTCATTATAGTAATTTTGGGAAAGTGGATTCCCTACTGTTCTAGCAATAATATTTCAGACAGGTTAACCCTGAAACTTTCCTATAAAGTGCAACAAGCTAAACCTATCAATCAGAAAATGCATAACAAAGAGACTCCAGAGAAGAGAACACATGAGAAAAATCTCTCTGAGACCTCTGTTTTGCTCCAAGGGAGCAAAAAGTGCTATTATGCATTTGCATTAAGGGGACTTATCTGAGGACTGGAAAGCTTCAGGTGTCTGTAACTGTGGTGAAATGAGTTGCCCTTGGCTGGACAACAGGTCCCCACTAAGGCCCTTTATTATTTCTCTTCTCAGCAAGATAGGGGAAGAAATAAGATAGAAATAAAACCCTCGTAGGTTGAGATAAGGCAGTTTAATAAAATAAAACCAGAAGGTTACATGTGCACAAAGAAAGAAGAAACCAAAAAAATATTTTGTTCTTTACTTCCCATCAACAAGTGATGTTAGACCTTTGTTCAGGTTTGGGTTAGCTGTCCTGTCTGTCCTCCCCCCAAGATTTTGCCCACCCTCAGTTTGTTGGTGAGGGGAATATGTTGGAAATACATCACTGCTACTGTGGAGCTTTGCTCAGCAGTGGTGTTACCAAGGAGCAGTTCTTTGTATACAGTGTTCTTTCTTACCACAATACTTACCTCAGTTTTGTCAAGAAGGGAAGAGTTTTAGTAAAGATTATGAAAAACAGGCATGTAGACATAGTCAATGGGAGACCTAAGCAATGATTTATAAATCGACTTCCATTATTTGTGTCCAACATGAATTTGTTTTTGTAAAACAAATTGGTAAACGGTTAGTAATACATCTTTTTAACAACTGAGTTGCCAGTAGCAGCTGTGTCCATGGAATGAAATCAAATACTTGTTCTTCCAGAAAAAGTAGTGAGTAGAAACTGAACTCAGTTGCACTGCAAAAGTTATGTCTACAGTTTCATCTGTAAGCATCCTTAATTAGATATGGATGCAACCTGACACAATCTAGAATTCAGACTTTCTTCTATTTGGCTGTATTCTGTGTCTCTGATAAAGATAGAAGTCTGTGTAACTGATAAAGCAGAAGACCCTCAGATCTCAAGGCAGAATGGCGTGCAGTTCTGATCATGACCCAAAACATTACAACTTTCCCCAAAACTACAAAAATGTAGTATTCTTTGTAAGGGCTTTGAGATTAAACCCCGGACAGGATCAGACATATAAAAGTATAATGCCCAGCTTCATTACACTGATCAGGCATGGGGTACTTGTTATTAGGTGACTTAGCATATCCTTGTTGGCTGCTTTTTATACCTAAATAGATTTTTATCCTCTTCCTTTCTTTCTCATGCTGCTTTGGGGGAAATTACAACTGTTTCCAGCTGCAATGTATAACTCTGCACATAGAACACTATGTTTCATTTCAAGCAGTCGGTTTTGCTTTGGCTTTAGAGTGTTTGGATTAAATCTGAATTTAAGGTTTAACTTCAAACCCAACCTTTTTATCCTTTCTTGATTAGTTAAGTTTATGTTCTTGCTTAGCAGTGGGAGATTAATTCAGATGTCTGCTCCTACTCAAGTAAAGGTTCAGCTCAGCCCTGGTTTTGCTCTTCTTTCTTCACTCCCTTGAGTCTACATTTATATTCCAAAGCTGTTTTAGGCAGAGAATTCTGTGAAGCTCTTCTATCAGTCCAAGGGTAAATGAGCCTGAAAATAAATCTTTCAGCAGATATAGGAAGTGCCGTTATCGAGTTGGACTCCATACAAATAACAGTGCTGTTTTTCTACACATACATTTAATAATGGTTTTGCAATGATAAGTTTTACTATTTAAATACAAAGCTTTATGAAGTTTTAAAAGGCTTTAATTTTACTGATAAAATGGAAATGAACAGTTTTATCTTTGCAACATGAAAAATGAAGACTCTCAGAAAATCCTGGTCGTTGTTTCTTGAGGAAAGAATGTCATATATTCCAATCTTTGACTTCCTTTTTGTGTCACTGCAGACTCATTTTCATGTGTAGTTTATGTACTATTTCTGTTTAGGTTCAGCAGCAGTCACAGAGAAGTAGGTAGGTATTCAGGAAGGGAGGAAATTTAATGAGGTTTCTCATCATATGAAAAGTCCTGTTGTCTAAGGGGAGGTTGAGACAACTCAGTTTGTTTAAAAGAGAGATGGCTAAGGGAAGATCTGGTTATTGTCTTCAACTAATGGGATCAGAGCACAGAACCAGGATTCTTTCCTACAGCAAAAGGGAAAGAGGCAACTGTCTTTCTGCAGGAGGAGCTGCAGGAAGGGAAATTCCAACTAGATACATGGAAGAAATAAAAAAAATTTGTGCTCAAGCACTGGAATGAGTTCCCCAGAGGGATTTTGGTTATCTGCATTCTGGAAGCGTTCAGAGCTTGTCCTGAGGTACCTGCTCTAACAATAATTTTGGTCCTATAGCTGGGACTAGATGGTTTTAAGACAACTGTTGGAACAAGTGATTCTTTCCAAACCAAATTACTGTACAAATTTATTTTGTGAAAACACAGAGGTAAAGCAAGTATAACAGAAACCTTATCCACTTTACTGGTATGTAGTGCTCCACCCCGCAGTAATACTAGGAAAGGACCACCTCTGCTCTGGGCTCTGGTTCATTAAGAGTTGGCAGGATGTCCAGCACCTGACATCTGTCTGTTCTCCACTGTTGGAAGGAAGCTTCTGTTCGAAAAGATGCTACATAGGCATGAGGGTCAGCAGCAGAGTGAGACACCTGAACTTCAGTATTTAGAATGTGGGTTTACTTTTTTGAGTTTGGTACCCCACCACCTGTCACAGCTAGCTGACTCATTTACTTCAATCTGGGTGTCTATCCTCTTCCAAGGACCCTTGCTGGTGTCTAGCTTCTGCTCCAGTAGTGGTCACCTGTGGAACCTGTGTCACATCTGTCAACTTTGTTTTGAAGCAATGTTAATATGAAATTATTGCATAATGACCAGTTCCTGTGACTGCATTTGCAAGCTTTTGATACATGTATTTGTTCAGGAAAGGTTTTCTTTGGTCTGTAGCTGGTAAGTCTCTACGCTGAACACAGACATATTCCTGAGAAGTAGAGATGAAGAGCAGTCTGAATCCCTCAGGCTTTGGATTTAGCCCTTAGTCTGCATCCGTTCCATATGCTAGTGGGGTTTATAGCAGGAGGAGAGAATTAATGCATTCCCACCTCCCCAGGTGTCTTTAAGATTGTTCCTGTTTAGATGAGTTGGCAGCTTTGCTTCAGCTGTAACAGACACATGGGACAAAATCTAGGCTTACTGGTATTTTTCATTTTGATTAAAAAACAAAAGCAGACATTTTCTTTCTTAAACCATGAGATAGACTGTTTGGCATCCTACTTATATAGCCTGTGCATACCATGCTATAGCTAAATTGTGTTTCTTTAAAAGTAACTGTACCTTAAAATATAATTCTCCAAAACCACACGAGTTTTTTCCACAAATCTAAAAGTTTAGCTAAGAGAACAGAATTATATGTACGGGGAGATGTTAGTGTTATGTCTCCAGGATCTTTGACTCCAGAGAAGCAGACTGAGCACTCTTATTTCAAATTTTTTTAAGAGCAGCATTAACACTGATTGCAGAAGTAGGCTAAGAAGGAGCCTTTAGTCCTTCCTGCCAGATAAAAGAAAGTAGCATACTACTAAATGGTGATATCTACCTTAGCAAGACAAAGGAAACAGTGGGTAAAATATTTCTGAATGCTTAAAAAAATGGTTTATCTTCATAATGCATAGAGAGGTTGATATGACAATATGTCCTAGATGCCATTTGACAGCAGGCATGAGTTTCCATCTATGCCTTTTCATCCATTTGGCATCTCAGAAGTTGTATAAAGCACTGGCATAAAATAGATACAATCTGAGATCAAAGATACCACCCACAAAAAAAAAAAAATATAGACTCAAAAATGTCTTTGAATCACCCATAAATGTACAAAAATGGCCAGATTTCCTGTGAATAACCTTTCCGGTGAATTTTCAGGTTTTTCCTTCTTAGGGTAATGACACTGTTAGAAATGTGTTTTGCGTTACATGTCAATTCTGCTCTTTGAACCATCTTGAGTACCAAGTGTGACCAGAGGAACAGTACGTGAAAGGATTCTTGTTTCATGACTGCATAAAGATTCAAGTTATTCCATTTAACTGAGCAACACAAAATTGTAGTGTTGTTCAGGTACTTTATAAAGACTTACATTTCTGGGACTTAAAGAACATCAGTATTTTCAGGTAGCACTGGGTCAGCAGGATTATCCAGTGACTCAATGGTCTGCAGTAGTTACAGGATGCTCCTCAACCAATCACAAGGATTTTGTTACAGCTTATGCAGCAAAAAATTAGTGAAAGACAGTATACATCAGTCTAGTCACACAAGGCATCCCTTTTGACCTCAAAGCACTGTAGAGCAGAACCATGAAGAACAAAAGTAACAAAAAGGTAATTTCGCTGAGATGTGTGGCAATCCAGGATTTGCTGTCATTTGTGCCGTATACTGTTGTAGAGTTCTCCAGGAGGAAAGTAAGAAGTAGTTGTTTAGCTCCTGTTGCAGTGAGTGACATGCAGTGAAGCAAAATGTGGGGAGAAAGCACCGAAGTATATGCAGACAAAAAGCCTAACTAGATTCTAGTAAGATCAACTGTCTTGAAGAAAGAAATAATGAATATTTTCAGAAAATTCCTGTGGGAAAATCATCTGCCTAGATGCTTGCATTATGCTTATCATGTTTGAAACTGAAGGAATTATAATCTGTCCCTGGGAGAAATTTTTGAAACACCAGAGACTCAACAGTGGGACTATTCTCAGTGATTTCTTCCTCCTATAAGCAGACCCTTTCTTGCCTTTCTTCTTGGCCTCATGCATTTCTAGACCTTGCTGTACAATGATCCAGTTGCATTAGGTAGATGGTCATTGCTTTAGTCAAAGGTATAGACTGGTACACCTCCTTCAAGCCATCAATATGAAGTTTTGAAAAATTTTCTCCTTTGGCTTTGAGGTGAAGAGGTGAACAACAGATTGCTACAGCCTTTTTTATAGAGGAGAAATCATGACATTTTACATATAGATTTGTGTTAGATATTGATTAATTTAAAAAACCCCAACCAAACAACAAAACCAAACCCAAACTCTAATGCACTGTGCTTTACTGTCTTACCTGAATGCATGAATAAACTCTGAAAGGCAAAGAGAAAACATCAGAATTCAGATATTTTTAGTATAAGACTATAAGAATCAGGTTATCTATGTTTACTAAGCAGTAACATACACTAGCTAATCCAAATACTAATAACAAGAGTAGAAGATGAGGTTCTAAGGTGTGTTAGCAGGTAAGATTCCAGCTGCATTTTATACTAATGATTTTTAAACTATTTCAGAATAACTTACAGAAAAGGCAGATTTTTTTATCATTGCACATTTCCTTCAAGCTCTCTCACTCAGTTTTGAAAGGCAATAAATTATATTTATGTATTTTTTCTCATCAAGAAGAGATTTTGATCAACTTTTGATCTTCAGTAGTAGTTCAGGAATACTTAGTTGATTCTGCTACCTGAACTGAGTTCAGCATCTGCAATATCAAAATGTTTAGAAGAGGATTGGTTTCTTATTTCTCTTATTTAACATTGCTGGTTAATAGCTTTTCATAAGGTATATTTACACACCCACACACGCTGGCCTTTTCTCCTTCCTTCTAAGAAACTACATGAAAGGGTAACAGACACAGATCTAGCTAACTCCTTCGAGGATGCTTCAGGGGTAATTTGTGTTGTATTTTGTGCAGGAATCTGCCAAGGTGATTTCTATGGTAACCTCTATTTGCATTCTTTCAAATGATGGTAAATTCAGGACACATTCCATTAAATATTGATAGCAGTGTTTCATCTGCTGGAAACCCACGTGGGAATATTTAACTTTATCAATTGTCTGAGACTATTCTTGTATCACAAGCTTTATACAGTTAAAATGTTAATTAGATTTTTATAACCATTTTTATCATTTTGCTCTTCATCTAGATTGCTCCAAACACATTTATTTACAATTCCAAAATGGTTCCATTAATATTCCACAGCACCTTACTCAGAGATTAGCTTAATAGCAAACCTCAAAAATGTACTTAAAGGCTTGTGAAACACCTACAGAATCATAATACTGCAATTTTTTTTTTTGGCTAATGGCCAAGTGATTTGTAAGATCAGATTTTAAGGAAAAGAGACAAGCTTGAAAGAGAAAATGGCATAATTAGTTTCAAAATTGTGCTGGTTTCTCAAACATGAAACAGTACTGAAACTGGTTACATAAAGGAGTTTTTTCTTGGTGGGGTGGTGTAAAGTAGGCTAAGAAAAATGGAAAAATAGAGTGCAGGTAATTTTATCTTCATGAGTGACACATGAAATATCTCCAAAGAATTAAAAAAAACCTCCCAATCCTCTGGAAAAATAACCTTGCATCACACTAAGGATTATGTGTTCATTTTATAGTAAATAGTGTTTGGGGATCTGGCTGGTGACTGTTTTCTTATGAAGAAATTAGCAAACATGAATTTGTGGCAGAGGCTCTGAATTGCTACTGTTTTGTGTTTCGCATCGCTGCTTACACATTTGAATAGTAAATACATGCTGGATTTAAAGCACCACGAGGCAAAGAGGGCACCACTGCTGCTCACCAGCATGCAGCTGAACAAAGAGCCAGCATCTGAACAAGTGGTAACAACACAAGTTTAAATTGCGATAACCTTTTGTTATTTGATCTGCCGGCCTACAGGTGGAAAGGGTTGCACAGTAATGGGGAACTTCTGACCTGCTTTGCACTTTTGAGCTGGTTCTGCGCTGTGAGGTAATTACAGGAGATGCTTTTAGAAAATTGGTCCTAATATCAAGGTTTTCTGGGTTCCATTAAGGCCTGGAATCAGAAATCCTTGTGCTGAAACAGAAAATTGAAAATATTTGGTACTAAAACTGGCTTTGTGAAGAGAAACAGCACTATACATGATTCTAAGCAGTGCAACTACATTTCTTTTGAATTGTTTACTTGCCTATCCTACCCCCAGATCATCTCAATTACAGATGCACAGCCAGGGGGAATTAATCTGTTTGTAGATCTCATACAAATCATGGAATGCATAGATCATGTAATGTTATGTTTAATATCTAATGCATTATTACTAAGAATTCTTAACCTCTATCCAGTTTATTGTCCCATCCTTCACCTTAAGTTTTTTTTTCCAAGACTAACTTCTTGCAGAGATAATTTTGAAATCTGTTGAAAAGTCAATAGTGTGATATTGCAACCTTAAATAGTGCGTTTAGAAAAATCCTTGGAAGTTGTGAAATGCTATAAACAGTTCTCTCCAAGTTCTAGAGGCTACCTTTGGTGCTCTTTTATGAAAATCCAACTACAGTTCTTTTATGATAGTGCACAAGTGTTCAGGGCAAGGGTGGAACACGCCTCTTTCCTTCTAAGACTGATTAGGGATAATGAAATGGACGAGTAGGGAGATAAAGGGAGTGGCACGAGGGTGGGGGGAGTGAGGTAGGAAAGGAAAAGAGGGAAACCTAGAGGTAAAGGGAAATAGAAGGAATAGAAAAAGTATTGATACAGGTTTGTGTTGCCAAAGTTGATTAATGCAAATTAAGTGGCAAGTTTCCAGAGCAAATCCTGATTAAGTACTCTTAAGCACTACAACGAGGCTCAGAATCAGATCTCATAAGCCCTGTGGACTGGAGACTATCAAGAATTATGGGCACATGGTCCTGGAATCACTGGGAAGGTAATGCTAAATAGGCCTTTGAATTGTGCTCTGTATTCTGTGAGGGTTATTGCTGTAGGAAGAACATCAAACTCAAGCTGATTTCATTCTACACGTAGCTCAAGTAAATAACCTGTGCTCTGTAGAGCATAGCAGAGACTGCCCAGGCTCTGAATAGGAGCTAGCATGGTACAACAGAACCAGGGCTGTGCTGTTGCTGTACCCTGGAGGATGGAGGAGCACAAGTAATACGTACCTGGTTCTGATGTGCTAAACTGATGAGGAGTAATATTAATTTCCTCAGCAGCAATGAGTCTGTGATTTGTTAGAGTTGGCCCAGGGCTTGTAACTTTGGACTCAGTGTAAAAGAATATAAAAATCAGTCTGAACACTAAATGTAGCAAATCCAGTTTGGTTGTTGCTGCAGCTGCATTAATGAAATTCGATGGATCTGAGGTGGACCTGTACCAGTTTCCTCTATGGCAGCACCTTTTCCTTGCAGCTCACCAAGTGGCACCTGCACTCTGAGCAGTGCTCGTGGTGCTGGACAAGAGGTGCTTTTTGGCTAACTATCTAACCAAAATGAGGGGCAGGTAAAGGTGCCTTGCACATTTCATCAGTCTTCAGGTCCTTAACTAGTCATTCCTCATGTAGCTTATTGATAACTGACATTCGCAGTACAACCATTCTGTTCATGAAATACACTTACTATCCTAGAATCAGACCCTAACCTATTGAAGCCATTAAGAAAAATACTACTAATTTCAATAGGGGCAGGATTTATTGTCTTTTCAAAAGAAGAGGAAAATTATTTTCAATATTCCCGCAGGAATGAAACTACTCTGGCAATTCAGGACTCAATGAATGTAAGAAATATAGTTTATATGTATATATCTTATAATCAAGACATGAAATTTAGTGGCTCTGTGAAATCATGTCCTGTTGATAGGCATAAACAACATTTGTTTAGTGGGATTTGGTAAAAAACACTGCCATGAAAGCAGAGTAGAAGGTTGACACATTTTTTAATCTAAAAAGTTTAGAAGCCATGTTTTTCTAGCATATAATTATAGAATTAAGCTATTTCATTTATTCCCCTCTGCAGGAAAGGTGCTTGGGCATTACCATGTAGACCTGAACAAACATTAACCCATTGAACTCTGTGTTGTAGGGGCTTTCCCCACCCCCAATGAATCATGACTATGACCATCACTTAGACCAAAAGACATCAAAATTGCAACAGTAAAGTCTCATTGCTGGATCCAGGGGCAGTGAGATCTTTCCTTATCCTTCTTTTCTGTTTCTTTTCCCTTTCTCATTTTCTTAAGTGATATTACTATAGATAAGAACAACCAAAATGGCTGCATACATTTTTTCCATTGCATCCAAATAGTTCCAAAATACAGCAATACAAATATACATATATTTATAAACACCATTCATTCAGTGTCATTTTACTCTAATCTACTTTCAAAGGATCTATTAACAAGAAGCTGAATTATCCTCACCTTCAGAGAGAGGTCACAGAACTAAGGAAGACAATCCTTTAGGCAGCTACAAAATACTAGAGCATAATCAGGCTGATTCACTGTGAAGTGTTGAAGCTCTGTCCCTCAGGTTAAGTTTTCTGCTGTGATAACTGAATGAACATAAGCTGTGCTGGTTGTACCAAATGCAGAATGGGAATATGCACCAGGCTTCTAGCTGGCGTGACAATTCTGTCTGCTCTGGGTTTATGTCCCAAAGCCACATAAGAGCAAGACCAGTAACTCACACTAGCTCCTTTTCACGTAAGGAAAACCTGAATATGTGAGCCAGAGGTAAGACGCAGAAAATTCAGTCACATTTCTACAAGAGAATCAAGACTTCAGGGTTTCCCTCTTTAGACATAGCCTAAGATAACTCAAGATTTAGCACTGAAATCAAGCATATTTATACTTGCATGCACCGGCGGAAATGCATACTAGGTTCCCTTGCCATAGACAGAAAAATTCCTGACATTTTAGGGTCTCTAAGACCTCCCCCATAAGACTGCTTTCTAGAGCATGCAGTTAAGGGAAACCCATGTTGCCCTGGCTGGAGGATAAGCAGGATCACCTACAATACCTAACATGATTTTTGACAGCTGTTTGTGCAAGTGAACCCTGTTCAAGATGTCTAGATTAGAGAATTCCCTTCTGAAGTCCTTCCTATTATCACCAAAAAGAAAGAATTCTCCTTGGGCAAAACAATTCGTAAGATATTTAAAAAGTGGACTTTTCTATGCTGTGTTGTAGGAGTTGTCAGGGTAATGAGATCCCAAGTACAGGCTATTAGACACCACTTTGTTCACCTGAAAAAAATCCTTTGCGCTGTGAAGATAATAAGGGGAATTCACAAGACAGTGGGAGAAAGGAGGTTGAAGGCTGGTATCTGCGTTAAGAACCATCGTGTTCCCAGTGGGACTGTTAAAAGCTGACCATTTTGTCTATCATTTTCATGAGTAATAATTTCTTTGGGATCAACAGAGAACGTTTACATGAAGTAATTCAGTCTTCCAAATGCTTTGAAGGGTCAGACCCTCTGTTGGGATGAAGCAGAGGGAGAGAAAGTGAAAAAAATTGAAAGAGCAGCAGGAGGTAAGGAAGGATTGTCCAAAAGCAGAAATGCCACCAAAAGAATAAACATTTTTGCCGTGAGCAGGAGATCTGGACTGGAGGAAGCTTTTCATTTATGCGCCTCTGTTGTCCCCAGAGTAAAATCACATGTTTGCACAGCTCTGCTTCAGCTAGGGGGCTGAATGATTCATATAGTGAAGATTATCCTTTCCTTAACTTTGTCACTCTCTCAACCCCCAATTGATTATAGATTGCACTTAGAAGGCAAAATTAACAGCTCTGCTTCCCAATATCAGCTCTGGTAACTAATGAGAAGAGTAAGGAGCTGTATGACCAACTTACTGCTTCTCTACACAGGTGTCATTGACTGGGAAGATGTTAACTCCTAAAAGGATGGACACCCTAAGCCACAAAGGGGAATTTCATACATGGCTTTGATAAGTTGTCAAACTGAATTATGGTCTGTAACTACTCAAGTATCACTGAGTGAGATACCTGAGATATTTCATTGGCTCTTAAGGCCATCCAATCCCTAAAATTGCTTTTCAATACCGCTGCAATNTCCCCCTCCCTTTCTTCCCTCGTTGCTCTCTTTCTTCCTCCACCCCACCTTTCCTTTTACACTCTTCCTCTCCTTCTTGTTAAGGATTGTTTACTCTTCACATGCAGTCCCATGGCGTTGCTGACAGTGGACAGTAGTCTGTACAACTTCCGTGCTATTGCCATTAGAAACCTATTATGTATGTGACTATATTTGCCTCCCAAAATACCTCATCTTCTAAGATGTGGTATTTAGAAATCCCACCTCTTGAGAGCAATTTGAACTTAACAAAGAGATAAATGGCGTTAAAAAAGAGAAAGCTAAGAAGACTTTAAAGCATATTAGGTTCTGCTTTTTATAAATTATATTTGAAAAACTTAATATTTGGATTTTTCCCTTTGTGTAAACCAAAATGCCACTGAAATATAGTTATAAAACCTTAAAAATTATCCCACAGAAGTAGTGTTTTAAGTTTAAGAAAAGTAGTTGAATCTGAAATTCAGTCTTGTGGAAGTGCGAACAGCATTTACTTTATGTGTTAGATGAAAGGAAAGGAAATGGTGTTTATTGACATGGACAGACAATAGAACTCCCTGATCAGATCCTTGACCTTTAGCCACTTGAAAATGAGACTAATGAAATATTGTAACAAAAAGAGGATTGGCTATGAAAAAAAAAAGATCTTAAGCAGAAATAAACAGGGGTTTGAGAATACTGGTAAAGCAGTTTTAAACAAATTTCAAGAAATGTTAAGATTACATCCTTCTCAGTAAAAACCATTACTTGAACTTCAAGTGCCCTTTTTTTTTGCGTAATTACTAGAGAGATGAGGTTTCAGTGAGCACTCAGGTTTGGTCAAAACTTCTGAGAGTGTTGGAGAAAAGTATGTAATTTTCAAGGTAAAGATGTAGGGCAAGACAGTTAATTTGAGCTCTCAAAAGAAAAGGTTGTTTTAGCTTCTGTGTTAGCTGGGCTCAGGTTCTGGGACAAAGCCATGACACTGGTTAACTGACCTGGCCTGAGGTTTCAACAATCCTGATTTTGCCTTGATTTTTGGTTTTGGTCATGTAATTTATCCCACTTGCCTGAGAAAGCAGACAAATCCCTGGTATTCTGATTTTATTTCTTGTCCACTGGTGTTCAAAGTCAGTGTATTTCTCAGTCACTGGAAGTATGTAGCTATGCATTTTAACTACTTTTCTGAAAATAGATTTTTAAATTTTTTTTTTTTTTTAATGTAGGTGTTTCCTCAGGACAAGATTTCCAGGTGAGCATGTGTTTCTGGACTGCCTGACCCAGCTGTCAATAGCCCAAAGAGGTACATCCCCTCCATTTTTTCTCACTGTACTGAAATCTTCATCTGGCATTGCACATTTTTAATACCCTTTAATGAGCTTAATAGCACCTTTATCCTTTGGCAACCAGTAGATTGGTTCATATATGAATGCCACATGTTCTTGTATTCTAGATCCATATTACAGTCCCCACTACCCAGAAACACAACTGTACAGCTGAAAGACAGAACATACAAAGTTTTTCCTAGAGAAGTGCAGTCACACGGCGAGATACGTATTAATTTCTGAGAGGTGTCTCATGGCACAAATAAGGCCAGAATGAGATTCTGCTATGTATTTTGAAACTGGCCTCATTTACCTGCTTTTGTAATAGAACATTACGCACCAGGCTGTAACTGTAAATGATTTCTGCAATGCACCAGGGCAGTGTGTTAATTCTGTACAGTTAGTTAAATTCCATGAAGGAAATCAAATTCTGAAAATGTTATTTTCTCCCATGAACAGCAAAAACCAGTGCTCCATCTATGATAGGTACTTAGTGTCGCTTAGGGATACTATCCACTCTTGACTATCAAGTTCCCTGCTCAGGCTGTCTTTTCTTTTAGCTAACCTCAAAGATGACCTGTTTTCTCTTTCCTACTTTATGACACTTATGAAAGCTGAATAGAAAATCAAAAGCAAGAAAGGTGTTTTTATCAACGCACTGCTGTTTTTCAGCTTTTCTCTTGTTTTTCTTCTGCAAACAGCAAGGTGCCAAAAAAGCATCATTTGATAGACACTAAGACATGAAGAGCAGACATCTCATCTACATTTTTACAAAGAGTAAACAAGTGGGACATTTATGTAAAGTTGGTATTAAACTTCCCACTCCTTTCCCTCTCTCCACAAACGTTCTTTATTACTGTAGTTTTGTAAGGGAGGAAAGGTTACATGCTTTTTTTGGGTTGTGTTGGTTTTTTTTTGTTTTGTTTGTTTGTTTGAGTGTTTTTTGGGGGGTTTTTTGGGGTTTTTTTGGGTTTCTTTTGTTTTCTGTGGGTTTTTTTTTTGCCTCCTGCAGTCCTAATATTTGTTTTATAAACAGTTACTTTCTGGGAGTCCGAGATTCTATAATTTCCTTCTACTTTGGTGGAAAAGCTTCTGGGCTGTCTTTCTTGAGAAAGTGTATTGCAGGTGACAGTGAAGAAATGTGGCTGCTCTTATCTTAGTGGTGTCTGGCAGTTCCCTGTGTCTGGAGCTCAAGTGAGTAGTAACTGCAGACTCTATAGACTGTTTTACAGTGGTCTTACCTTGTGACACATGCTTTGCACTGCATGTGTCACCCAACACATCATCCACTCTGTCTACTCGTTAGCTTTGCACTTGGAGTATTTATGCAGAGTTTCCATTAGTTCTGAATCTTTGTTACTGTTATTTCTCTGATCCATATATGTAGGAAGATTTACCCTATTCCAAGCAGCATGTTCAAGGATATGCAGAGGGGAGAGTAGAGGTAAAAATCAGTCTTGCAGTGTATGAAATGGAAAGAATCCTTCTACAAAATATGATATAAATTTAATTTTTTTTTTTTTTTTTTTTTCCCCAGCAAGTCTGTTTGGTGCATGCTTCAGAGAGTCTGAGCCAGGAAATGGAATAAGTCTCTGCAGACATGGCAGGTACATTTGGTGCTACAGAGGTAGCATGACAGGGCTATATTACAGTAAATAATACAATTCCAAAAATAACCTATGCGGAACATATTGCTTCTGCTGCACATGTCAAGAAATGGACTTTGATCGATGTTGTTGCAACACAAAACCACATACTAAAACTTTTTAATTATGATGACAGTGTAAAAGTGTAGATGGTGCTCACTGGCAGTGTTCATAGCCTCTATAATTAACAAATGGACAGTGCAGATTAATTCTGCATGCTCTTCATGTTTCACGATTCTTTCTAGTTGCTGCCATCAGCACGTATGGAAGCAATAAGGCACGAGAGAGGGCCTGGTTTTCATCACCTCTGGGGTGTTAACAGGCATCCTCGAGGGGGGTGATTATCTCACGATAACCACACCACCTGGAGCTACCATATTGCTGCTATAAAAATTCATTAATGTAAGAGAAAAACATGTACTTTTGTGCTAGAGGATGGAGTTAGGAGTTCCGAATGCTAAAGAGCTTTATCACGAGCTCTAGTTTGCCTCTATTCAATTCCGTATGAGAACATTCACTAGGCTACTGTACAGCTTTCTCAGTTTTGTAAATTAGACCACTGCTTTAGCAATAATTTTGTTTGCAGCAGCCTAGTATGAGAATCAACAGTTAAAGAGAGCTGGCACAACCATCAGAGAACAGAAAGTCATATTTCTCAGATTTCCTCCTCAAGGGGAATATCTCAGAAGACATTCTACACACAGTTTTTCAGAATAAAAAGCACAAGGAAATTACAAATTAAATTGGATAGGAGTGTCTATAATTTTAAATTTTAAATGGACTAATTTCTGTTCAGCAATGCATTTAGAGTATACGTATACTTAATTTGAATTTATCAGAAAAGTATGGAATGAAGTACATGGGAATACAATAACTCATTGTCTGCTGTTCGCTATGATAATGTACAAAACTCTTATCTAATGACTTTGATGTTAATGGAGTTGTACACTCTGCCTGACCTCTTCAGTGCTGGAGGGATGTGTATGTGCTTTTTCTGTCCATCAGGTTTTATGCTTCACTCTCAACTTTTCTGCGAATCTTTTATATTTGCTTCTACTTCATTTCCTCTTTAGTAGGAGGGCAGATTTTATTTAAATTAAGAGTTTTAGTTCTACACTTGTAGGGATAATTTCTTGGATTTTAAAATCTGTACATTTGGAAGAAACTGTTAAATTACTGATACTGTGACTATCTACTTCCTTTCCAAGTGTATTTCTTGCTCTTTCATAGAAGTTTATCCATTTAATGAAATTTGGCTTGCCTGTCACCCAGAAACAATAGAAGACACACAGAAAGCATCTTTACAAACCTCCTTTTTCTTACTAATTTCTTTTTTATCCATGCTTAGCATTCATAGCATGTTGTGGATGTAAGGATGAGCCTTCCTAAGACTTTGTAGGTGGTGGTGGGAGCCATATAGACAGTCAAGTGAATGTGTCCCAGGCAGTGCTAAGTGGTTATGATGGCACAGAAGGCTTTAATTTACAGCTGGCTCCTGCTCACCATATGTTTATTGGGGTTAGTCAGCACACACAGAAACTAAGGTGAGCTCATCCCTGGGGGCAGGGAGAACTTGAGGATCATTTGCTTGTACAGTACCTCTTGGATGCTTGGAATCCAACTTTAGTGCCTAAAGCTGAGAAGGCAACTGAAGTTTGTTTTCCACGAGGCACAGTGAAATGTTAACTTCCCTGTTTAGACCCAAAGTGTCTACAAAACACAGGTGTTTAGGAGACATCAGCTGCTCTTGCTGGACTGGAGCTTATGGCACGATTGAAATTGTATCTATTCTGTTATAGCATAACCATGGGACAGGAGAACAATATATTGTTTCTTACATAGCAGCAGCAGTTCTTACTGTGTACACATTGGTGGCCCAGATGAATTCCTTTCTGTTGTGCGGGGAATGGCTAGAACAAAAAGCTCTTCTGTTAAGGCCTCTGAGACTTGGGTTTTGTCAGAGGACTTCTGGTTTTATCAATGATTATGAAATTACATAGTACAAAGGACTTTATGACATTCTGTGAGTGTAGGAAATCATGATAGAGAAAGGAGTCAAAAACATCTTGTGCAACACCTTATTTGGTTCCCCAGGTAGTTGCAGCGAAAGTCTTGTGAAGATAAATTTTTGCAGATTTCTGGTACTACAAGAATTTGCTGGGATATTTTCTGTGGCTGTTAGCACCAAATGCAAAAGAAAATGATTATAAAACTGTTCAAGCTTACACTTGAAAGCATGGCTGTCGTTTATAACATTTCGCATGTGCAAGTCAGAACTCTTGTTTTTGTGGCTTGATCTAGCTCACTATTCTGGCTTAGAAAAGTTGCTGTGTAAGACACACCACCAGAGAAGATCCTCTGGGTGTTTGTTTTACCCTAGACAGAGTCTAGGGGCATCAGCAACTCCTTGTTTCTTGCTGACCCCACCAGCTTCTAGAATGGAAATCTAATCAAAAGTAAATGCTGTTCAAGATCTTAATGCAACTTTACTATTATGTTCAGGATTGGAAAAGGGATTGAACTAGAGGCATATGAGAACTCCTGTAAGATTGGTACTGACAGGGGTTAAATGAGCCTGCAGTGCTCTGTAGGGAGCCAGGCATCAGCAGGGACCTGTCCATCTGTTTGATTTCTCAAGACTGCTGTAGCACAGTTATGCCTTATGATTGATGTCCAAAGGAATAATTTCTTATAAATTCCAGAAGCTAACATGCAGGAGACATGGCTTTTCTTCTTTCTTCCAAGATACCTAATGACAAGCTCTTCTAGATTGCCATGGAGTGCTATCACTTAGTGTTGGTCCTTGTTTCCTATAATTTCCAGCTCCTGACTGCACAAACAACTCTGCAGCCTGGAAATATGACATTAGCTGATGCCTAAGACACAGTGTAAAGGTAATATCCAGTAATCAAATGTGATAAATAACTAATGCCAGTCAATCAACATGGGTTTTTTGTTTCACTCTGTTACTGGTTTACTGTTTGTTTTGTGTCTCTGATGGTCTAGACCTGCAGACTGTGTTGCCTTCAAATGCCACTACATAGACAGAAAAAGGCAATTATTTACTGCATGATATGTTTGTCCTTCCCAGATTTTTAATCTGACTAATGCTATTATTTCTGTGACTTTTTTTCCCTTTTTAAGAAGTGTTCAGACTTTCCCTGTGAAATACAATTTTGTTCAAAATCTGGCGCTTGCAGCTTTCACATGCTAGATTATATGGTTCATGAGTTCTGCTGTGTGAGTTTTTCTTCACTGTGTATTGTAGCTCATGGTGAGCTTCACAGATCTTGAACAGCTCTGCCTTTGATGGATGTTAGTACATTTTCTCAGTGGCTGCCTTTTATTAGTTTCAAAAGATAACAGTCTGTGTAGCCACACACCCGGGTGTTTATGTGTGTGAAGGGCACCAGGAGGAAAAATGTGAAATCTCATGCTCTTTGCCAGATTTTGCCCTTCAGAATATTTACATCTGCTTGGTATGGTATTTAGCATAATAGTGAAACTGTAGGAAGCCAGAAATGCCTTCCTGATATAGAGATAGGAACTGCTGAGATTGAGTTCATTCATAGTTTCTGAACCTCGAAGTCCCTCTCTGCTCAAAAAATATTCAACCCCAAAGAGTTTTAGATTAATATTTTTACAGAAAATCACCACTTACTCCAATGGAAATTCTGAATTCCTTTGTTATGCCTGAACATAGGTTGTTTGGATACTGGAGGAGCCCTTTCAGACAGCTGAACTATGTTTGCTGCATACCTCTGTTTCTAGATCAACCCGAAGTGGGAGTAGCATAAGGATGTGGTTCTTGACACTGAAGGCTGTACAAAAAGTACAGCCATTTAATGTACATAGAAGCCATTTAATGTGTACAAGAGCATTGCTGCATATTCTTCAGCACCATCTGCTGGCATTTTCTCATCTAACCAATATTTGCATAATTGGAAGCATCTCTCTTTATAGAATGTTCCTGAAAGAGGCAGGAGCTGAAACCCTCAGGAAAATTAAGTCTGTTTCTTATGCATGCTTGGAAAGAGGCCATGTAGAAAAGGTCTGGAAATGGCTTTGGAAAAGACTAGCAAGATGTTGCATGAAAAAGCCCTTAATGCAGCATAAAGATTTGTACTGTGATGGACAATGCCTGGAGTAAGGATTTTGGCACTGCCCATCTCTTTTTATTCTGCAGCAGGTGTGACACCAATCATCATCTCTTGTCGAAGTGGTCCCAAGCCAAGGAGTTTTCTATGAGTTATTCATCAGTCAAGATGCCAGATTTGTTTAAGAACCTCCTGAAAAAATTATCACAGAAATGTGAGGAGGGGGGCAGTAGAAATAAAGGAAGGAATGTTAACATTAATCTATTTTGGCTCTTTGATACATGGATACTCAATATCCACAAGTCCTCGTTCAAGACCTAGAAACTCAGTACAGTCCCCCATACACATCTGAAGAGATTGTCCATAGTACAGCCAAAAATAAAACATTCAAGCACAGGTGAATTAGCTTTAAAATATTTATCCCAGATGCAGACACCTGTGAAGTCTTCAAAGCCCTTCCAATAATGTGACTGTTTAGCCTCACCAGGTAGCAATGTTGACTAGTGCCTGTGTGGCCCACCAGTGACTCTGGTTTAGTCTCATTTCATAATGTGGTAGTCCTACAACAAAATAACAACAAATTTTTTTTCTTTATTACTGAAAGCTAAGCTGCTGCTATATATTTGTGCATTTTTATTTTTTTAGCACCTCTAATGTCTCCAAATGTTATGAATGTTATTCTGAGTCTTGTGGTGATATAGGGCTCCTTAGTGGCATCTGCTGTCTTTTGTACTTAGGATTTATGGCAATGAAAGGAAAACAAAGAAGAAAACACAACACAATGACTCCGTTTCCTGCAGAAGGTCTTATTTTTACTGTGATTCCCTAGAGTTCAGTGGTGTGTCAGACACCTGCTCTATCCCTTGGTAGTTTTTTGCACAGGTTCAAGAAGAAACTATTAGAAGTTTCAAAGGTACCAATCACTACAAGATATGAAGCAATCATAGCTCAAAATTTTTTTTTCAGACTTCTCTGGAGAAGTTAATTTCTGGTAGAATAGATGTACATGAGGAAAAAATATTACACAGTCAAAATACCAAACCCCTAAAAATGATTTTAGACTCATGATTCTTTTTGATGCAGCTCCTTATTTCAGCTTCAAGGGGTGTCTACCTCTTCTCAGGAGTTCAGTGCTTTCACTGGAAGCAGGATGAGTAGTGACATTCAACACCATTGACTATTTGAATGATAATGCAACTCTATACAGATCCATTTAAAAAGAATATGCATTGAACTAAAAAAATAGTAAAAAAAATATGTACCATATTCTTATTTATACAGCTATGGCATACACAAGTTTAGATGCCTCTTACAAGATGTGTGCTTGTGCTTTTTTATTAGCCTGGTGCAGCTACACCTAGCAATACGTTTTCCACTTACAAAGAGGATAAAATAACCCATTAAATCTAAGTTTTTTAACTTTACCTTCAACATAAAATGCCTAAAACTTCCCAACATTAATAAGTACATTCAGAACAGTGCATTGTCTATCAGAGGCAAAATTACAACTGGAATTTAGCCTGAGTCCCATCTCCAAATTCTCCTTTATTTTTTTCCCCCCAGTCAATTGCTTTACTTTCCAGTGTAACATGTCACCACAAGGAACGGTGGCAGTCCAACTAGTGATTAAGTTTGAGGCAAATCTTTAATTTGAATTCAAATCCTTCACACAGCTCTCAGGTTTTGTATCTTTTTCAGTTAATAATATTTTCCTTAGTTCTGAGAGGAAAGTACTTTTACATTACTATTTCTGTGTATGGAGAGTGTGGAAGGATAGAAGCAGCATCAGTATTATTTATAATCATTATCACTGGTAAGTGAGGAATATTAAGTTCTGACATCTTTAGCCTTCAGATAAAACTGCTTTCACAAACAAATTTATAATGTCTTGTCCTGAGAGCTTTATGTAGAGATGGAAGAGATGTTAGTGTAATAAAATAAAAAAGGAAAGTAGATTAATGGTCTTGTTACTCCTGAACTTCTCAGTTGTACTATGCATTTATTGTCTTCTTCACTCATTTTTTCTAACCAGTGTAGGACTGTGGAGTACTGTGTGCTTGTACCAATTTTTTCTTGCTGAAGGTGCATTAACAGTTTGTCACAAACATGGATTTTCTCTGAGGAAAAGGAAGACTTTTCTAAGTGGTATTGATGGATAGTTACTACTTATGTGGATATCATTAGCCCCTGTGTATCCAATGCAAAGTTTGCATTCAAGACTTAAGAAAGTGCATTGAATTAATGAGCTCAAAACCAAACCAACCAAACAAAAAAGAGATAAAAGAACACTGCGATTTCCATCAAAAGGTTACAATTAATTAGTTGTCAGACAAAACTAATATGAACCCATCTGGAAAGGTGGCTTTTTGCAAATGCTAAAATGAGGACTGTGTGCCATATCACTTCCCTTTATGCAGGTAAAATAGAGGTTAAGCTGGACTCAGGGGGACCAGGTCCCGTGCTGACCCAAGGCCACTCGTATATAGGTGCCCCATAAGACTGCTCAGACTGAGACTTTTTCACAGGTAAACCAATGGCTCCAGAATCTGCTTCTGCTTCTTATCTGAAGAGTATGGCTTATAACCTTAGGTCACCTTCAAAGACATTTTGTCAGCACAGCGCAGCTTCTCTGCTGCCATTTAAGGTAAGGCAGTAAAAGTTTTTCCTGACTTGACAATCCTCGGACTTACCAACCTTCCAGTTTTCTCTCTTTAGAGAGAAAATCTAGAAAGGTTGAATGTTTTCTTGCCAGTATAAAAGCTGTCTCCGTGGTTGCAAACAATGGGCAATTAAAGAAAATTAAGCAACATAATGCTACATGAAAAAAAAAATCAAAGAAAAAGACATTAAAACCT
Source organism: Donacobius atricapilla (assembly GCA_013397315.1). Lineage (NCBI taxonomy): Eukaryota > Metazoa > Chordata > Aves > Passeriformes > Mimidae > Donacobius > Donacobius atricapilla. The sequence goes on along the minus strand of WBMY01011897.1, from coordinate 540,695 downwards.
AGGACATTGTGGCAACTAATACTGCTGAGTATTGCCAGTACTATAAAACAAGACTTAAAGCAGTTAAAAGTTAAATTACATAACTCAAGACTGCTGTGGCCTGATTGAAAACGATTGGAATTAATGAGAAGGTTCATGTTGTGTGCCTGCATTATGGGAGGCAAAGACCAGACTGGAATACAGGCTTACATTGTTTAAACTTGCCACACATTTTTCTGCTCACACAGCTGACTATTCCCCTCAGGTCAGTGCCCAAAACCAGATCCATATGACCAAAAAGAAGACAGTCTTTAAGCCAGGTGCCATAGACTAGTTGTGTTCCCCTTGCCTAGCAGTTAGTCCAAGTTCTCCCCTGATTTCTTGTGGTGCCCTGTGTGATCCTAAAGTGTAATTTTTACCTTGTGGGTTTTTTTAGCTGACTATTTTTCAGATCAAATTGTGCCAAATACATGTGTGCAGCTATATCTTCACTTCATGGAAGCGACTGCGCATATTGCATTTACTGAGTGCTGGCAAAGTCACAGTAGGTAACCTCTTGCTTCACCTGTGAAAAAGTGTCAGTTTTAGCAGGACATGGACATGCCAGCAGGGTGGGTCAGCACAGGATCTGGTCCACCTAAGTTCTTCACCCCCGCTGTACTAAATGCTGAAGAGGAGCTAACATGGCATGCAGACTTCATTTTGGCACTTGCACAAGATCATGTTTCTAGATTAGCTTATATTATTTTCTTGAGTACACTTCTATGAATAGCTGGTGTGGCAGGTAGCCTGGCAACTGTGGAACCAAAGGAGGGTAGCTGCTGTGGGGTGCCAAGTGACCCTTAATTTCTGGAGAATGGAGTGGAGATGCTAGCCTCTGTACTGGTGGAGCTCCCAAGTGACTTGTAAAGAGGGAAAGAGTATCCCAGAGCCTAAAGTAAGCTTGTTTAGTGAGATACAAGGCTAGCAGTGGGGAGGAGACAGATACTTGTCCACATCCATGATACCCCAAACCTGCTACCTCTCTGAGTCCTTCTTGGTCTTTCCTGGTCCCCATCCTCAAGTCCTAGACCTTTTGCTCAACTGCCTTGACACCTTTCTATTTCTCCCACAGTGCTACTGCCATATCCATTGCAAAATCAAATTTCCCACCCTTCTTCCTCCATACACCATGAAAAAAAGGAAATTACATTTTTGTTTGTAGTCTTGGAAGAAAATTAAATTATACATATTCTGCTGAAGAGTGCTGAGTGGCTCTGGGAAAAAATCTCCAGCTACCTTATAGCTAAGCAGAAAGACAGTTGTAAGCACAATATAGGTATGGTAGAGCTTGGAGAGAGGGAGATTTGGGGTGGCAATAAGATTTACTGCATTTTAAAAGAAGAAGGTTCTTGTCATGACAACAGCCTGTTTCTGTGTCCTGATCTGTCAGATCAGGGTCTTATAAATGAACCTCATCTTGAACCTGAATGGCACAATTCTCATCCCAAATAAACTCTGCTGAGAACAGACTGGAACTTATGATCTCTGACCCTTTCCGCAGATAATATATTCTGTATTCCAGTAAAAGCAAGTTGCAAGTGTCTGTGATATGTTCCAGGAAATCAGTGTTTTTTCTGAGGAGGTAAACTAACTTTTCTAGCTCCTCTGCCCTCGTCTTGAGTTGGAAAAGGCTTCAAAGGTCATTGAGTCACATAGTTAGCCCACACTGTCAAGTCCACCACTAAAACACGTCTCTAATGCCAAATCTATAGGTATATAGTCACAGGTATAGTGACTCAACTAGTATCCCTTGGCAGCCCCTTCCAATGCTTGACAACCTTTTCAGTGAAGAAATTTTTCATAAAAATGCGTGATCACACTCCTCTTCTGCTCTCCCACAGCCTTGCTGGGTGCTGGCATACTTTATGGAATTTCTCTCATGTTGTTGGGGATGCAGTGAGGAGTAACAAAGGCCCCTCAGGTGCAGTGAGGCACTTTTCCATTGCTACTATCTTTGTTCAATGTTTCATTTTAAAATTCATTGTGGATTGATTGGGGAGCACATTTTTCATGACTTAATGGTTGGCATTATTTGCTTCTGAATTTTACAGTTCTCTAAAGTCACCGGTGCCCTTTAGGCTGCAAATGGAATGTGGCTGGTAGATTTGTTTCATTGGATGCCTTTAGAAAACCTCCCTCTAGCCCCAAAAATAACTTACCAAGTGAGAGGGACAGGAACTGGGTTTATGCTGCTGCTGGTTAGTACAAAACCTTCCTATCAAAGACACATTATCTAGGATTTAGTGGGTCATTGATAGCAAGGTAACCATCAGAAAATGCTACAGTTTGGCATCAAAAAAGTAGCCTCAATCTATGAAACTTAATCTTGCATGCCGTGATTTATAGGTACACTATTAAAAAAAAAAAAAAAAGGTGTCTCTGCAACAGTGAAATAAGTTCAAGGCTGCTGCAAATGGGGGAAGAATAATCTTGGTGGATGAGAGAAGAGCAATGAGCATGTATCAAGGAAAATTCAGGCAGGATTTGAGAAAAACCTTTTAAATTGTAGAAGTAGTGAAGCACTGCAATAGATTTTCTGGGGTGGAGATGGATCAGCAGAACTGGAAATCCTTAAGAACTGATGAGACAAAAATATATGAGATAGGACATCACTGAAGCTGAACTTACCATGGCATAGGACAAGTTACATGACGTCCTGAGTTTCCTTTAGATTATTTTTATCTAAAAGTGTAGCTTTTATTGCATGCCTCTTGACATTTTATGCTTTGTTTGTTGTACTGCATTCTGGAAACAAGGACTGTCACTGTCACTTCACATTGCGATTCTGAAGATGAATTCTAAAATGTGGCTAATCAGAAAGAAATAAAGTCCAAAGGAGGAAACAGAGTGATTCTGAGCCACACCTGTGTTTGTGAATACTTTTTACTGACAAAATTAGAGAAGTCCAAAATACAGGGTAGAGGAACATCTCTCTGGTGAGTGTTACATACTCTCATGAAACTTGCATTCCAGTAAGAATTAAATTTTGCTGGAGGCAGAGATTTTTTAAAGGCTTCCCAATGCCTGAAAAACATGGAGGCTATTGTCTATGCATATTTATTTTTCTCTTTTTAACCAGGAAAACAGTTTTACAGTCATTACAGCAGTGCTTTAAAGAGTTTAATATAATTGAGATGCTGTAGGCAGGGGAAAAAATTTGTGTTTTGGAGGTGGAGCTCCCAAAGGAAACTGAGTTCTGGCTCCGGCTACATTTTCTTGGTAGAATTCTGTGTTTTAGATAAATGTCAGAGAGGAGTTTGAAGCTGAAAATAGAAGCAGATGACGAAAATAATTCTAATCACTAAAGCAAGTTACAGAAACAGCAGAATAAGAAAGTGGTCCTAGGTGGAGCTAATAAATCCATGTCTGACAGCCAGATACATTGAAGTGCAAAAGTTATATGCTTTTATCCAGGGAGATTTTTTTTGAGCAAGATTGAGGTTTCAATGTGATTGCATTCTTCTGACAATTAGAAGGAACTGCATTATTTGTTGCAGGGAGAGGGCACTGATCAAAGGTCACCGAGTGCTCAGACTTCCGCGCTGCAGTTGAATCACCCTTGGTAGCAAATTGCATGCTCCATTTTAAGCAAGAAAATAGAGGCAAATCACAATAGCTGAGAAAGAATGGAAGCACGCACAGGCTCTTCTGAGTGTAGATGAACACTGAATGTCATGCTAAGAGAATGGCTAAAAGACAGTAAGAAATAAAAATGACATGTCCTATTTACATTTCTTTGTGTATTTTAAAATACAGTTGTTCTATTCTTACATTATTGTTGAAATACATGGATATTTAAGTCACAGGAATAAAACAAGACAAGAAATGCAGCCCCTCCTTCTCCTATACCCTCCATTTCAGTGACTAAAGTAGTGTGGATTCTTTGTTATTTTAAATTCAAATTCCTTTGTTGTGATTTTTATGTTGCTTTGAAGGGTACTTTGTTGCTTTTTTGTATTTTCTTTCTTAATAGTTTTATCAAGAGATGCTTCTGTAACAGCTAAGGCACTTAAAGGAAATACATTATTTAAATGTGAAACGGAAAGAGAAAAAAATGTAAGACTACCATGCATTTTTCTTTGCCATTCACAGACATAATAGAACAACTTAGAAGACAAAAAAAAAAAAAAAAAAGCAGGAAACGACATACTCTCTTGACTTATCTGCTAGCCACATCCAGATGTGGTCCTTTCACCTTTAACTAACACCAGCTTTGTTTCCAGAATACAAACAAGGAAGTGGCTTATATCTATGTATTATAAAGGGGAAAAAAGCAAGGCACTGATTTAAAAAAATGGCTGAACAAACCTACTGCTTCTGACAGTCAAAAAGGGTCTTTCTTTCTAACTACTTCCATGCATTTATACTATGCCAACCATTCTCAACCCAATGCATTTTATTATAATAATAATTGTTCTTTATTGCAGTAACATGTAAGGATTCCAAATAGGGTTCAAGACCCTATTATTCTAGGCACCATCCATGTGCATAATAAAACCATCTCTGCTGTTAAAGAGCTTACGATCTTGACATATGACAAGGCATAACAGTAAAAGAGAACAAACAATTGCAGGGGAGGGGTGGAAGAGAAGCTATCAAGAAAGCCAATACACAGGGTGTGCTAAGTAACAGTGTCTGAACACTAACTGATTAGCTATTGTCAAGGGCTTTGTATAATCTGTAGAAAGAGTTTTTCCCTGTGCCTTCTATATCACTTAGTTTCCAGTTTATAAAATGCAAATGTAGTCGTTACACCTCTTGAATAAACTGCTGGGGGGAGTGAGGAAAGGAAAGCTGAAAGACAGAAATTATATAGGATCTCTAAAGGGTAAAACATGAGGCTATGGGAGCTTGCTGCCAACCATATCCGATACCTGTATCCAAGTACATTAGGGGAAATTTCACTACTTTAGTCTTTAAAAAGTCTAAAGCAAAATGGGATCACTTTTGATGCAAATACATTTAACATGCATCTATTGCAGATATGGGAAAACAATGCAGTTTGTGGGTGAAGTATCTTATTCTTCCCCTTGTTAAAGAGTTTTTGAACAGTGAACATAGTCATTTGGATGCATACTAAAAAGAGGCTGAAATAGCTTCTTTGACTGAAACGCAGAGATCGAGATCTCAATTTTCTCTTCCTATTCTTGAATTGCATGATCATAACACCCCTTCCCAGAACAGAATTTATATGGATTTCCTATAATACACATGGGCGCTAGCATTCTGTAAATTTTCTGCTGGTCAATTATTATGTGAGCATATAAATGAGAATGGATTACCACAGAAGATGTAAAAGTAGAAATAAAGATAGCTGCATTTTTTTTCCATCTCAGCAAAACCTTAAGAGAAACTGTAAGTATTGGCAGTTCCTCAGTTTAAGCTTTTGAATGTAATGTTCCAGAAGTCTTATTATTTGCTTCTTTGAAGTGAAAAAGAAGTCGTGGGAAAAAATACGTGGTAAACAAAGTACATTAATATGCCAAAAAAAGATGCATTTAATAATATTTCACCAGGATGTGTATAGAGAATCAGAATAAGATTATAAATTCCTGGCTGGGCCAAGAGGAACTGTGCTCAGTGGAGAAATTCCGTGATGCCTTTGCAAGTTGCTCATGTTACTGATGGTTCAGACAGCTCCTTAAACATTTCTGTAGTTTTCTCTTTTGCTCAGGCAGCACTGCCTGTTCTTCACTGGCACATGTGCATTTTGCCATCAGCACCCCTATGAGTGATGCTGTCAAGAGTCTTCTTGTCACAAGAAGCTGTACAGTGCTGGTAGAAGCACTGGGGGTGCCTCACACAGACCATCAGAGAGTTATCTCAGATACCTCATGCTGAACTATGCTGAGGGTCTGTTGGCTGTGGGGTAGGAACACCAGGCTGAGAGTTGTGACTGCAGTTGCCTGTTGGGGACCAGGATACTTCTGTGAGCTGCAGTGAATGTGAGAAGACTGAAGATGCTAAAGAGCCTGCAAAGCTGAGGAGAGAGTATGGCCCCCAGGGGGACATGGCTGAGGTGGCGGTAGCAGTGAACAAGGCTCATGGATCCAGTTTTTAACGGCCAGACATCGGCTGAGCCACTTTCAGAAGAACATTAGTTGAATTTAGGCAGTTAGTCTCCCAACTAGCCTGGAGGTGGGCCTCTCTGGAGGGACATTCAGAGCAGACTCATGTACTTTCTCTCAATCTAAATTCTGTATAGGCAGAAAGTAGTATAAAGTTATTACAGCCCTGTCTCTGGGGAATGATCTCACTGGAAGTGAATCTCACAACTTTGTGATCTTGTTTTGTTAATATAGTTAGCATAAAGTTTTACTATATGTTAGTCTAAAAGTTACAATAAAACAATGTTTGCAAGTAACTTTTTCCTTTGGGTGATGAGCAGGGTTATGGCTGTGTAACTAATTGTGCTGTGCATCCATTCTCCATGGGAGGATACCAGAGAATGGCCTTCTCAATTCCAATAACTCTTGCTATCAACAAGTTTTCCCCTAGTCCAAGACAACTGTCACCTCCGGAAATCAGTGATTATTGTGAAGTGCTTTTCTCCTTCCACGGAATTCCAACAGCTCTTTGGCAGCTTAATGCAAATGTCCGTTAGATGGGTAAAATAAACTGTGATGAATCCCACCTTCATGCTACCTCCTTTGAAAGGATGTAATAAATAATCAGCAGAAACTCTGTGGCAAAGCATCACCCCTCTAGAAGAACTTCTCTGGAAAAGTTTTAGCTGGAAAACTGAAATGCCTGGTGTCCCTATCTCTCTGGCTTAATGCGCTAAAAGCATTAAATAAGTGAGTCTTAGCTTTTGCTCTTTTCCTATATTTTCCTCCTGGCTAGATCAGGTGCTGCCTTCTTTGACGTGATGGCTTTGATGTATTGTTAGAGTTGTTATTTACAGATGACATAGGGAGCCTGGGGAACAAAATCCAGCTGGGCACTACACAAGGAAATGGCTTGTCTGAGAGCTAGGTACTGCAATGGTGACTCTAGCTACCATTTTCTCAGATTTAACCTTTCATACACAGCTGTTTTGCTAAGGAATTTAAAGTTGCTCTCTTCTGTTTTCTGTGTCAAACACGTGCACACACACATACACGCGTACACAGATGTGTACACCTAATCTGCGTATGTGCACGCATGTGCTTTTGCCCTGAATCTCTGAAACAAACAAATATATTTTTCCTGCTCAGCTGAATTGTGTTCCACTGTTTGCCACTGTTTCGCAAGGTGGATTTTAAGAATTTAGCAGAAAAAATAAAACCTGTAGGAAGAAAAGCTAGCTTTCAATCCAGTCAGTGTCAATTAAAAGGGAGTCTCAGATGCAAATGCCACATCAGCACCAATTTTGTCACTAAGAACTTTAAGATCAGAAGCAATTACCTTCAATAGCACCTTGTTTTTATGTGTCTACCCTTCATAGCCTTGGCTAGTAACTCGGCCTACACCATAATTTACACTGACATCTAATTTCAGTGGATCTGCAAGCAATCTAACTGAAGATGGAGATACTGAGAGTGAGGAGTCCTGCTTTATCACTGCAGACATAAAGATTCATTATTTTTTGCCAATTCCGACAGTGAGACTTATGGGAATGAAGCTTTTTTTCATGTGCGTATGTGCCTGTTCTGCATATCTCATTACTTGAATTATTTCCTGGTTTAGGCAAATGATTGCTGCCTTTAACTAGATGATTAAACACTCTAACAGCTCACAAAGGAATAAAAACAACCAGCCAAGTGCTACTAGCATTCAGTAGATTTACCATTTTCTAGCGTCTCTGCAAAATGAGAGCAAAGGAAAAAGAGTGCATTCATTGCTAATCATATTCTTTGAAGAATAGTAGAGACCTGGCAATTTTATATTGTGCATGAAAGTAACAGTATTAGACTAAGATTATTTTAAGAAACACTTTTATCATTTTCTAACTGACAGAGAGGGCAAGCCTGCCAGCCATGCAGGTTGATGTTTCCTCGTGAAACAATGAAAGAACCCCACAATGATGTGATTAATGACTTGCATCCATTTTCTCTGATCCTCAAACTTGAATATAGAAAGCAGAACTGATCTCTACACTATTATCCAGCCTTCTATTCAGACCAGGCTAATACCAGCACAACTTCTTTTGTGATGCTTGTTCCCCAAGCCAAGAAATTTGCATATCACAGAGAATATGATTATGTAACCCAGTTGTTGATTTTGATGGTGCAAAGAACTGTCAGGGTTGTTTTTGTCACAAAGAGTGTGGTTTTAAAGTAGGTGTTAAAAAAACATGTATTCTTGCTTGTTATTTTACAAGATGCAAAACTGCTAATTGTTGTAAATACATAATTAGTAAGAGAAATGCTTATGAGTTGTATGTCAGCATGTACCTTTCCAATTACTGTTACACAGATGGTGAAACAAGACAATTGCTACTAAAGGCAACTCTTGCTTCTGTGTTTGAAAATGCAATTGCCCTTACAGCTCTCTTTCACAGAGTGCTTTGAGATTGCTGTAGGTCACTTTCTTACAAACTCTTGCAGAACAGTTGTAAATGCCATAAATCAAAAGTTTAGGTGATTTATGCTTTTGATTCGTGTTCTTAAGGTCTGCCAGAGAAAGTGACCCATTTCAAATTGGACCAAAAGACAAAGAGCCTGAACACTGAAGGACACTCAAGTCTGACAAGCATTGCATGAGGACCATGATGCCGAGGGCAGTATACTTGCCCAGCACATGACTTACCACTTTTGACCACTTGCACATGAAATGATCACCATAATGGGAGGGAATAAGAAATAAAAAACCTGCCGTGAAAAGGGAGAAGAAACACAGGAGGGAGAAGTTCTTACTCATGCCTGTTGTAAAAGTATTGGCTGCAGGTTCTTAAAGTATAAACCAAACTGATGAAGGGACAAAAAAGGACAGTTTTACTGCTTTAGTTTCTTGCCATTTTTTTCCATGATGGGAATGCAGGTTTTCTAAAGCATAACCTGTGGTACAGAAGTTATAGCAAACAAACAAATAAATACCAATGCAGATGAATATACAAAATTGACTCAGTCAGATTCCTGAGCTCCTAGTACTTAATCTTCTACTGTAACACAGCTGAATTGGCAGAAGTGGAAATGCATTTGGAAAGTTCAAGCATTTTTAATCCTGCTGCATAAATTGAGCTATTAATTCTAAATTACAGGGAAAAAGCACTGTTTTATCAGAAGCAACATTAACGCTTTCACTACAGAAAACATTCCACCTAGTACCACTTAGAGTGGCCCTGATTAATTCAGTCAAAGGAACAATAAAATCAACTTAAACACCAACAGCTAGATGCCCACACAAAGGGCATTTGGAACCAAAATATTTTTGATCTTTCAAGACTCCTTTTGTTACTCTAGGTGTTGTCCTGTTTGCAAGGCAAGTGCTATAAGTATGGAGACATAAGTGGCACCAGGCCTAGCTGCACCTTTTCTGTGTACAGACCACAGACTTATTTTTGCCTTCCTGGGGGGTTGGGAAGTCAGTCTCAACCGTATAATGTACTCACGGGGATGGCTGGCACCTGGAGAGTAGGCAAAACTCGCCCCTCCCCTGCCCTGCGCCTCCACAGCACCCACCCAGGCAGATGTTCCAAACAGTCTCACTCCCCTCATCAAACTTCATTAACCAGGTCCAAATGATCCAGTCTTTCTTTAGTGGAAGCCTCTTCTAGATACAAGGCAGCCTTCTCAGAGCTGAAGTTATTGAGGCAGAACAGAGACCAATGACCATTTCACCTTCCTTGATTGATTTTCTCAGCAGTTACAGAAATGAAGGCCCTGAGAGCTCTGAAGGATAGCAAGGTCTTTACATCATTCTTCGGTGAACAGTCAGTCTTTCCCCTTGCTTTTTAGCTCTCCATTGACTTCTAATAACCTTTCTGAGACACCAATTTATTCCATTAGAACAGGAACTTTCCACGTGAGAGTTTCATAGTACTTGGGGTACAAGTTAAAGATAAGTTTATACTACTGGTGGTTTCAGAGGATATAGGGTAGAGGAAACCTCCCTGAGCCTTCCAGACAACCAGACTTAATCTACTTCCAGAAATTCTTCCTGTTCAAGATTTTGAATTTGGAAACTTCAATACAAATGTAATTTTTGTGCATATTTTTAACATAATTTAAGGCAGCTGTGATAACTTCTTTGAATAACATTTTGCATGATTAGCTCTTCACTGCTGACCCAAAGATGACCTATCATTTTTGCCTTCAAAACTTTTTGTTAAAGAAAACTAGTCAAACGCAATATGCAGAAACATCTGGGCTCTTTTTTTTTTTTTTTTTTTCTGGACCTTAGTCCAGGTATCTTTTATTCACTACAGTAATAAAATGAAATCGCCATCTGAATGTAAATCTGATGCAAGGGTTTTAGAAAAATCTGGCATGATACCAGTCTTTCCTTAAAATAAGTTTTGGTATAAACTAGTTCCAATTTATCTGTGCTGTAGCTTCATTTTTTTTTTCTTTACTCTCTGTCACACTGCTAATGTACAGTGCAACTACACTGCCTTTATGTTTATTTATGGTTTTCTGAAGAAAGCCTCTACCTGCTTCCCATCAGGATTGCTATTGCTCTATTTTTCTTTTATAGCTGTTAGAGCAGTTTAATGTCCTGTACTATTCTCTGCTTTGTTGTCCAGGCTTTTTGCATTAATTTAGGAACATTATTTCTCTCAGAAATCATCCTATTTCCTACATGAATTAAATTCAGTAACTTCCATAAGCTGCATTGACTTATATGCTCATTTATTTTTATATTATTGCTTGTGTGTGTGTGTGAGAGTGTGTGTGTATGCTGCATTTTGTGGGAAGAATTTTTTTTATCCTACTGCCTTCTGTGCCTTCTTACCCAATATTACAGTCTTGTTTACCTGGCTTTTCTTGTCTCTGTGTACTGAAAACAGATGTGAATTATGTCCCAATGATATTCCTAATTTCCATGTTTTCTCATAATACCTGCCTACACTGAGATTGTAGAATCTTGGTGCTCAAAGTATTTAATAGAAGTCAGTCTGATTAGAAGGTGCAGAGACACCTTTTCTGCAAGGAAAAGTCCTAAAGGTTTATCAGACCTGTAGGACTCGGACCCTTAAGGGACTTATGTGATGTTGCGTGCCCAAAACCCTCTGACAAGGATGCCCATTGTTGAGCCACTTCCTAATGTTGGTCTGTGAATAAGATCTTCCATACAACTTAAGTAACTTTAGCATTACCTTGCTGGAATAGGCAGTAATCTGGTTTTAATAATCGCCAGATGTGAGAAACATCTCACTTGCCAGTTCCTGGTGTTTACCCCTATAGCCAAGAAATGGTAAGATACAGTAAATATGTATGTAATACAAATATTAATTAGTCACTTACTATATTTAGAGGAAAAACTACATACATAAAAGAAAATCTGTATGTTAGATCATCTCTAAAAGGTTTCTTTCTTTCTTTCCTTGATCAAACAGGCTGTCAAAACGGTTAGATGGACTTGCACACACGAGGATTTATTACACAAATTATTTCTCCAACCATATTATGTTCACCAAAGAGAGCCCTTATTTTGAAGATACATATTACCTGATGTGCCATCATTTCTTCATGAGTTTCTCTTTAATCATTCAGAATGTAAATTCATATCTGAAGAATTCATGTGAATTCTAACTTGTCTTGGATACCTGTCTGAATAAACTGCTGAAATTGATTTTTTGAGCTAACTAATTTTCATAAAGATTTATACCCAATGGCTATAATTTCTAAAGCCACTGATTATCTAGGTTTTAGGCTGACTATCCTAGTTCATAACTAAGCACAAGTATACAAATCACTAGGAAAATTCTCCTTTCAAAAAAATGAGTGGGAATCAACAGGCAAATAAATCTTCTTCATTATCATCATCATCAGCAGCATGTCCCTAAATTTTGTTTCTAACAAACCTCATCATTTTCCTTACTCTTTTTTGCTTATTCCTGTCCTTTTCTAGATAATGAAGATTACTCTAAAACAACTTCAGATCCCACTTCTTTTAATATCCACCCGAAGCATACCATTGAAATATTTTGTCCAAAAGGGATGTTTGGAGCTCATTTAATCCTGCTCGAAGTAAGCTCAGTTTCAAAACTTGATCGGAACCATTTTGAGGCAATTGTGGACATTTCCAAGCATGTAGATCCCGAAAACTCTCTGGGAACTTGTTTCAGAGCTTGGTCACTCTCACCATGAACACGGTACACCTGGAGACAGTTCGAAGAGAAGTCTGGTTCTGTCTTTGTAGCTCACTTTTAGGTAGTTGAAGGCAGCAACCTGAACTACCTCCTCCCCCTGCCATCATTGCTTTCTTTTCTCCAGGCTGAACAAATTATTTCCCATTGGTCTCCGCACGTCGTGCTCTAGGCTTCCTAGTAATCAACTGGGAGGGTCCAAAGTTGGAGGCTGTTTTGGATGGAGCTTCACAAGAGCAAAACAAAAGGAGATAACCACTCCTACCTTCTGGATACTTTTGCTGCCCAGCATGCTGTTATTCTTTACTGCCATTAGGGTGCACTGCTGCCCCATGTTCAGTTTTCTATCCACCGTACCCTTTGGCAAAGCTGATTTCTAACCAGTCACCTCCAGCTTGGGGTTAATGTCATCCCAGGCTCAGGACTCTACCTTTGCCTTTGCTTTCCTTCACCTTCATGGGTCAGCTCTTCGTCCATCTGTCAAAGTCCCCTGCTTCCCCTCCAGTGTATCAACTGCTCCCTTCATTTTGGTGTTCATAACAAGATGATCCTATCCCAAAAGTATTTGGTGGCATCAGTCTTTGTACTGAGCAATGAGGAGAGTCAGTTTTAATCCTACCCCTGTTAGATTCTAAACTGTTGACTGTAATACTTTGAGTGCAATGGTCCAGCCAATTTTTCCCTGTCCTTGAAGTTTGCCCTTCCTGTCCATACTCATTCAGGATGCCTATAAGACTGCTGTGGGAGATGGTGTCCAAAGCCTTGCTGAAGTCAAGGTAAATGACACAGATGGCTTTCCCTTTGTCTGCAGAGCCATTCATTTCATCATGAAAGGCAATCAGGATTAATTAGGATAATTAAGGATAATTATAGATAAAGGATAATTATAGAATTGCTCCTACCTTCTATCAACTTCAGAGACACATTTTACATCCTTACTTTTGTGGCTACAGTGCTATTCCAGATTCTCTGTCTGCACTGGTGACAGACTTCTTAATTTCTTGTTCTAATTAGTCCCCAGTAGCATAGATTCGACTCCCTTCATGAATCTCAGGTAGTCTCTTCCTGCTTCATCACTTCTTTTCCCTTGAAAACTCTGTATATCACCCACATTTCTCTTTGGGCTTCAGTCTCTAACTATATCTGTCTCTTGTTCTTCTCTTGAGACCCCAGTTATTTCATTAGTGGTGCTGCACCTTCTGCTGGGCTTTTCATTATATTTCAGAGCTTCAAAGCTCTTTATATAGAAATACATTCATAACTTGGTTGTGTTTACCTTTGAGTAGATTACTGGAACAAATATTGTTATCTGTGAACTTGGCATGGAGCTATGCACTAGCTTAATCACAGCTATTAGATATTTCAAAAATATACTTTGATTTACGCAGAGTAGAATGTGCTGTACATAGCTTACTGATAGGTAGGCTAATGTTTGAAATTTGTGCACAAATTTAATACGCAAAAGATGAAACTGAACACAAGTTAAAATGCTCTATAGATTTGTAGTGGGGAAAAAATGCATATCTACATCTGAATTTCAGTTGGTGGATGCACAATTTATATGCAAAAGCTGCAGATGTGGGCTTTAAAAGAAAATAGTAACCTGCTCAGAGTTTTGGCAGGCTTTGATTTGCACCTAGGTAATTGTCTTATGCTGCAGATCTGAAGGATCATTTTAACAGCTTTTAGATGGTGACCAAGAGGAATTTAGGTGTAAAAGAGATTATTGCAGTAAATGAATGTTTTCTAAAAAATAGCAGAAGAAAACTTGTACAACGTTCAGTTAAAAGCACAATGACTTTATCATTTTTCTTGACTCAGAATTTTAGCTGTAACTTTCTGGCTCACACAGTTGCAAAAGAAAAAAAAAACCAATACATGCTCCTCTACCACTCTATTTCTTACCCAGAACCAAGAAATTACGTTTCAGAAGAAGTCATTTAAAGGATGACCAATTTCACTGCAAGGATCTGGGCCTCCAGCAGGTTAGCATGATTCTTGCTGCAATGACATCTGCAAGTATGTATCGTTGCCACAGTGTGCCTCCTAGAGTTTCCTGTAATTCTGTGTCAGAAACCACATTACTTACTGCCTGCTGTGCTCCATACTGTATTCCAGTGCTTACTGCCATAATGGACAGATTATGCTCACCAAAACAGTATGCCTGGGAAGATAGGTAGACATTTCTCTCCATGTGCCTGCAAATGCAAACTGCTCAGACTTATGTGGTTTTATCTACACAAGAATGCATAACTGAGAGAAGTGAAGAGATTTTGACTGATATGTATAAAAATATATTTCTTGAGACAAAAATACATCATGGCATGTATAAGATTCTCATTGTCCAGTATATTACTTTTGAAATAGATACCTTATTCTCCTATTTCGGCAAAAAGGTCTTTTCCCCCATGTAAGTGGATTATGATAAATGCATCAAGAGTGCTACACTTACCTCATGAGTTACTTTTCAAGTAGCTTGGTGCTCCCATTGAGCATTCTTGTTCTTGGAGTCAACAGTATCTGAAGAGTGGGTGGCAGAGATCCTACCGTGGATACCTGGCATTTCATTGTCTCTGCCTAAGACAGAATCTATGGGACCAAAGTGTTTGTGTCTGTACCAGGAGAAAGGCATTCTAGTCCCTGCTGTCGATGTGTATCTGGCAGAGCTGTTGCATTGAACCCTCATTCTAAACAATTCCTATGTGGGGCCAGAAATGATGTCCACCTATCCCACCGAATGCCAAAACCAGACATGCAATAAATGAAACAGACTGAAAACAGCTAAAAGACAGCTAAATACAGCTTAAAGGCAGAAAGGTTCTGATGGAAGTGTTGCCAAGCTGAAACTCTGCAAGGCATAATGAAATACAAATAGTTTTCTGTGTTTTAAAGGACACATTAAAGGACAGTTTGGAAAGGAATCTTAAAATTAAAGAATTCTAGCAGACCAATTGTCCAAAGACCTTTAATTTAGCATTTTTTTCCATACACACAATCCTGCCTTCTTTTTTTTTACCAGAATAATTTTTTTCCCTAGCAAGACCCCTTTTATTGACTTAAATTGAACTTTTATTCCTCTAACTAATCGAATTCCATTTTCTCACCTCATTTTTCACTTTCTCCTGTGTTTTACACCAAAGAAAGACTGAATGATAAGTTACAATTTTACTTTTTTTTTTTTTTTTTTTTAAGAAAAACTCACCCTGTAGTCTGAACACGAATGTTAGTCAGAACAAAATGATTTGTTCAAAGTTATGAGCTTCTCAAAGCAGGGTTGTATGCTGGGAAATACTGAACAAGCTGGACAGTAGGTTTGTTTCCAGTACTGCTTGGTGCATCTGGTTAAAACTAGGAGAAGAAAAGAAATAGCTGAAAATCTAAACAATCAAACTTGAACAGTGTCAGTCTTACACTTTTAACACACCATGCCCACTTTTCTTGTCACTAACTGTCACTGCTTTTTCTGCTAATGCTAGAAAATCACAGGATTTACATTCAGAGGAAATAATGGTGTAGCTGTCCATCAAGAAAATGAAGAATTGGTAAGAAGTGAGAAGACCAATGTGAAGGAAGTTTAAGAGTCCTCTGACTTCTAATCTGTGGCAGTATGTCATCAGTCTGAAGCTAAAATATTTGAATGTCCAAGAGGGATAGTCTGAATATTTCTCTGGTATCAGATAATTAGGCCAAGATCCTTCTGAACACTTTGTTAGATATATTTGAAAGACAGAGAGGTAGGAACAACAACTCTGTGTGTATGTGTGACTATTCCCAACCGAACCAAATCTGTATTTTAACACGTTGGCATAAACTGTGGATCTAACCAAAAGTGAAGAACAGAAGGCTGAGAAGAAAACAGTGCAAGAAGTGGTGGAAATATTGTTGAGCACATGAATAAAAAACCTGCTATTGATGTAACCAGATACAAGGAAAGTAATGTTTTCTTTTTTTGGTAACAGAATTTTGTATAGGATTACCAAGGCTTTGTTTTGTTGTTGGAGAGACACAATTCAGGAGTAATTTAGAGCTATCTCAAATTTAGACTGAAAACTCAGGTCAGGTAGCAAAATAGAAGACAACATTTATTTTCTTTTTTGGATTGTTAATTTAGTAAATGACTTGACCAAAAGTCAAGTAAAGTCCTCTTTAATAATACATTTGGAACACCAAATGAATTGAACCTTACAAATCAGTTGCAAATGGTACCTCTTTACCAAAATAAAATAGCCACTTGCAAACAACCAGGAGGACTTGTGTTTTGAAAATACAGCTTTGTCAAGTAAGTCCTCACACTGAGGACTTTAACCTCTTATTCTGATTTAAGCTACTTTTCACGTAAGAGACATGGTAGTGCTGCAATAGATGGCTGCAGTCTGCTTGATTGGACCTTTGATTGCTGTGTGATTTCTCAGTATTGAAGAGCTAAAACAGAAACATGTTGCTATTATTACTGGGTATGCTTCTATTGATATGGGGAAATATTTATTTATGCTAGCTATGCTAAAGTTGAAGTAGGATGGCAAGGGTTATGTTTTATTCACCTTTAGAAATGGAAGATACTAGAAGTCTGGAGGATGAGTGGCTTAGCAACCAGTCTCTTTCAGACAGTGTTCCTAAACAATAGAGTAATGTTTACAGAAACAGCTACTCTGGCTTTTTCACTTCTACAAAGTGAGGAGAGAAAAAAATGCTGGTTCTATTAGGTTGTGAGCAATAGGTATTACCTAGATACTTTGCAATCTTTGGGGCTTTTCTAGTTAATAGGATTTATGCTTCCTTCTTTGCAAGATTTATGTTTCTCTTATGCTAAGAGATACCGTATTTCAGTGCTGTGAGACCTAGAATGATGTCTTACTGCAGCAATGAATCTATGCAGATGACTGTGAGAGGAGAAACATAGAGACAGTTAATTCATTTTGAAACCTATATATAATTTTACATATTTTACAGGCCTGAATCTGTACCTATTTAATAGTATCATTTGCATTTACCATTTCATATATGCGCTTCATTATGTTGGCATTTAGATTAACTTACACGACTGCAGCCACAGAAACAGATTTTTTGAATCTCAGGTTCCCTGTGGGTTTTTCAATATCTGTTTGCTTTGATTCCTTTTATTACAATGGTTAGGAGGTGACACTGAAAAAGAGAGAAAAAAGCCCTGAATGTACTTAGAACCTGATATGAAATTGTAGTCAGGGACACATTCTACCTCCATAATCCAGAACAGAAAAAGACAAATTATAAATGGCACTACTCCAGCTGACAGAACGCATGTAAAATTGATAAAAGTGGGATTGCTGATGAAATGGATCATTCCCTGAATGACGATATGAAAAGTCTCAACAAATGCCAGAGTTTTATTTATTAAAAATGTTTAGGAGCCTGATGTTGATGTTTGGCCTTCTGTTGAATACTCTTTAAGGATTCAAATTCTCCTGCTAGCTGATTTAAAATAGCACTGTAGTTATAAAATTAACTTCTTCATGGCATAGCTCTTGAGAATTAGGCTTAATTTGCCAAGATAAAAAAGTCAAAAATGTTGATGCATCATTATCTGAAGTGTAATGCATACTTAGTTTTTATGTGGAAGAATAGCTTTAAAGAGCCACTTTGAGAAGCTGAATGAAACCACACCAATAATAAATATGGATTGTTTGCACTTGGAATTGGTTTTAAATTGCCTCCTTTGGTTTTCATTTTTTTTACAGACAAAAGTGTTGCCTCTTTTAAGGAACAAGCACCATGTAGTATTGCTAATGATAATATAGAAAAGAAAGAGATCAGATAAAATTTCTCTTATGGGCTACTCCCTAGATATTACCTGCCTAGTTTTTTCTCTTTCTATGGAATATTTTTAAAGCTTTTTGTCAAAAAGCACAAATGCCATTAAGTTATATTTTGACCTATCCATCTGATTTCATATTTTAATGGCAGTAATTCACCTGGAAAGATCATCCTCCTAACACCTTGAAGTTAATGAATTTGTAGTCTATTTACCTTGGAAAATGTGAGCTATTTGAAATGACGAAAAGCCCCAAATGACCTAGATTTAATAAAATGAAATAAGGCTAGGCAGCTTTTAAGGCTTATTTTCTTTGGTCGAAAGTGCACCTGATCTTGTCCAAAATCTAACAAATCAAAAAATTATGACCTCACAAGGTAATAAAAGTGCTAGTACTTAATGGAATCCACTGGATTCTTGCAAGATTAAAAGATATGATCTTATTAAACATTTATCTGGCTGTGTGCAGCCCTCATCTTAAATGCAACAGGTAGCCTAAAGAGTCGAACAAGGCCAGAGACCATTTACACCAGAGAACTATGAGCCACATTTACTGTTTTAGATTTTCTTCAGCTCTGTGAATAAATGGATGCTTTCAGGCCCTCTCACTTGTAACTCTAGTTTCACTTTTGTGCACCGTGGGGACTTCTGTTGAGAAGACCACTTTTGTCTTAAAACCAGTTCTCAGTGTAGTTCAGCGAAACTGTGAGGCCTCTGTGAGGTTCCTGATCCTATACCTAACCAAGTCTTAACTGTAACAAAAAACCTCTGCAAAGAACAGAATAATATGCAAATTATTATTCCCTTGTGGAAAAAATCCTTACTCTGAGCTAACACTCCTCCCAAGGTCCATATGCATGGTTTCATTGGATGAAATTCTTCCTTCATTTTAGGTTATCATCTAGTGCCAATTTAATCATCTTTTGTTGCTGTCTTTCCAAACCATACTTTCAATACCAAACCTAGCCTGGACAGAACCCACAGATTTGTTTTTCTTCTCTTCAGCACAACCTTTCAATCTCCATGGGCAGAGCTTTTGCACCCAATAGGCTGTGTAGTTCTGCAGCTTTGGCTTTCTCTGATGAAACTTACTATTCATAAATATCAACCCAGAGAACCAGTTCACTGTAAAACAGAAAATAAAATGGTTTATTTCTGGAACCAGCCTTCCTCCTTCTAATGGCAGACCTGGCAACAGGACGCATCACTAAGAGAGTTGTTAAGTTCCTAAACTCAAAGATCCTTGTTCTGAATTTAACTAGAATCTCCTCTATGGATCATATTGAAATACAAACCCTTTCCTTTCCAGGACTGCCTTCTTGCTCATCCAGAACTTTTTTGAATATTTAAACCTGGAGTTTTTATTTGCACCTTTCCATAGCCCAAAATCTAAGCCTTGATCAACATTCAGAAAAAAAAAAAATTAAAAGGTCCATTTTTTGATTTCTGAAGCCTTCATTCTAGACTGGTATCATTTACAAGTTCAAATACTGAAACTGTCTCTTCAAAATTTGCTGTTTTTATTAAGAGTTTCCAACTCATTAAGGAATAAATCTGTGTCCATTTGCTTATGAGCTTCACAGGATCTTAAATAAATTTAACTTTGGTTTGTCCAGTCCATGATCTTAGCCATAGTTATGACCTCATTCCTAGGTTTTCAAATAGAGCAGAGGGATGGGCAGGGGAAAAAAAAAAAAAAAGAAGGTGAAATTCTCTTTTTTGGCCACAGTAGAACAAAATGTCTCAGTGAGTCCTGGAGGATAAAGAAACATGAACTTATATTCAGGGCTTCAGGCTGTGTTCCCAGGAAAGTTAGCATGAACCGTAGTTCTATTCATATGCGAATAAGTTTGACATGTTTACAAGAACAGAGCCAAACAACAAAAAACTTCCAATGTGAAAAGAATCTTTCTTCTGGGTTGGCTCTGTGAAACCTTTTGCCATGCAGTGTTCTGTAAACATCAGCAGAGTCAACTTCCTGGGTTTGTGCTTCATGGTGGCAGACCCGTATATAAGGAAAAGCAAACCAGAAACTCTTGATTTGCAATTCAGGTATTGGAGGATGCCTTAGTAAAATCCCCTTTCCACGTTTTGTTCTCAGAAACTTAAACAGAACCCAATAAAAAGAGAACAATAGGGTTCATCTCTACTTCATCAAAAGAAAATGGAAATAGTTTCTCAAAAAAGATGGCTCCCAGGATCTACCAAAAAGACTGAATCATAAGAGGAAAAAGCTGTACGAACAGTTTGAGAATATATATATTTATAGAACTGGAGGGGAATTTTCTGGCATTGACGTTTATCATAGGCCAGAGAAAATCCATTCACTCTCCTACCCTACCAGTGCTAGAATTTAAAAATGTCCCCAAGACATGAGCTACAAAAAATTGAGCAATTCTTTACATCTGGCATGGAGCCTCATCCCAGGTCACAGAATCCTCATAAACTGTGCAGTTATAATAGTCTGCATCTGAGAATAACAGGATATTAGAGAAACTGTTGTCCTTTGTTACCCTTGTTGGACTAGAAGAAAATATTAGCCATGCTCAGGAATGGCTTCCAGGAGTTCTGCCACAAAACTGCAGTCCCCAGTTTTCCTGCACATAAAAACATACTGCATACCCTCCAAGATATTTAATATATATATATATAAATTACTGCCTTGGGTTTTAGTCTAGGCATGAACCAAGATAAAGGAATATTTCAGACACTATGGTAAGGTGATGCTTATTCATGATACGGCCACTGCTAAGCTTGGTATACTCCATAGGCTTCTGCTTTTTTCCCTTCTCTTTTGGAGCAAGCCACAGTCATGGGGGAAAGAACAGGGAAAGAAAGTTGTCATTCAGACTTCAGTAATCATAACTGTAGCTTCAGACTCCAACCTAGACCAAACCAAAAACTACAGACTTCAGTAAAAATATGAAGTGATTTTGCCCCCCAGGGTTTCAGGCTGGTGCAGAGTAGTGCTTCTCTATAAACCTAGCATTAGCTATTCACTAGCAGCTATGTTCCTGTTCCAAATATTCCATCTGCAATTTTAAACTGTAATGCTGTGCTTAAGAGCAGAGATACTCAACTCTTGGGAAGTGAACGAAACAAGAATTACTTTTTTTCTTGTAGCACTAGGTCATATTTTATGTTCCTGAGCCTTGAAAGGTCCAGTAATAGAGTAGGTACTTTATTCCCTCTCCTTTCTAATCCTAACCCCAACTATAAATTTAGTAAAGGGAGCCATCTTGGGAAAAATCACTCACACTGACTCACCTTTTACCATAAGTTTACAGAAGTTCTATACAAGGAAGAAAATGAAATAGGAGCTACTTTCCTGCTCTGACATCTTTTATCAATTTGCATCACTGCCAAGATTAGAGGGGAAAGAAACTTAGAAGTCACTGCCTTCTTCCTGAATCATTCTTTACCATCTCTAAGCAAGTCCTGCAGAATCAGCAGGTTCTTGCTGTCCATGACCCTGAGGATAAGACTTAAATCGGGGTTTAACAGTAAATCATAGCAAACTACCACTCTCTGACTTGATTGAAGGGCTTTAGTCAGCAGTAATGGTAGTTTTAAACAGACTGTTCTGCTTAACCAAAACCCCAAATCTCCCAAACTTCCACGTCAACTGTGAGTTTGGGAAAAAATGACGCTAATATCTGATATAAGGGAAGATTAACATTAATCCACAACAAATCTATGTCTTTCTCTACTTTTGACCCAGTCCTTACCCTATTTTTAAGGGTAATGTTTAGTCAATGTTTTCATTAGATAGATTAAAAACACAGAAAATATTCTCCCTTCCAGAATCATCATTCATCAATGACTGATTAACTTTGTGGGATTCGGAATTTCTCAAGGCTTTCTCATAATCTTAATTTAGGCTTAATGAAAGATTCCTAGTTCAGGTGTCATAATATTAAAATTTACTCTTAATTTATAAAAACAGCATTTTGTAACAGTATCCAGTGCTCTGGTAGATACAGCACTTATTTCTAGAGCTGGAGCACTAATACACAGGTCAACATTACTGAAGGGACTGAGAAAACTCTTTCTTCTGTCTCCACAATTCATTCTGCTTCAGAACAAACACCCAGGCATGTTTGGCAGAGGAAAGCCCTTTGGTTATTGTCCTCCACAACTTCCACAGTCTTAAGAAAAACCCAGGGAACAATCTCTGGACTTTCTACAAAGTGTAAGTCAAACAAGAGAGAAGTATCTTATTTTTCTGAAGTTCACAACATTGCTCTTGGTGAAGGATAGGCTTCACACATCTAAGTCTAGCATTCAGATTAAAGTGTAAAAATACAAATTGCAGTTAGAAGCATAGTTCTTCTGGCTTTGCATTATTTTTTTTTGCCATAGCAATGCCTTTGGTGTGAAACAGCACAATGCAATAAACAGCAATGCAATCATGCCATCACCACCCTGAGGGCACTACATGCCCTGATCGGTCTCAACAGAGATCCTCAGCTGCCATCCATGGGCCAGGAGCCCTCTTTCAGCCTGTATTCTGGCTCCCTCTTCTGAGCTGAGAATTAGGTTCTGGTTTCTGCTGTCCTGACTTGCTGGCTGTACTCCTGAGTGGGCCAGACTTGGCCCTGCCTGACGACTGCTGGGCTGCTGGCAGAGCCTACTTCTGTCATCACCCTGTCCTGCTTGAACATGATGGAGTTGGGCCCTGTTGGTGCAGTCACTCCTGGCTCTTTGGCCCTTGGGGGACAGTTCTGCTCTTGCAGGCCCCTGACACTCTATGCTCAGCAATCATAATCTTAATTCCAATTCCTTCTCATCTCATCCTTGTTCGAGGTCAAGTGAAGTGTCTAGGTAGATAAAAAAGTTAAGGTCTCCTGCCTGTTATGAAGTTTTGTCTGCAGACCAAATGCTTCAATCCCTTTAACCTAATCCATAGACCATTTCTTTCTTGAAGCAACCTTTGCTTAAGTTCAGCAGGCCTTGAGAACAGACCTCATTGGAATTATAAACCATATAACCTCCTCACTGTAAGTGCAAATGGAGTTTGACCCTTAATGGTAACCCAATAAATGAGTGCTGAGTGAAGGAAATGGTAATTTTTTTCTGAAGCTTGTCTTCATGTAGATTCAGGGAACCTGAAGAAGTTCTGCACAGAGGTCTCTAAATCTGTGCTGCTCCTTTGCCTGACCTCCCTCTGAACCCTACCCTCAGTTAACAGGAATCTAGTCTGAAAAAAAACCTAGGAGAGTTATTATCTTTCCTCATTGTCTTGGGTTTTGTAACCAAAAAAATGCGTATTCTATTCCATCTGTTGGGGAGATTTTTTTTTCTTTGTCTCTTGTAACTCCAGGGAAAAGGGGCAGATGCCTTCTGATAATAAGCCAGCTGTAAAAACCTGGTGAGGCATTGTTTCTTATCTCTTTCACCACCCATCCAACCTTTGGGGGAGATATCCTCTGATAAAGGGCCATTAAGGCTCACCAATAACATGACACATTACATCATCCCATTCTGAGATGCTCCGCCCAGTTGGGGGGACCCAACCATTCCTACCTAGATAAAAACTGAGACATTGGAGCACCAGGTAGCCAGTCTTCACTGGATCCCAGAGGAAGACTGGACTCATCTTGTCACCACTGGACTTTCTCCAGGATTATCTCTACTCCACAGAACCACATCTGTTACTCCAGGAGGATTTATTCGGACTGCTAGCAACACCCTAACTAGAGCGGGTGTCAGATCGTATCCCTGACTCTGTCAGGGTTTTTCTAGCACTTTTTTGTTTGTTTGCTGGGTTTGTTTTTCTTTTTTGTATTACCACATTCATAAATCTTTTAATATTCCTAATAAAGAACTGCTATTCCTATTCCCAATTCTTTGCCTGAAAAGCCCTTAACTGGAAAATTATAATAATTTGGAGGGAAGGGGGTTTATATTCTCCATTTCCAGGGAAGCTCTAGCTTTCCCTGGCAGATACCTGTCCAAAACCAGGATGCTCATTTGTCTAGTTCATGTTTCTCAATGTAGTATTAGATATGGAGAATCTACCTTATGTAACCCTGTGTTTAACCACTGCACAAACTTCAAGCTAATAATATACTTTAACAATAATAATCCTAATTGCTAATAATAATTTTGCAAAACTCAGGTGTGTGTGTGATCCAGGTCTCAATTTTAAGATGTGCAACTGTGTGACCTTGTCTCAATTGTATTGAAAATGAACCTTTTGTGAGAGTGTGCCTGTTCTGCAAGGTAACAGAAACCTAGTCAGAAGTGCAATCACTTGAGTCAATAATAGCAGTAGCTCAGGAGAAAAACACTGGCCTGAAGGAAAGATACAAAATTCTGAGAGAAATCATAGAGAGCAGAAGAATGGCAATTTAGCAAGATCAAGGATCGTTCTGCTACAGGCAGTAACTTGACCTTATGCGTGTCATCTGGCTGATGACTGGTGGTCAGCAAAGAGCCATTGGTGCCTGCTGCTGGACGATGTTACTTCTAGTTCCAAGTATTTCCACATATAGAATATAGCAGTCTTGTACTCATTAGTTTTGAATAATCATACTTATAAATCCTCTTCTTTAACACAGTTTAAAAGTGCTCAAATACAAGAGGTCTTCTAAAGAAAGAGTTACAAGTCTCCTAAATAGTAATCAGGACAACAGCGTTAGCGTAGGATGAAACACATAATCACAGAAAGACTACGTGTTGGTGCTTTTATTAAGAGCTCTGAGAATCAGGGGGGATTCACACCCAAATCCTGACTCCGATTTAACATTGAAAAAGAACAAGCTTTATACCTTTCCATTATACAGCTACTTATTAATTATTAAGCCCTCATTGTTTTAAAGCATGCAATCGTGGAAACACTGGTATACCTTTATTTGATTAAAACAATCATTCTCCCCCATTAATAACCACCCAATTCTGTCATATGATTATGCAGGTGCAATTTCACATGATTCGATAGAAGCTAGAAACTTAACATTTTGTTCCCTCCCAAACCTAACTGACCTAGCTCTGAATTTATTGTCCATGCTCCCTTGATTCCAGAATCATTTTAACCCTATGGTGACAATAACTGTAAGAAAAACCCATAACAGAATATATTGTAAGTCATTTGTTTCAGTAGTATCTGGATCAGTCTTCTGTTAAAAGGGCTTGCAAGAACTCAAAAAAGAACCTTTCTGTCTATAAAATTTATGACAGCTTGTCAAATGAGGGACCTAGTTATCCTGTTTGGCATTAGAGAAAAATAATGACTAATCTTCTTTTCTGGAATTTAACTCTTTCCTATGTCAGGGATGTTGCATGGGCAAGTAACAAACAAGGTTCTTCAACCCCTGAATTCCTAATCCCAATCCTAGAAGCAGCTCTTTGTTGATCTTTAAGATATTGCAAGACCCAGCACTATGCATACCAGTTCTTAGACTAGTAGTATAGAGTAAGTCACTCTCATCGGATTCCAGATAGGTCACAGGACTGTTTCTTTAGCACAAGATGCTACCACAGGGCGTCTGTTATGGTACCAAGTGCTTATGCTCATTCATCTGATCTCTAACGCTGCAGATTTTAGCCCTTATCCAGACTGCAACCTAACCTGTTTAACTTCAGCTTGGCACTCAGCTGAGAACTAAAACCTTCCCTCCATTCAGTGTGACAGCAAGAGAGTTTCCTGAACCTCTGAAGAGCTGAGCGCTATGGAAAGGGGTTGCTGCTTCTGTCAGAGCAGACATTGGTGTTTACAGACAAAACCTGTCAGTTTTGAAGTTAGGTGGTAAATTCTAGTCCAACAGTTGGCCTATTACTGACAGTAAAAATGAAGAATACCTGATTAGTTTTGAATTTCATGCCTTTTGAAACTCTTTTTACATTTCTTTTGTAGATCTTTTGGGTCTGTCACATCAAACAGTGACATGAAAGCCTTGTCACATCAGTCAAACTTGCAAAATTCAAAATAGGGAAACATCTCTCCTCTCCTTTTAACTGATCAGTGGCATTAAGCTCTACATGAGATAGCTGCACATGTTAGTCTAATATGGTGTTATCCTGATTTTTATTGTGATTTCAACAAAATCAAAAAAAATTTGTATTATTTGTACAGAGTATAACTGAATCTGATATTTTCAGGAGTTCTTGACACTAATAAAAGCAATTTCCCACTTATAAGTTACACATGCTGGACTAAAGAAGGTAATTCAGAGACACAGTAGTGAGTGCCAATTGAGTGCCAGTGCAATTCCAACACTTTCCCTGGGCTATAGATATTATTACACTGTTTAAGGTATTTTATTTGAGAAAGAGCTTTGGAACAAGAATAGTCCAGGATGAAAAATGCATATTTTCTACCACTGGGCTCTCAAAGGTTGACAAGAATACAGCCACACAATATGTTGTAGTTACTATGATTTTCATATGTGATCACTGTGTTGATATGCCTATTGATTTCCAGTTCAGAAATGTCAGAGCAAACATATTTTTATTTGCACAGCTGTTAGGGGCACAACAAATTTTAGCATATCAATTGCTATTCTAGTCTAAAAAAATGTAGTTGTTTATAAATAGATTTACTTTCAATTTTTTCTATTTATTTAAAGAGAAATTTAAGTCCTCATAACTAAAGGGTAAAAGTATTCACATGTGACTCTAGTGACTTGCTATCCATCATAAAGAGTAAATAGATGAAGTGAGCATTTAATGAACATCTTGAATTCTTTAGTGGTTTAAGACTATTGAGAGACATGGGGCAGTAATTCAAAGTGACTGAAACATGAATTAATCTTATTGTTCCTTGGCAATAGAATGAAAATCTTTTTAGGGCAAGAACCATCTTTTTGTTCTCTGCTAGTACAGCATCTAGTGCAATGACAGGTACTCACTTAGGGCTCCGAGGCACTTTTAAATTATAAATGGTAATCATAATAATCTTGCAGTAGATGTCGTAGATTTAATAAACCATTCTCAATGCAAACTCTAATTTAGAGATGTCATTACTGCATACACTTTGAAAAGTCTATTGAGGGAATGTGGAGTGACTAAGTCTAGGAAAAATCTGAACATTTAATTAAATTTTATTGGATTCTCATTCTTGACAGTGATTGCTATGGCAATGCAGTGTCTAAGAAGAGGGTGGCATATCCCCCAAAAGAGACACAACAATGCATTCTGTGTATCAGTAAAGGGTTGAGAGAGTTAATCAACACAGCTGTGAGGAATGGACATTTCCTTTTCACTGAAATAGGGCCTGCTTCTGAGAGCGAGGTTGAGACAATCAGTTCTGTAAGTGCACTGATTTAAAATGATTTTTCTACATCATGGACATTAGATTCTGCAATATTAATGAATTTTGATGAATGGTGGAAAAACTAGTACTGAAAAATTAAAACCTTAACCCTTGGGTAGAAAAATTAATTCCTTGAGTCCTTGAGAAAAAAATAGGAATAGATATATGCTGCCTGTATATATAACGGAGTGAATGCTTATGTGTGTATAAAACTAGTAGATATACACATGAGATATGTACTCTATCGTTTATTCTCTCTCATAATCTCTGCTTCTAAAAGACCTAGAACAAAGGTAATTATATAAAACTGGTTTGTAATTTTTTTTTTTAATTAGAAAGACTACTTCAGAACATAAGCTATCATAGAATCAAATGGTGGTTTGAATTGAAAGAAACATTTAAAGATCATCTAGTCCAATCCCTCTGCCACAGGCAGGGCCATCTTCCTCTAGACTAGGTTGCTCAAAGTCCCATCAAACAATCAATCCTAGGATGAGGCATCTACAGCTACTCTAGACAACTATGTCAGTTTCTCACTACTCTCAGCATAAAAAATTACTTCCTCATACCTAATCTAAATCTTTCAGTTTAAAAGCATTGCCCCTTTCTGTCAGTAAGGATCTTGATGAAAAAGTTCTTCTCTGTCTTTTAAACCTCTTTCAGGTACTGGAAGGCTGCTACATAGTCTCCTCAGAGTTTTCTTTTCTGTGGGCAGAACTGCTTGAGCCTCCTCCACTCTGAACATTCCCAACTTCCTCAGTCCTTCTTCACAGAAGAGATGCCTAATTATCTTTGTTGACAGTCTCTTAATCATATTTGTCCACCAGGGCCACCAGGTCCTTCTCTGCCAACCTTCTTTCCACCTAATTGAACAAAAGTTTCAGTAACACTGGGTCAGATTCGAAGCAGTACAAGACACACCCTGTAATAATATTGCTAGGTGCTCACTAGCTCTGCTGCCAAACCCCAAGCATGTAAAAAGACACAGATTTCTAAATTTTAATGATTACTCCATGCTATGAAGAAGATAGACAATACATTTGAAACGGTAATAATTTAACCTGTGCCCCTGAAACTAATTTAATCTCAAACTGTGTCTACCCACCAATCCACAGCTGGCAAAAATAAAATAGCAATTTAGAATTGTGATATTTAATCACAGATTTGGCTTATAAATATTATGCTCTATTTCAGTTCTTTTCACAATGCTTGGTTAATAGAAACTGTCGTGAGAAACGACTGCTATTTGTCATGGCCAGCCAGATGACGGTGTAACTTTCTCCTGGATGTGGTCTGGTTGTAGAAAGTAGTTATTTTTGTCCCAAAAAGCTAAATCACTTTCTGTGTGGGGTCAATGTCCACATAGTAAGAATTGGAAGGCTTCTTTTAGCATACCAGCATGTACTCCCTTCAGTAATCTCACTGAATGTAAAAGCAGCATGTGTAAGATTTACTGTACAAAGAAGGGCTTTCATCTAAAAAAGGAGAAACATTTTCACGGGTGGAAAACCTCACTTTGTTCTTTCCTTCAACATGTATAGAAACTCAAGAATCTTGTTTTACATAGCCAATGTAGGCAATGTAAACAGGAAAAGTAAGCAAAAAAACCAAACCAGTGATCAAATATTAGAACATAATTAGCAACCTAGAGAAGTAGAGCTAGTTGCATAGCAATGGCTGAGCAAGGAAAAGGTAATGCTTCACTGCAGGGAAGGATTTACTGGTCCAGAAAACCACTTCAGTAACCTTTTTTCTTCACAATAAAGGAAAAATGAATAATTAAGCTTGCAATTTTCACTCAGTTGCCTGCCTTAAGTTTAACCTTCTGCTAAAATAGAAGGGAAAAAACCTAAATCAGGTTAAAATAGGGAAAAAGGGAAAGATCTTTGGAGATCTGACAGATCTTTCAAAACATTGTTCATAAACAGACACAGCAGACAGCATAAATTGAAGTTGAACACAGGCAATCCCATCTTTTCCTATTATTTGATCTCTGCTTTGATACTGGTGGTAAATACTGTGAAAAGTAAAGCACACAAATTCCCTAAGAGTCACCTCTGAGTAATTTTCCAGCACTATTATGCAAATATTGGTTTCTGCTCATTGCAGTTTGTATTTGTGATATATTCAGGCTGAAGAACACCAGCGCGGAGTCATCTGCTTAAGAGTCCCACACTATAAATGTGATGGATTGTAACATTTTGCAGAGCACAAAAGGTAATTGAGTGGAGTCAATTAGGAAAGTAGGAGGGCTTAGTGAAGAAGAGTTGAGCAATCTGTAAACTACTCTGACATCTTTTTTGGCTACATTTTTCAAAACAGCTTAGTAGGCCATCTAGACTTAAAATTTAAGGGATAATTGGAAGCAGCTACTTTGAAAATTCTGGCCTTTATACTTATGAAAAAAATTGAAGGTCTGTAATTATAGAGGGAGGAATGCAATTTTCTGAACAATGTAGGTTATAAACAAATACATTCCTTACAAATGTGAGATGCTTTAAATGCTCTTAAAACCAGATTTTTTTTCTATTCAGAATTTTTTGAATGCAGAGTCATTCATTGCAATAGTTATCATACTTG
Source organism: Donacobius atricapilla (assembly GCA_013397315.1). Classification (NCBI taxonomy): domain Eukaryota; kingdom Metazoa; phylum Chordata; class Aves; order Passeriformes; family Mimidae; genus Donacobius; species Donacobius atricapilla. Next base: position 510,818 of record WBMY01011897.1, on the reverse strand, counting down.
CATGCTAAAAGCAGCACTTCTCGCCTCATTAAAATGTATTTCGAAAGCAGCTCCTTTTAAGTTACTCCTCTTTTGTTAGGTCACATTGTCACTGCACTGTGGCTGGTTTCTTTACTCTCCTAACCAAAATAATATTCCAGTTCCTTAAGCAGTTCTAGTTTTCCTAAGCATGTTTATTTTTGCAGGGACTGGAGCTGGAGTCAATGATCCTGATGAGTCCTTTCCATCTCAGCATATTCTGTGATGCCATGAATTAATTGAGGAGACATGGCTGGGATTACCAGAAGAAAATGACTAATTGAACTCTCCAGAACTTTTCTTAAGGATTTCCTTAGCATGTTTCTAATTAGAGAAAAAAAAGGTAATGTGAGAAAATGCTACATTTATCTTACATTTTAAAGATATTGCTTCACAGCAGCTGATTTTCTAAGTTATAAATTTGAAAGGCACTGCTTTAGCACTGTCTTTTTCATAACCCTTCAAATAAAGCTTTAATTTTAAGAGTTAATTGCAGAAAACCTTAGGTGATCTAGCTGACAAGTTAAAAAAAATGACAAAAGAGCCATTGTGGATAGTCACTACTGATTATTAATAACCAGTACTTTTAACATCTTAATGAAGACACAACATGTCACAGGACTCTGCTGCCCAAATAACAAGTTATCTGTCAAGGAGCCCAATGAGAGGTGAATTGAGGAAAAAAAAACATTCTTTAGGCTGAAATAAGGAAGTAATTTTATTCCATGCACTAATTACACCCCTTTTGAATTTACTTAAAGAAAATATTTAAGATATTAATATGTTACTAGCAGAAAAGAGGTGCCTTGTCTTACTCTTTATATATGGAAAGCTTACTTAGTTCTTTGCTGCATAACATGAAATAATGTGGAAAATGGCATCTTAATACCTCACTTCAGAAAACTGCTGAAGTTATAATAATTTTAAGCATAGAAATAGTCTGCGCTATTAATATTACACACATATACTCATCTTGATAACTAGAAAAAACAATACCCAGGTCTGAGCACAGTCAGTCCTGGAACAACAGAATTTTTAGTACTCTTCAGAAGATATTATGTGCAAACTGAAAATCACAGTGTCTGTATGAGGGAAAAGCAGTTCAGAACAAAAAGCCTTGCTGTACTTATTTATCAATAATAATATCTTCATTGAAAAATTCCTATGCCAACTCTGATTATGGCTTTACAGATTATGTACATTGTTAAATATGATTAGATCTGAGAATAATAATCAGCCTATGCATAAGAATTATTAGGGTGTGAAATTGTGTGTTTGTGAATAAAATTTTGCTACATTCTCTGCTGCTCTAGGTTGATTTTTATTTCATGAATATCTATCAGAAGAGATTAGGCCAGGTTTTTTTTCTTCTCTTATATATCTCAGCATTTAGCTCTTGATAATTTCAATGCTTGAATGGTAAAACCTTGCTCTGCATTATTATTACTATAATTGTTGCCACTTTTACTACAACTGTTACTATTATTATTATTTCTCATTGCTTATTTATCCTTTTTGTTACTGTATATATACATGTAATTTATATGTATATATAAATAAATATGTATATAACTTGTCAACCGCTCTGTTAAAATAGTTATAGACACAATTCTTTTACATAGTGACAGAGTAGAAAAGCCAAGTATTGAAAGACTTATTTTATAAGGTTTTCAAAATTTCAGCACAGAGCCCTCAGAATTCATTGCAGGCTGTTTTACAATTCCCATCACATTCAACCTGAAAAAAGGCCTCTGTAAATGTAAATGTCTTGCTGCCAAATCTGTATAATTGTGTCCTTGACTGTTTTTACAAATCTGTTCTAAAGTACAGTAGGTCCATATACTCTGACTTTTCTAGGTAAAGATGGAAATCTAAACAGTTCAAATGGGAAAAAATTATCAATCTTTGTACAGGATGAACTTGGACTGCTATTAATTGAAGTTTGTTCTATACACAGACTGAAGGATTTAATCTCCTGTATTGAATATTCATTAATAGAAGCATATATTTTTCCTTAACATTTCTCATTAATTTGAGAGAAGAGGAGGAGACATAATGTAAAATACCAGCTTCTGATTGAAGTCAAAGTAGTAGATAAGAAGCTAGATACTGGATTTCTGTGTAAGTCAGTATTTTAACAAAATAAATAGAAAATTATGTCTTAGACAAAATCTTGAATTGGAAATAGATAGTGGACTTTTATGGTAGTTCTGCAGTGGTATATGACTTTACACAAATGTAAGAAGACACAGTTGTTTAAAATTATCGCAAAACATTAGAAAACACAGTCCTCTACCATCTTCTTTTCTCATATTTTCTTGCTCTAATAATATGATCTGCTGTAGTCTTTAGACTAAATCACTGTTTGTGCACCAATTCCCATAGTCCTTTTGCTTTGTGAGACAAATCACTATAGTTTGTCAAAGAACCTATTTCCATTACGCCTTCTAGCCTCCACTAATGCAAGCCCAAAGGAAATGCAGCTGATGAGAAATTATTGTCAGGTGCATGCTCAGCTGGATTTGCTCTTGGGCAATTTTGTTCTGCTTTTTTTGCTAATGACTTGGATAGAAAGGACGGCACTTGAAGTGTTATGTCTGACATCAAACTGGGAGTGTTATCACCACATTCAAGCGCAGGTTCAGATTTCATTTACCCTTTGACAAAAGATGAGTAGAAAGCTACACTTGATCAAGCCTAAATCAAATGCACAAATGGGGAAGGACTGGCTAAACGAATATTTGGGCAAAGAGTCTCTCACAAACTATGTACAAGTCAGTGCCATGGACTCAGAGTGTTACCTTTGTCTCAAACCTTCATTTCTTGTTGAATAAAGCCCATGTCTCTCAAGATGTGATGATTATTCAGTCTGCACACTTGCTTCATGTAGCTGACAGAAACTTTGAGATAATCCCAAAGTTAAGGCAATGTATCAGAGTGGGAATAAGGTGAGCAGAGGCGCTTATCTTTTTGTGCTTTTAATCACATCCTAACTGCACTTTTCATTTGAATGAGCTTATTAATATTTTGTCTGCAAATTGTTTTTTGGTACTAAAACCAGGATAAATACAGATGAACATTGACTATATCTACTGCAGTGTATCCAGTGTACCCTATATTTTTCTAGACACTGAAGCCTACTCTTGTGCATTTAAACTCCCTTATGCCAGTGTAGCTCCAATTAAAGTAAGAATGAATGCCTGGCCTGTCCCAAATCATGCCCTGAACTGCATGGGAAGATAAGGTGGTATGGGAACAAGTTCTCCCTGTGATCATGCCAGGGAGCTGGCGTGGCTGTGTGTTGGTAATTGTGTCCAAGTGTTCAGCAGTACTCCTGGTTCTTGCTTCATTTAGAGGAGGATACTGCTCCTAACAAGTGCAGGTTCTCATCCCACAAGTGGTGGGAAACATGACTAGGGTTTACTGAGTACTCACAGAAGATTTCTAGGCCCTTGTGGTTTTGGGAATCAGGAATCTATTGACTACTCTAAGATGAGAGGCTGCAATGCAAATTGCCAAGTGAGAGGAAAAAAATATATTTTTTAGGACACTAGTCAGATCCTACAGAAAATCATCCTAAAAATAAAATGAGGATATGAGAATGGACTTCATCTTGGACTTTTTACAGAAAAACTTAAATTGCTATTGAAAAGTAGGTAAATCCAGGTAATTTTTATATACATATATATATTACGAGGAATATTTTCTAAGAGACCATGAATAAGTTGGTAAGGGATGGTAAGGTCTCAGAAAAAATATTTTTCCCACTGTTTGGTTAATGGTCTTAAAGGAAGATGTGAGCAGAATGCATCAGAGTCCAGGAGAAAGCCCAAAGACAGCACAGGGATTTAAAAGATATGATCTATGAGGAGAGCTTGAAATAAGAGTATTTATTCAGTCTAGGAAAGAGGAGGCTGAGTCATGAAATTATATTCTTGTGTTTAAGGCCTGTTCTAATAAGATAGTGAGCAATTGTTCTCTGTCTGCTGACCAAGGACTAGATGGAATTAACACCATTTGGATCAAGGATCATTTAAACTGAGTACTGGGAAACAATTGCTATTAGGATACACTCACTCCATTTAGAGACTACCTTCTTACTCACTGGCTTTAAGAATTAAAAGCAAACCGCTCTCTCAGTCTTCAATGGATTTGACCTCATTTAACATTGCTGATTTTTGTCTTGGCCTCCCTTCTGGACAGTTGTATGTCTATGACCCGATGGTAAAAACTTCACATCCATTCCCATTCAGAAGTATAGGAATAGGAATAGCGGACTTCTTCCTCTCCCCCTTCCCCCTCCCCCCCACCCTTTTGGTGCTGTATGAGAAATCCTTGTGGAATAAGCGCCTTGCGTGTCATAAGGGACATTTATTCTTTGTAAATTGCAACAGATTGAGAGGAACCCTACTGCAATCATAGCACAGTCTGCGTAGCAAGAGCAATGCCTGAATCTCCAGATAAATTCAGCTGAATTGCAGCTTAGACATGGAGGGTAATATTGGCAGTTTGTTGCTGCTAATTCAGGAAGCATAAAACTTTTTGCAGCCTGATATTGTGCAAGGTAATTTCAGTCTAAAATACTTTCCAGAAAGGCTCAGTTGCTTGAGGTTTAATCGGATACCAGGGTCTGTAAGAGTAGTGGATGCTGTGCGCTACTTTGGATCAGCGGAAGAGAGTCAGGCTTTCGATTGTCTCACTGTGAACAATAGGATCCATAATTTATTTTCAATTATATCATGCCGCTGGGTTTTATGCCTTCAGGTTGTCAGTATTAATAAACAAATATTATTTTGTTTAATAGGAACTTTGCTCAAATTTTGCTTTTATGGAGGCAGGGAAGGGGACAACAGTCAGTACTAGGTTTTCAGACATATAATAGGGCTTTATTTATTGAGGCATTATTTTCATAGGAAGAATTGTTATATCAAACTTTTGCAAAACTTCAGCAAAAGTTACTGGTATTGCCAGTACTGTAACAAAATAGCAAACCAGGATTTTCAGCAGTTTCTGGCCAAAGATGCTACATTCTTTATAATTAGCCTGTGTCATCCTGGCTAACAAGGTTCTCTTTCGAGACCTTTATATTTTGAAAGGATGGAAAATGGCTTTGCTTTGACCTTATCAAACCACGCGTGATCTCTACAACAGGTTGCTGCACTGATCATCTGCACCAGTTTGTGCTTGGAACGGCTGCAGAAAAAGAAAATCTCTGCAGTAAAAACTTCTCTCTTTGCTGTCTCTTTGTTATTGTTATTGTTATTGTTGTGGTTTTTGTTCAGATGGACTTTCACTCTGATACCAGGTTAATTGGGTGAGGTACTGTTCATTCTGAGATAACTCACTGCCTCAGCTGCATTATCAAGCCACTGTTTTGAGTGATAGTTTTCTGCTGTTCAAAGTGCTTTCTAACAAGGTCTATCTTTTCATACACATCCCTAGTTTAAAGGTTGGGAGGAAATTCAAAAGACTGATATTCTTCATGATGTACAGTAAATCTGAGGTATCCATAGGAAAATACTGCACATCAATTATGGAAAATGTTAAAAGAGAAAAATTGAAACTACAGAGCTGTAAATACTTAGAGAAGACCACTGATCTCATCTACTGTTATGGTGCTTTAATGAATCAGTACATAATGCAGGCATAAATGTCTAATTTAACATTGTCTCATCAGGTTGTGGGAAACCATCCGGATGACATCATTAAAACACAGTGGTCCATATCTGGCCTGAAGGTGAAATTCCTTAATCACCTAAAATAATTTTTTGCCCTTGGACAAGTTTTGAACCCTTATAAGGTAAAAATTACTGGATATAGCTTTGTCACATCCAGCGCTCAGCTTCTACCAGAGTTCATAATTGGAGGAGAAACTCTTCTATGGATCATTCTCCTCCCATGCTTTTTTGAACAGAGTAATTTCTGCTCAACCTCAGCTCAAAGTGTCATTTCCTCATGGGGAGACCTGCTTCCTTGGTCTTATTACGATCCAGTTACTTACAATAAAGACTGGTCCCTCAGGCTCTTGAACTAACACAGCAGATAAACAACCTGGCCAACTTTTTCATTGGTCCCAGTTATGATACATTTTTGCACACACCTGACTTTCAAGGTGTTGAAACCAAGCTAATTTGTGTCTCACAAGATATAATTCATATGGTCATTTAAGCATTGCTGGCCTTGCAAGAATCTGTTCCCCAAAATGTCCTAATACTCCCCTCCATTTGTGAAGTCCAACTGTTTAACATAAAACCCATTTGTATTCATCTGCTAAGCTCTGGTACCCCTTTTGGTGCTATCTGTAACCCTTATCAGATTCTTAGATTCATCTCTGACATATCCAGTAATTTCTCATGTCACGTGCATGGTTTTCCATGTCCTATTCATCCAGCTTCACCTTAGGGTAGGACAAGGCCAACTGCCTAGTCTTTTTTTCTGCCAGACTAATGCAGACATAGTATTTTATATGTCCTTTGCAATCAATATGGCACCTAAAAAAAAAAAAAAAGAAATCAGGGAGAAAATGAATGGGAAAAGAAGCGCCGTGTACATATATATATGTGTGTTTATGTGTGTGTATTTAAGGGGAAAATGTTGGTAAATCTTACCATATTTTACAGGGTTAAGCATAAAAGGAAAGAAAAAAGAAAAAAAAGTGAAGTCTTGGAACGTAAGAGAACATAGCTAACATCTAACAATGTTCTCATTATTAAAACATTATTAAAAGCTTTTCTATACATCACAGGATTTTAAATTCTACCTGTTTCTGTATGCTAGACTCAGTATTGGAACACTGAATTGACTGGGGTTTTCAGTAAAAACCATATCTGTAGGGGAACTTGTTCTGTGTTAAACTTTTATGAAATGCACATTGGGAACTCCCTGACCATACTGATTTAGCTTGTCCCTCCACAGAAGCCTTTTTCCAGCATAAGATAGAATAATGACACAGCACAGGTGGGTTGATCCCTGCAGGAACGTGCTGTACAGAAGCTAATATACATCTAGGAGTTGCAAATGGTTTAAATATCTGTTTTTCTTAAATTAGAACTCTTTCAAGCTACAGGTAATATTCATACAGGTTGAGCATAAGGGAGGGTCCTCAGGTATGAGGTTCGATCTTGGTCATCTTGGAGTATCAGAAAGAAGTGTGATAAGGTCTCATAAAGTGTCATTGCCAAAGTTTTCTGCAAAACCAAGTTTAATATAAAATCAACTGTATGACACAGTTTCTCAGATCATAGTGCAGACTGGGCTGGGGAGGTGGGATGCACCACCACCCGTTGGAGATGTCCACTACCAGTTCAGTGGAAAGTGGAATCAAATATGTTTTCTTTGACAACTAAACTGCATCTATTACTTTATTAGCCTTTCTTATAATCTTTTTTCTTGAATATAGGATACCTGAAAGAAGGGCAAGTCTTAGAATACACAGTGATAATATTTTCTATTAACAGAACATTTATATTGCTAAAACATATTCATCCTCAGTTTGAAAACACATTATGATATTATGATATAAAAGTGCTCTAACTGCTTAATGATGTTCTACTCAGTCACAGAAATCATATCATAACTCTCCATTGTCCCTGGACACAGCTCATTAAGTTCTAGAAATACTGCCTGAAAAATGTAAGTCATCCAAGTCTCTATCCACTTGCTATAAAACTCTGAAAGGCAAAAAATTCTTAGGTGGGAAGGGACCTTAAAGAGCCTCTGTTTCCAACCACCTTGCCATGGGCACCACGGGCACCATGGGAAAGGACGCCTTGTACTGGCCCCATCCAAGCTGGTTGCTCAGAGCCCCATCCAAGCTGGCCAGGAACACCTCCAGGGATGGGGCACCCACAGCTGCACTGGGCAACCTGTGCCAGTGCCTCATCACCCTCAAAGTCAAGAATTTCTTCCTAATGCCAATTCTGAACCTACCCTCTTTAATTTTAAAGGATTTCCCTTTTTTTTTGCTATTTTAGTAATTTTTGAAGTTTGTAATATCCATTGTGCTCTTTCTTGAGCACTTTTTACTATGACTTTTGGAATTTTTGTACTAGAAGGTTTGTTTTAAAGTATTTGTGTTTGTTTTAAAGTATTTATTTTAAAGTATTTGTTTAGTGGCCTAGGTCGGTGTTTTGGGAATAATTCTAAACTTTTCCCTAATCATATTACAGGAAGACTTGAATAAGTAACCTAAGTGACCCTTTCCCATTTCTCTGTCTTAAATGGGGGATTTTGTTGCCAATAGATTTTTTCAGTAGAGCATACTCCCTTTCCTTTGATAATTCTCTTGGGGTACTGAAAATGAGTAAATGTAAGTCTATATCATCATGCAAGAGAATGCATTTATGAAGTTTAAGAGCTCAGAAGTGTGCAGCTTATCTGCCTATGCATGTAATGGCTGTGTACCTTCTGGTCTAATGTGAACAGTGTGACTTCTAGAGCTTGTTCATTGATGCCTTCTTAATGTAAGGATTTATCTCTTTTGAGGAGCAGCAGGAATACTTGAAAATAGCTAATTTTATAATCATAATTCCTAAATAATATAACAATGATTTTAAAATAATATTTTATCCCTTAAAGAAGTAGTGAATCTGTTTATGAAAATAGACACTGGTCCAAAGGAAAGAATTTTTATAATTTTGATTGAGTAAAACTAACTTATGCAGCTGAAATATTTTGTTACATAAATGTCACAATATACTTAACTATGCAGATCACAGAGGGAAAGGATAACCTTATAATATTTTAATATAACTTTGATATAACCATTTTGGTATAACTTTGAAGTAGTTTTTCCTACTAGAAGATTTTAAGCTTAATATAAGCTTAATATAAGATTTTAAGATTAATATAGATTAGGGGAACGCACATTAGCCAAAGTTCCTATTAGAAATTGGAAACAAAATAGAAGTTTGTACATAAATCTTTCTCCCTCTCTTCTCTTAACTTCAGTTCTCTCTAATTTACTGGGCAGAGATAGAAGATAGCCTTAACCTGTCTAGTCATGCAGGCACACAAAAAAAATCCATCTAAAGTCAATGGAAACAATCTAGAACTTCAGCAGCATTTCTTTTGAAGAAAAGCTGTTTTTGCTGTGCTTCTTTTTTTGTCAAACTGATTAAAGAAAGACTTGCTTTTTTGATGATTGGCAGTATAGAAATAACTAGTGGTATAATTCTGTATCCATTTTTTAACTGATTTGAAAAAGCTTGGTATTAACCAAGAAGCAGATTCCCCAGCACAGTAAGTAAACTTCAGTGTCATGAATCATATAAGAACATGTGAAGGAATAGAGACATTTACCCCTCCTTTCATCATCCTGTGAGTACAGAAAGCCTTCTTGTAGTAAGAGGGAATCTAGTTTGTAGGTTGGGGTGAGGGATGTAGGAGATGGATACTCATTCATATTCCAGTAACTAAGGTGTTGTAGCAGCTGGATGTAGTTCCTTTGTTTATGTTCTCCAATGACTTTCCAACATGCACTTGATTCATTAAAACTGGGCTCAGAGAAGATCTTAGTCTTCAAGTTTACTTTAGGGACATCTAGCAATGGAAAATCATTTTCACATCCACACATGCAAAAGAATAATAATTTGGTTAAGATAACACATGGAAAGTTATTGTGTTTTTATGTTTTAAAGCTCAAGAACTCCCAAATTAGCAGAAGGAAAAGCAAAATGTTGTATGGTACTTGCTTTTTATTCCTTATGCAAAAAATCATCCAGCTCAATATTTGCTCACACTCATTTGCTCATGATATGAAGGAAAACACGTGCCATTTTCCCACCAACAGATATTTGCAGATCAGAAGTTTTTTCCTGTTTACCACATTTTTATCTCTTTCCAAGTCACCGTACCTCATAACGTATAGGCACCGTTCATACCCATGAGAATTTCAGTGATTAAAAAAAGCTAATGTGAAAGGAAAGGAGGGATGCACCTTCATAGATAAGGCAGCTTTACTTGCATTTGGAACCTAGAAACAATTGAAATTGTGCATTTGCAAAAAGAAATTTGGCAAGATAATGCTTGTAGACAAAATCATATACCTCTGCAGGAACTTCAGATGTATTTGAAATAGCATGTTTGAGAGAAGCTGGTGGGAACAGGGGTTTTCCCAGTCTATGAGGACTCACCTCAAAGTGCTCTTCTTTACCTGTCGTGAGGGAGGCATTGCTGTGCAAGTGGCTGTTTTGCACTGTAAAATAACAAATATGTTATTGCACTCTAAAATAGCAGATCAAACAGAGAACTGCAGAGGTCTGCTAGTCTTTCATGGCTGTCTTCATACCTTACCAGTGTGGATGATATTTTAGTTGGTAGAGGGGCTCCAAAAAAGTGTTTTAAAATATTTTCACCTCAAGAGAAAGCTGTTGATTAAATTCTTGATCATGACCCTTTTGGCTGATGTCAAACATGTGGCAGAAAAGTTAGGTTAGGATGTAGCATTAAATTTCTAATGACTTGGACAGCATAATGCTTGGGGTTAAAATCAGTATGAATTCTAACTAATGCACTGCTATGTCTCATTGTGCAGCAGGCATAACTTTCATAAAATTTAATTTGTAACATTTTATGCTCTGCTTCTTCCAGTTTTTTCTCTCCTTTTCCTACAATTAAGAAATTTTTTCTGAAAGGAATACATGATGTTCTTATGCATTAAAAATGTCTACTGTCCTATCTGGGTAAGCTGATGTGCTGTGGCATTTTAGAGCAATCCATAAAAAACAAGGGACAAATAAGGTCAACAGAAAACATCCTACATTACGAGAAATTAATCATTGTTGCTTTGGTGTCTTGTCTGTCTGTTATGCTAAACTTTGTATGACCCAATGAATTCATAATATTTCACAGAGTTAGAACTTTTGTAAAAAGAAACTGTGCATGCAGTTTGATCCTTTTCCAGGTTTTGATGATAATTCATGTAAAATACTGCAGAAGTATAAACTGGAAAGCGATCATTAGATTCATGGATCTAGCTGGTTTATTTGGGGTGACTAAGGAAAATTAGTAAAACAAAAAATGTTTACCGAAGTGTGGTAGCTGCACAAGACTTTCCAGCTTGCCCAAAGAGTCCATTTTCATTGGAAAATTTCCCATGTGATGGAACTCATGCTGTTTGGCTATGCTTAAATATTTCTAAGAACACACAGTTGTTCCAGGACCAGATGTCTTGGCCTTGTCAGTGAACTGTCAGAATGAATGACTTTTATGTGGCTCCAGTGACCTAAGGGAGAGGCTGTGGGATTAGAGACACTGGACATGCATGTAACTGACTGTCACAACCCCTTCTGCTGCTTTTGCCACTACTGGAAGCTGGTGCTTCCATGCCCTCACACAGGTGCTGCAAGTTTCCAGAGTGACAAGAAAAAAGATGATGCTTTACCTGAGATGAATGTAGCAGAAGTGGGCTCAGGCTCAGGCAGTTGGGGCAAGTAAGGACTAACACATGCCCTGAAGAAGTGATGATGATGGTGACGATGATGGTGATGATGATGGTGATGATGATGATGATGGAAAACTACACAGGCTTGAATTAATAAAGGATAGGCAAAATGAGGTGAAGTTGGAGGCCAAAGCCCACGTAACACAATTTCTGCTGCAGGCAGGCAGCTGTAGCAGACCACTGTATTTGTGACTGCAGGCTGCTTAGATGAAACGCTGCTAATGTTTCTGATGTCTTGAAAAATTAGTTACATATATTAAACTTATCTAAAGTTCTGTCCTCTTCCCCTGGGCAGCAAGGAGTCTCTAAGTTACTTCTCAGAGCTGTGCCAGGAATACTTTTAAATGTTGGAAAATATGACAGATAATTTTTTAAAACCTAAATTATCCAACTATCATATGATGAGAGAACTAACATTTATGAAAACTATTTTGTCAGGAAAAGAAATAAGTCTAAGTACAATAAACAACAAAAAGCTTCCTCAGGGTCACAGATTAATTTTTTGCTTAACAGTTCTGCATGTTTGGGATTTTATACTTAGGTTTTTCTGGATATAATGTGTTGCTAGTAGATGTACACAAAAGTTTTAAAATAAGTTTGGAAAGTGCAGGATTCTTGTGTGAAACAGAAGCTTGCTAATCATTAATTAGCACTGCTAAAGTTAGAAAGTGCTAAAGCTCCTGTCAGAATCAGACTCATTGTTGCCAGCTATTGTGGTTTTAATGCAATAAGTGCCTTTCCTTGAAGGCCTGCCATAAGTTCAGTGATTAGACTAGAACTTCAACTTACATGAAAAAAATTTGCAAATTTAGATGTCTTGTTAAGCAGAGAAGCTTGAAAATATGAATTATATATAGGCAGTATGAAATGAAAACAGCTCATGGTCATTAATACGATCTCTTCATTTCTGAATATTAGAGAGGCAAACATTCTCAGTTTGGGAAGGAAAGCTATTCTTTGCATGACCCGACTTCAGAGAGTTCTTGTGCCAAATTTGATTTCTTGTTGATTAGTGGTTTTGCTGCTGCAATCATTGTCATCTCTTAGTTTTATGTGACCAGGCAGAGAGACGCAGAGTCCCCAGGCAGTGCAAAGGAGAGTTGTTTTACTGCAAAAACCAGGCCTTTTTAGGCAGTTAGCAGGCTATCAGTTTACATAGTTTTAAGGCACAACAAGTCCAAGTCAACCAACCACTGCACACCCCAATGTGGACGTTCAGCAGCCATGTAGCACATCTCTCATATTCCACTTGAGTCACTCTCCCACAGTTCCCTTCTATTTAGCCAAAGTAGCAGGCCTGAGCCATGATTTTACGAGGGTAAGAAGGCCCTTATTTTATAAGGCTTTACCTATATGCAACAGTTTTACCTCACTGTTAACTACAAATATCAGATAGCAGTCTGTATTTTTCAGGTACAGAACTTGTTTTCACTGGGAACTTGCCAGACAGTGTATCAGACTAATACTGACTGTCAAGTTCATAATGTGAATACATGGGATGTACATATCTTCTTTTTCTTTTTTACACTGCAATCAGTGGAAAAAATAATTTTCTGTATTGATCAGCTGATTTCTTCAACTTATTAAAAGTGTGAAAAACAAACAAACAAACAAACAAACAAACAAACAAACAAACAGGCATTAAAGGAGAGAATGTCAGAGAACTTGGGAACACCAATAGGGAAGTATCATCTCTTTTTTCCCCATCACTGGTCTCCTTTGCTTCAGAGCCATTGTGACACTGGAGTCCCCCACAGCATTCTGCACAACAATGTTGTGAAGGCAGTTCCTCTACATTCTCTACATCCTACTACATCCTCATACATTCCTCTGTGAATTTTATCAATATTCTTATATCAAGAATAGCAGGCTCTCATGCTTATTTCTACTTGTGAAAACAAGGGTGAGCCTTTGTTGACCTAATTTCCTTCACTTTACAAATGAGATGTGCCACAAAGCTGAAGTGTTTCTAGAGTGGTCCTCTGCTCAGTGTCTGTCCTAACCCTCTCTACATTCAAATTGACACCATGGAAATTGAACATACTCTGTCTGGATAGGTACTGGCCATCTACTCAAAGCCTCATTCAGCCCTGTAACATGGGTGTGTGTGTCATCATACTGTGCTTGGGAAAGTTAAAGAATTTCCTCTTTTTTCTGGGCAGCTACACATAATTTGGAGGACCAGACCTATCACTGTCCCTCAAGGACCTGTTGTACAGCTTATGTTCTCATGTTTAGCAGGAGTCAGCTATGTCCTGCATTCTAGCAGGAACCATCATATGATACAGGATGTGTGATTTTCAAATGAGTGGAGGCTGAAATACTAAGTTACTTTTTCACTCAGAAGCATTTCTTTTAGGAAAGACCAAAGAAATTGTTTTTCATTGAAATCACTTTAGCCCTGAAAAGCCCAAAAAGAGATTTCCCTGGATGCTTAGGTGGAACAGGTATGCCATATTAAGTATGATTTAAATGTATTTGTCTGTACATATTGGAATAGAATACAGCAATCTATCAATGCAAAAGCAATAAAGTAAAAATCCTCAGCAGATTTTTGTTTTCATATTTTAGTGTGGTGCTATTGTTTTGTTAGTGATTATTTTTTATTGTCAATATACCTACATGCTCTGCTCATGGACAGGGAGATGACTATGCAGGCATAAACAGAAGGATTCTTGTTTTCCAAAGACTTTACGGTGTAATTGTAAGTCAGGTCTGTGCACTCAGCATACTCAGTCAGGGAAGCTGAGAGACACCCCTGCCATATTGCTCTAGCGGAAAGGTGATCTCCTGTAGGAATGGTGGTGGAAAAATACTCTTTTGATAAACTATATTTACACTATTTTATATACAGTGCTGCTCCTTAGAGCTGGATCTCATTTCTGTTTGCTTCCAAAGACTGCTCAAGTATGAAGGCAACCACTTAGTTGGGCTGGTCACTGGGAGTGCTAGGCAGTTGTCAGTTCATGTGTTGGCAAGGCTGATTTGGAAGTGGGAAGTTGGGATGCCTCAATGGGGGCTTACCAAGTCAGCCCTTTGATAGTGCTAGTCTTAGGTTAGTGGGCAATGCAGTGATTTTGAAGACTCTTGTTCAAATAGTAATGTTATCAAGGAAGAAAATTTTTATGCAGTCCAAAGGCAAATTATTCAGGTGTTTTGTTAAAGATTTAAATATATGTTTATGCAGGTAGCTTGAATATTTCACCTTTAGATTTTCTGTAACTGAAAAGAACCAGAATTACCCATGACACTGAATAAGTGTGAGATACTGACTTTTGTGCTTGATGAGCAGAATGTGTAGGAGGGTAGACTTCAAACATTTTTATTTGTTTTTATTGGCTCCAAAATACTGGAAAAGCGTATTTTGTCTTTTAAAAATAATAATTGCCATCCATATTAGAGAAAACATTCTTTCCTGCAGCATTGGTTGATAAAGTTTTTTTCTTCAGGCTCTATGATCATAACATCTCAATTTTTTTTGAGCCTCAGCCCATCCTCTTAAGCTGATAAAATTTAGAGAGAAAAATGAATAAAACAAAGCAATTTACTGTAGCTGGGGACTTTCTCAGCTACAGTACCTGTAGCTGGTCTCCAAAACGTGTTTGTTTCACTCAGCTTGATAAGGTGTTAATCAGAGAGGAGAATTCTTCCAACTGAACATTTTAAAGACAGATAGAGATGCAGATGGGTTCAGTAAAACACAAGACTGAATCAAAATGTGAAATGAAATATAGAGAAAAGCATCTTGTCTTCTCAGACATTTTTAATATTAATACCAACATCCCTTGGATGAAAAAGACTGATATTTTGTGGTCGTGACATATTCCACAGGTATGAAACAAGTAGATTTCCTAGGGATATTTCTGAACTTGATGAAAAAAAAATCTATTTTGTAAATGGTGGTATGATTTTAGATTCAGTCAGTTCCATTACTGCCTACATTTTGGGTTTAAAAAATAAAGAAGGAACAACTTTGAATGGATTCAAAGGTAGATACACAGAATTCTGATTCTGCAATAGCTCTTGAGTAAACTTACTTGTTTTTGTTACTTACATAAAAAATCTTCAGAATCCAACATTCTATACAGATGGAGACTATGAATTATCTCTTTGCCCTAGATAGCAAACAGACAATTTGTAATGGAATTGGATAGCATTAATAATATATAAATTTTCCACCATCTGGTAAAAAAGTCTTGTGGGAAACTTTTTTAACAGAAAACAAGGTCTGATTTGTAAGACCTGGCTGAAGATCAGATGTTCTTGGTGTTCTTAAAACGAACAGTAGATGGCTTCAGAGAGCGCTCCCCCCAGTGATGGCTAGCTCCAGACGAAGACAGAGGGTGCAGCCACAGACCATACAGAATGGCTGCAAAGAGTTGGTGTGAAGAAGTCAGATTTTCTTTTTTTCTTTTTTATAATACACTGCTAGTAAAAAAAAAAAAGAACAAAAAATAAAAAAAGGACTGTTTGACTGAAATGCACTACCATATTTCCAGATCTAATAACATTTAAAGCACAACTGCGCTGTATTACACTACTGAGTTCTGCTGAGTCTAATGTCTCCCATGAGAGAAAATCTTGTATGACAAGTGTAGAAAAGAGGTTTCTGAAGAGGGTGAGTGTTTATTGAAGCTTACATTCATAAGCCTTTTCAACTCCCATTGATTTGTTGTATCCACAATGTTGTGGTAATATCATCTGATAAACCTTTCTGCAAATCTGCCTTTGATGCTGGTATCCATCACATTACAGCAATGAACTCATAGTTCAGGTACACACTTCACAGTGAAGTAATTTTTAATCACTCAGTTTTATGAGAAGCATGACATCATAAACTATGTGTCATACCTAAGTCATGATGATTTAGAACCTGTGACCATTTCTGATCCTGAAGTTTTGAGCAGTTCTCTCAGTGTTCCTCAATTGTTCAGTGGCTTTGTCATTTCTTGTCACCTTCTCTGTGCTTTTCCAGTTCTGCTATCTCTTTTTTGAGATAGTGTGATGAGTAGATTTGCACAATGCCGCAGTGGCACTTTATGGTTTTCTCCTTTGCTCTTGTTTAGGATAGAAAACCACAAGTATTGTATTGCCTGCTTCCTTAAAGCAGCTAAAGTGGTTAAACTCACTGCACAGCACTAGTAAACCGAGCTATATTAAAGATGATCAGACCTTAAATAGAATATTTTTAGGTGTGAAGACATGCCTTGTTTCAGATCTCAAATTTAGTATTTGGATAGGCAGGCATCTTTTAATTTTGTTTCTAATGAAAATGTCTAAATTGTCTCACACCATTGGAATAATTCCAATGTTGGGCCACAGTGTTTTGTTCCATGTAAAGAATCAAGAAAAGTCGCTTTTTTTCCCCACTCACCTACATGCATACGTTTGGGTATGTTTACATAAGTATATGAGAAACGTTCTGTCTTCCTCACAATCAAAAAATAGATGTAAATGCTACTTCAGAAAAATGTAGAGCTCCTAATAAACTGGTTTTTAATATGTTAATACACTTACTACACTTTCTTCTTAAAATTCCAGTTACATAGTCTTGTGGCCTGTCATTAGCAATTTCTTTCAAACCTTGAGACAAACGAGAACGTGCTCATCTCTACCATTTCAAGCAAGTACCCTTCTTTGTAACATTACATTTTTTTAAATGCTTCAGTAGTCATTCCTGCTATTGGAATTTATAGACTGGAAATGATGAATTTATCTATAGAATTGGAGACCAGCTTGTCTCATGGTCCAGAATATTATAAAATAAAATAAACACTTTTTTACCAACTGGCTGATACCCTTGCCATTCTATGTACGTGCTTTTCTTTTCCTACTTACCTATTGTTCCTCAATTAATTATCTCTTAGCAATGATTTTCTTTTCTTGTCCATAGCTCCCTATATAAAATTACAGAGTTCACTGCTATATACACAAGTTAGAATTATGGAAATAGTTTTAAATTATAAATTAACTTCCTTCTTTAAAAGAAGAAAAAGAATATGAAATCTGGTGGCCTTTTATCCTACTCTGGCTCTTTTCCTTCCCTCCTATACATTTGTATATGTACATGGATACACTCACATGAATTTCTTTATCTAGCTTCAGAGGCCAATAAATTCTCTTACCTGGAAATTTATGTAATAAAATTCTGGGGAATTAGTTGCATCAGATAAATAGAATGAACCTGTTTATAAATACTCCATCTCCTTTCTGCAAAGAGAAGGAAAAAATACATGCATGGCATTAACTCTGTGCAGAGGAACAGCCTCCTCAGGATTCATTTGCGTTTTTGAGGAGAATCATGATACTTACATGCACTGATCATCAAATGAATGCTGTCAGGGATCTGCAGGTTTGCTGAATCAGAGCAACACATTGCCTGTCTAACGCTTCCCTAGCTCCTCTGATGATGGATATTGACAGCAAGGAAGCTGCCTGGTTGTGTTGCTAATTTGTTGTTTTATTTATAGGTCTTTTGTGTGTGTGTCACTTTTATGTATGAGCTATTTCCATTGTTGATGCCTCTTCCTTCTGCTCTCAATGGTGTTCCTGTGTTCCCAGCAGATTCATGTGTTTGTGGCAGTGAAAGAGACAGAAGTGATGACTGTCCTCCTAGGACACAGCTCATAAATTATCCTTTACAACCAAAACACCAGACAAAACATTTTTTTCAAGTGGTCACAGATGAGCTATGTCCAAAGGAATTTGCTTTTTCAGATGTTTATTAATGCATGTTTACTGATCTGGGGCATGCAAACTGCAAAAATGTCACCATTTGCAGGTGCAAATACATTTGCCAAAGTCCCCTGGAGACCAGCTTGATTCTTATCACAGTGGATGCTAGGTAAAACCCAAGGTCTTAACCAGACGGTTTCAATTGTTTTTTCTGGTTGAGGTGTTACATTTAGTGCAAAATTTTGTCTCTAGCACAGAGAAAGCACTAAGTAAAAGATGAGAGAGAAATGGAAGCAGAAAGTAGAGCTATTAATATTACCAGCTGTGAATAAAGCTGCTATGAATATGGTGAGCTAAGAATATTTAGTATATTTATTCCAAAAGATGCTTTAAATAACTGTAATTATATAATTAAATTACTTCCCGTGTAAAATTTTATCACATAGAATTAAAGATGACTATATTCTGAACAGCGAAGTGAAGGCAAGGGGAACTAAGACAGGAACAAAACTTGGGATATTCTTTCTGCAAAAATTTTGAAGGATGAAAAAAAAACCCAAAATAAAATACCGAAAAGTTTCTCTCCTAGAGGCTATTTTCTTTTGTATATGCAGGAAGAAAAAGCTAAAAGAGCTGGAACTTGGAACTGGGACAAGTTACTCTCTTGTGCTGCTGAATTCCAAGATACTCCATTTCTGGGGATCTGAAAACACAGTGAAGAGTCACCATATTAAGTAAGCAGCAGGAGATCAGTGTCTGACAGGATGCTGGTTGGATTCTAATACATACCCTTTGCAGTTCTTTTGAAAGTATTTGTTTTTGAGGAGTTGGTACTCCCAAAGCAGGAAAGGAAAGCATGTGAATCTTTTAAAATTTGCCTCTCCCCGCCTCAAAAAAAAAAAAAAAAAAAGAAAAAAAAGAAAAAAAAAGAAAAGGCTAAGAGCTAAGCATAAAGCATCTGCATTTTCCTAATTTCATTAAGCATACTTCACCATTCTTCTGCTATCACCTCTGGCATAGGCACTGAAATCTTTCTTCAATTTACTTCTGTCCTTCCTTGATGAGGAAGAAGATCCATCAGAGTCTGTGAACAATTATTTATTTTTCATCAGAACACCCTAATTTTGTAATTTATGCATAGCAGTAGTCTATAGAACTCATCATACCTGTTCTCATTGGATTTTTTAAAGTAAAAGCCACGGATATGTCTACATTGCTCTATGTCTGCAGAGAAAAAGCCAGAACTGAATAAATCTAGGACTCTGCACAGGGATGGCCACATGGCTTAATTTTCTGCCTTGCTGACTGTTTTTTGCACCATGTCAAGTTCCTAAGCAACCTTACCAGCCCTCCTGGCACAGATGGATGAGCTCCAGCTGCCTACTTGGGCTGAGCTGAGGAAGAACCAAGTCTGCAGATGTACTGGTTTTAGCACCCCTGTAAAAGACATTTTATTTTACTTATTCAAGGTATGATTGTACAGGATCCCATGTAACCTGATAACACTAGTTTTTAGTTTTGCAAGTGCAGGTTATGAGTAAAGCTTGAGTATAGTATGAGAGCTTTTACTAGAAAACGAGAAGAATGGCCAAAATTGCATGAGAGGATATGAAAGAAATCCAAGCAAATAATATTTTGTATATTTTATAACACTAAAGAAAATACAACCAGTATGCTGTTTTTTTTTTTTTTAAAACAGCATATTTTCTCACCTGAAATCAAATTTCAATACTTTTAAGGTGATGTGGCTAATCAGGTGTAATTTCTGTTGTGGGTGTTTGGTGAGAGGAGAGAAAATGAGACATAGGTCCATTTATGAGAAACTGATTGCACAAAGAGATAGAGTGACTGCAAACTCTCATGGTGTCTTAATTCAGGTCTCCCGGGGACTGCACCTGAAGACAGTTTTGGCCCCTGCTGAGGGCTGTTATTGTGAGCCCATTGTAAAAGCAATTGGTGCAGGCAAAAAGTAGCATTCAGGCCTTGAGATGTGTTTGCTTTTTTTTCAGGCCATGCAACACCAATTTTAAATCTATTTTTTTTTTTTCAGCAAAAAGTAAAGGGAAAGCTGAATCCCCCCCTTTACATGCAGAGTAACTATCTGCTTCTTTTTAATGTATGTATCAGTTACACAAAGCTTGGGCAGCCCTCTTTGAAGGGTCTGCATAGGCTTTCAACTTGTCCTTTTTCTTGTCATTTTCAGTGGCTTTTGGTACCTTTCTGATTTCTTTATTAAACTATGTTAATTGTGTTTTATTTGTCCCAATCAATGTTAAGTGCCCAACTTTCTGTTCTACAATCTCTGTAGACTATAATACAGTTTTGTTCCCCTGATTGAGTTGTTCTATTATTGCTATTTCTGTTTTCACTCTTAAAGCTTGCCTTTCTTTAATTCACTTTAAATAAACATCCGAATAGCTAAAGGGTAGATGACACCAGTACTGTCAAGATCCCATTGATCTTCCAACTGAAGCTGCTGGGAGGCAAGCTGGCTACTTTCTCCCTGTGTTTTGGTTCCTTATTTTCTGATTATTTTGATAGTTTGGAAGTTTTCGTAGCAATGAAGGTGAACTCATTCTTGCCTTTTCATGTACACCTCCTTTTTGTGTTAGTCCCAGACAATATGGCACTGTCAGAAAGTGTTAGATACGGCTTTTTATGTTGTCTGAAACAGTTTCTCAACTGGAACCTGGAAATAGCAGTTTGAAAGCCTGTGTCCCGGACTGGGTTTAGCATGTTTTGTTAACACTTATCTTCATTACGGTTATTTCTGCCAAATGTGTTCTGCTTTTCAGACAGTTCCAGACAGTTCAGTTTTCCTGAAGGGGAAGATCTGTTGGGAATTAGCTGTGGAGATAAATAGATAGTCAGTAAAAATGCGAAAGGACAGAATTAGCATGTAATGAGTTATTTTTGTATACACAGACATTCTGTTATATTGAATTAGCTATAGGTAGCCTTGTCCTGCATTTTATATTTTTATATCCTAAGTTTTGGTGTGTGTTTTATATTGTAAATTTTAAAACATGAGCCTTTTCTAGGATAAAGAATGGTAATGACCTGAGGGCGGTCTGCACTGTAGAGAGAAGGATCTGCCAAGGTCCCTGAGCAGCTGGAGCTGTGCACCATTAAACCTTTAAAGCCCAGCAGTATCTTCAGGGTTGGGCGTATGCAGTTCTCACTGAAGATCCTGCTTTTGGGGTCAGACAAGTGAAGCCATTACAAAAATCTATGTCCCTGACATGTGAGGTGTAGCCCTTGCTTTTGCAGTGATGTTTACACATCATGTTCTTCCAGCTGGACCAAAAAATCAGAACTTCTCACATTCATTCATTCATTCATTGCAATAACATGCTTATCTGATAAAGATTGCCTGTTGACTTCCTTGCAAGAAATTAAATAAAACTTCGCTTCTTTGTCTGAAGCAGGATAGGAGAGTAATAAAATTGCTCTATTAGTTTTGTCAGCTTTGGAATCCATAAGGAATTTCCCTCTGTCGAATTAGTAGGAGTATTTTCCATAGTCGCCTTGTAGTGTGGTGAGAGCTATGCTGCAGGATCATTTGGCCATTTATCTAACCACACACATGGGGAACAGTAGTTTCAAGGACTGAGTCCAGGCTGTATTTATCTTATGCCTTATAATGTGGTGATTCTCTTGGTCATTTATGTTCCTTTCTTCTGGTTCTTCTTAGAGAACTTGAACAGTATGAATGGATCAAATAAACGTGAGTTCACCTCAAAATCTCAGTGGAGCATGAGCATTGTACTGAGTCCACTCTACAATACAACAGAAAAGGTCTTGAAGTCACAGTTTAAACTCATGTCTCTCTGCATGTCAGCCTAAATCATCTGACACAGTTGGCCTACTCTGGCATAAAGCCAACCCAGCAAATGTAAAGAAACTCTCAAGCCTAATAAATAATACATAAATGTAACAAAAACCTCCC
Organism: Donacobius atricapilla; assembly: GCA_013397315.1. Lineage (NCBI taxonomy): Eukaryota > Metazoa > Chordata > Aves > Passeriformes > Mimidae > Donacobius > Donacobius atricapilla. The sequence goes on along the minus strand of WBMY01011897.1, from coordinate 488,733 downwards.
CAAACCCCCAAACAAACACCCCACCAAAAACTCCCTTCAAGAAACCAGAAACAAAACCAATTAAAACTGCCAACCCAAAATGTTCTGGGACCTCAATAATGTCAGTTATTTTACTTCAATATTTTTCTAACACTAAGATGTTCTAATTTCCTACATTATATCATAAGCTGAGGGCACTAGAGATCTCTTCTGTCCACTGACATCTTCCCTGTACTTCAACTTTGAGGAATTTGAAGTATCAAAAGCTCTATGATTGGCTTTAGAAATGCAGAGACCTTCGTGAATGAGAGCTCTTGATTGCAGATTCAGAACTTCCAGCAGCTACACAGATAATATAATTTCTACGTATGTACCTTTTTCTTTTTGCATAGAAAACAGAATTACGGTGAAGTATACAGGCTCTTGTATAGTGCAGATGGTGTGATAAAATTTGAAATGCATAAAAAAGGAAGAAGAATTTTTCATTTAAACTTATCAAATCAGTAAAATTATAATGGCATCAAGCTGTAAATATTATTGAAAATTGCAGTAGATTAATCTTTGAGTGTTTGTATATGTACATATCCATGCCTGCATACTGTAGCTCACTGATTTGTCTTTGTGCCTATGTAGCAGCTGTACCTCTTTGTGCTGTGATAGTAATGTAACCACAGATACACAATTTATGTCCAGAGTTTCAGCCTGCAAAGTCAACTGGAATCAGTTAAATTCACTGCTTCTAAATTAAGGTTATAATGACCTTACTGACACTGTAGCTTTAATATTCTTTGATGTAAGACATACATTGCCAAACAAAGCAACTTTGTACTAGAGAGGGAACAAGACAATCAGGAAGACAGTCAGAATGCAGCATGACATTTTGGAAAGCAATGTTGGAAGTCAATTTAGGGTTATAGAAGACAAGTAACTAAACTCATCTTTGTGTTATGCAGAAAGGAGCTGGCAGATCCTTTGGTGTATAGGTGGGGGGCCACAAATTGGAGCAGCAAAGTGATTTTAATTCTAACTCACAGCAGTGGTGAGCCTGGTACAGAAATATTGTGTGCTACTCTGGTATAGACATTTTCTAAAAGGATGTTGTAATGGTGGTACAGAAAGAACTGTAAAATACCCTTTGGAGGCTGTACAATCTCCGAGAGATAATTTGATTACAGTGTTTAAGTATCTTCAAGGGAAAAATACAGAACACTGAACCAATGACTGGGAGCTGCCGACAGACAAGTTAAAATTAAAATGAGGTACAATATTCTTAAAAGTGAGATTGATTAACCATTGGAACAAAGGAAGTGCTTGAATTCTCATTGTATTGCATTCTGAATCATGGCTGAATGTCCTTTCTGAAAGTCAAACACAACTTTTGGGACTCCGAGGGAAGTAACCAGCAGAATCTGAATGACTTTTTTGAAAGGGTCTGCCAGAACAACAACAGAATTTTCCCTCTTCTACTCTTCAGTTCTCTAACATAAACCCATGTATTTCACAATTTCTCTCAGACAATTTTATTTTGGGATCACATCTCTCAAAATCTTCCCCACATCAGACAGTGAATTCAGAAGCATTCAACTCATGTTCTCTTCTGAAAATGGCATCACATTTCTCTCTGATTAGTATTGTTGATATCAAAATACCCCTTGTACTGTTGAACATTTCTTACATTGCCTAAAGGATGAGTATTAGTTAAGATAAATGTATACATGATCTAAAGGCTTTCTGTGCTAAGTATATCCCTCACAGACAGACTGAAAGATACAAGAGTCTATATGTAAAAATGAGTTTTTCAAAATCAGTGTATATCCAGCACAGTCTAACTCTAATGAAAACCTGTTGGACTGTGGTGAAATCAGGAAAGCCCTGCCTCCATAAGTGAAATACTGTAATTCTATGCTCAAAGCTACTTCTAGTATTTACAGTTTATGTTGCACATTATGACATTTAATTTAGGAAGTCCATTTTAACCTAGGCCTTCTATGCAAACACAGACAAAGTTTTCTATATTAAAGTACTGCTCTATACGCCATAACATAGAGGACTGAAACAGGCCAGTGACTTACTGAGAGAGAACAAGTTACCACCCATTCACTGATCTGTGTGAACTGTCTGCACAAACCATCCTACTGAGTGCTAATAATGTAGAATCCCAATTACCTGGCCATTGCTGAGGGCTAGGAGCACATATAGGGATAGTTGTGGTGGACCAGTTGATGCATGGTTGCTTGCTTCCCTGTGATAATCCTGTTTTAAATCTGTATTTCTTGTGTTAGCTCAACACACCTGTGGGATTTACTCAGCTCAGGAAATACCCATTTATGCATGTTCAAGTGAAACAGTAAAAATGAAACAGCTGATCACAGTAAAAAATACTGTTTTTTTCTTCTTACTTCCTACATAAGTAAGAGCTGCTGTTATAAAGCAAATCTATTTGCTAGAACTTAATGGCAGATATTGAACAGAGATCACAGTTCATGACAGTATTTCCTTGTGTGGAGTGAGCTTTTCTATTTTTATTTGCATAGAAAAATATTAAATACTCAGGTTTGGACTGTTTTTCCTTAAAAATACAAAAATATTTGGCAATTATGCTGATCTCTTGATACAGATTGCCTTGGGAGAAAAGGAAGCAGCTCTAAAGGGTTGACAGAACTTGAATTATTGAAAAATAATGATACATAGCCTATAGAGTTATGATTGAAAGTGCACATCACCTTGGAGCTGTCAGCAATGGTAAACAAAATAATATTAGTAGCACCTATAGCCCTTGAAGAGACAATGGACAATGAGTGTTTATTTCTAGACAAATCTTAAACAAGACTTTCCCAAGCACAGGAAACACTTCCAGTATTTTTACGATCAAATTTTTGGTTAAACCCTGAGAAGTGAGTCAGATGCTGTAAATGCATCCATTTAGTAGTGGTCAGTGGCTCAATGTCCAGATGGCAATCAGTGACAAGTGGTGGCTCTAAGGGGCCAATACTGGGAGCGGTATATTTAATATCTTCATCACTGACATAAAGAATGGGATCACGTGCACCCTCAGTAAGTTTGAAGATGACAACAAGATGAGTGGTACTCTTGAGCCATGAGCTGCAATCCAGAGGGACCTGGACAAGCTTGGAGAAAAGGCGTCATGTGAACCTCATGAGGTTCAACAAGGACAAGCATGAGGTACTGCAGCAGTTTTGGCAGCTGTACCATGTGTTTGGCTGCATCCCATCCTGATATCAATACAGGATGGGAATGAATGGATTGAGATTAGCCCTACTGAGAAGGACTGGGAGTGCTGGTGGGCAAGGCCAGAGAGAAGCCAGCAAAGTGCACACATAGCCCAGAAATCCAGCCTGGGCTGCATCCAAAGCAGTGTGGCCAACAGGTCAGGGGAGGAGATTCTGCCCCTCTGCTGTGTTCTTGTTCCACTCCACCTGGAACTCTACATGGAGCTCTGGGATCACCAGCACAGAGAGGACCTGTTGGAGTGATTTCTGAGAAGGGGCCCCAAGACGATGTAGAGGGATGGAGCACCACTTCTCTGAGGAAAGGCTGAGACAACTGGGTTTGTTCAGCGTGAAAAGAGGAGGTTTTGGGGTGAGCTTAATGGTGTCTTTCAAGACCTAAAGGGGTTTATAAGAACCATGATTTCCCTTTTCCATAGGACCTGTTGTGATAGGATAAGGGCGAATGGTTTTAAACTAAAAGAGGATAAATTGACATCAGATATAAGGAAGGTGTTTTTTTTGGTTTTTTTGTTTTTGTTTTTGTTTTTTTTTCTGATGGACATGGTGAAAGACAGTAAAAGGTTACCCAGAAAGGTGGTGGATGTCCCATCCCTGGAAGCCTTGAGGGTTGCGTTAGATGGGGCTCTCTGATCAACCTGAGCTACTTGAATATGTCTCTTCTCATATAGACGGACTAGATGACCTTTAAAGGTCCCTTCCAACCCAAACTATTCTCTGATTCTGAAACTGCATGATGATACTTTTGCTCCATACCTCTGGTAAAGCACAAGGAAAAAACAGAAACAACAAACATTTTCAAGTCAGAGTGGATTGTATACATTTTTTTAAACTGATGGTATTCCAGTTTCATCTTTTTTATATGTAATGTCTAAAATACCGTTTTATGGATGAATTTTGTTTCCTGGTTCTCTTTATCCTCACAAAGTTTTTTTTCAAATTGAGGTCTATTGCTTACGTCTTATTTAAGGTATTGTATTACCATTTTATTATTTGGAATGTACTTCCTAAAAATGCTTTTGAAATAACATTGAAGTATTTATATCAAGTGCTTTTGTAGCTGCATTTTCAAAATACTGAGATATTAACTTTAAAGCATTTGGCATGAATAAGAGGTATAAATAACTGGCTTCATAGTTTGCTGTTTGCAAATGATTGGATACACCCTTTCAAGGAAGAGCTCCAGAAAATGGTGATGCAGGATTGGATCTTACACTAGAGTAGGTAAATAAAAGATAGAAGGAAATTCAGTTATAGTAATGGGAAAATGGAGCTAGCATTATTTATGGGATTATGCACCTCTTCCTTTCCCAAATTCACATTCCATTACCTTTTGTTACACAAGTAAAATGATTCAGTGAGGTCCATGCACTCTGGCCCAGAAGGCAAAAATGATTTACTGAACTGAATGAGGCTGGGGTCTTTTGGTTTCCATTTCACTTCTTGTAGGGGCTTTCCTTACTGTAATGTCTATTTTCTTGATTCCCCATGGAAGCCCACACTGAATAAAATTTTATTAATAAATTTAAATGGACTCAGCTGCATAATACAGAGTTAACCTGCCACTCTCAGACTCACAAATCATGAAAGTTGATTCATTTAATTTGAATAATTTCATAAGCTTTAAAGATATTTTCCAAATGAGAAGAAACTGCAATTTTCAGTCCTTAAAAATCCTAAACTGAAATTTCTGTTAAAGATTAAGTGTGTTCAGTTCTTCAATATTCTTGAGGCACTATTGTCATTTCATGGTCAATGCCAGGTCTGTTCTGCTAATAATTTTTATGCCAATTATCATCCTGAGACTGATCTGGTCTATTACTCTCTCTCTAAAATAAAGATGAGTTTCACTGGCTTGTGTCAGATATGGTCCCAAGGAAAGGAATAGCTGAAGGCAATTTATCCCAGAACAACTTCCATCTGCTTGCTTTGAACACACAGGAGTGTGTTCAGTTTCATGTTTCTCTTGATCAGGGGCTGTTAACTCCATTGAAGTACTGTGATTTCCACAAATGGATGCCAAAATGAGAAGATCAAGCTAATTTTCTTTTATGATCCAAGCCTGGATTTGAGTTTAGGTCTTGAGTAATATGAGGACGTAAGGCTCTTTTTCATTCTATTGTTCAATTGCTTTTTGTTTCCGCTTAGCTACCCTGTGCCTTACTCACAGATTTATGTTATAGATTTAGGTCACTTGCAGGGTTTTACATCTGGAAATAAAATTTTGCTATAAAATAGCGGCAGTCATGGGAAAGCCTATTTTAATGTCACAACATAAAAGCTGCATATATTATTTTAGTTCAGAGACAAAATGAGGGCTGGTTCTGTGAATCTATGATACAGTAAAAGAGCAGATGAAGAAGTTACATCTTGTTCTGGTGTCATACAAAACAACAAAATAGACAACTGAGCTGAGGATTTTCATTTCAATTTCCAGGAAGCTTATCCATTTCAATATATGTGGAAATGTGGAACATTCTTTACTTCTGTCTGACTGCAGTCTAACCTAAATAGTCAAAGGCATGGTAAGAATTGAGAGAATGGAGCACTAATTTATTTATTCATTCATTCTTGTAAAAATTCTATTAAAAAAATATGCAGATGCCACTGAGGGATATGCTCCATACCTTTCTGTTTCTTATTGAGGGTTTTTTTTTGTGTTAAATATACCTGCCCATGATATTCAGGTTACTGTGAAGAGAAATTTGCTTTAGCAGATGAACAGCTGAATCGCCAAGATACTACACTGGAAAGAGAAAGATTATTTTTGAGGTTCATTAATTTGTCTAAAAGGTCTAGTATTCATGTCAGTGATTTACTGATAATCAATTGCATATCCTGAGCAATACTTATTTTGCAGCTTCAAGTCATTAGACTGACCATAAGTGGCATCTTAAAAAATATGTTTACGAAGGCTTTTGCAGATAAACATGAAACAGTATCAAGTTAAAGAAAAATCACCGAGACTAGTAGTGTGGAATATATATTCTGTGTTCCTCAACTGATGTGCTTACAGAAAGGATTTTCTTCAAAGGCTTTATCACAACCATAGCCATAAGCATGTACATTCAATTCACAGCTGCTTGTTGTGAGCTAAGAATTGAATTTATATTGTCAAATGAAATGTATGAAATTACTTCCCTAGTTTTCTGGTTTGCTTTGATCCCACATTTAAAGAAAAGAAACAAAACCATTCTCTCTGCAACTAACCCCACATTTTAGTAGTAACAGTGATTAAAGAAACCCCTGAAGACACTTAATTTCATCCATCCACACTTTTAGATGTGTTACCTTAAACCTCAAAATTGCCCTGAAGTAATTTGATTATTTTCTGCTTCACACCTCACAGAGTACATAAAGAAAAAGAGAAGACCTGCTCTAGCTTCTAAATAAGGGCCTCTGGATCTGTATTATGACAGCTAAGATGCTAATGGCAAGGAAGGATCATCATACAGAATCATAAATAGATCTGTCATTTTAAAATAAGGTGAAGGTGTTATGTGCCGGTACAATGATGCAACTCAGTAATTAAAATGATTATACAACAGGTGGCATTCAACAGCACATAAAATTCTGTGCATCAATCATTCAGGAAAGGCAATCAAAGTAGTTAGTGCAAATGTAAGACAGAATATTAAAGTCTTAAAGCTGCGTTATAAAGGCTCAATCTATCTCCAGTTTCTTTTCTGTAAGAAAATTCAAAAAGGAGTTGAAAGAGGATTTAAGAAAGATTCACTGTAACTCTGGGGCTCTGTAGAGAAATCAGTGGTCCTAAATACATAGTGAACTGCGCTTGCCACAGTGATATTTTACAGATTTTTTCAAATAACAATGTAAAAGTTTCAAGTCTAAACACGAAGTCCTTAATTTATATTAAAAAAAGGATTTAATTTGACTATTTAACTGTGCCTAATCATAGCAATTAGATTCTCTTAGGTATTTGAAATAAACCAAGACTGCAGTTCCATTTGTGATGATAGCCCACAGAAAGAGCAGGGCGCACTGACACTAATAAACTGAAATATAAGAACAATAGATGCCCTTAAAAAGTTGCTTGAGCTCACATAATTATTTTTTCTGGACCTAAACTTCTGCCCACTCTCCCCAGTTTTTCCCCCTACTTTTGCACAGTAATTCAAGGAGTGTTTCATAACATAATTATTTCTAAGCATAGTAAGTACAAAATGCCTGGCACAGTAACAATCATAACATTGCAAAGAATGTTAATAGCTGCTATATCAATAACCTTCCATCACATTTAACAGAAATAACGTCCAGCACTGCAGTACTGATAGTGTCTGAAAATGGCCCATTTTACCACTGTGTAAGGTGGTAGAGGCCATCTTCTTTTTTGATGAGCAGTCCTGGTCTGTAATGTTTGCCCTAGTGATCAGATCTTCCCTTGTACAGGTCTGCAGGGGCCAAGCTCAAATTATGTGTCTTTGTGTCTGTAAAAGAGGGAACAGGGTGAGGGCCAGCATACCCCAGTTTCAGAAAAGTTATTCCCCTTGAGTTGTTCTATTGTACAAAATCCATCTGGTTAACTGCAATGGATAGAAAGATTTGCCTTCACTGCCACTGAGAGAACTGTAAAGGAACGTTGTTTTGTGTTTGTCCTTCTGCTGTTATTCTGTCCTTAATAAATATTTTCTTTTCTGACAATATATGTTATGCAACTACCATTCAGTATTGGGTTTGGCTGAGAGAGAGTTAATTTTCTTTGCAGTAGCTGGCAGGGATTTATGGATTGCATTTGTGCTGGAAACGACGTTGATAACCCATGAATTTTTTTGTTACTACTAAGCACTGCTTGCATAGAGTCAAGCCCTTTTCTGTCTCTTGCCCCCTATCCCACTACTGCAGAAGGATCTGGCAGAGGACACAGCCAGGACAGCTGGCCTCAGCTGAGCAGAGGGATATCCCACACCATATGACATCGGCAGGTAAAAAGCGAGTGAGCTGAGTGAGCGTGGGGCTGAGCCTCCCACCGAGGCTAAACCCACACCACCTTACCTTGGGAAAACATACACCCAGCTGTTTATGTTTCCTGTATTACGGTCTTTTTTTTTTTTTTTTTTTTTTTTTTTTTTTTTTTTTTTTAATTCAGCGTCTTTGCAGCAGGCTTGCTTTGCGTGCAGTGCAGATGTGCCCAGCGGTGCCGAGGGAGTGGCTCTTCACAGGGCGCTGCCTTCCGTCTGTCGGCGAGCCAGAGCCGCGCCCTCCTGGCTGGGGCTGTCAGCTCCGTGCCACGGCAGCCAGCAGCAGCCCGCCACCTCCCATCCTCTGCTAATACCTCTTGACATCTTCCAGACTCGCAGGCTAGCCTTAAAGAAAAATAAACAAGTAAGGAATAAGTAAATAATGATAACTTGCTGTGTAAAAGCGCATTGTTAAGAACAAAGAAACAAATAAATGGTTGACCCTGTAAGTTATGGATTATTTATTTTATTTACCCATTCAAATGGGAGAAATTAGCATAGGATATGCTTTTCTGCATGTAAATTGTTCTTCTTAATAAATATTCTGGGAATAGTTTTATGCATTTTGGAATCTTGAAGTCCCATAGTTATAAATCATCTATGTTCCATATGGTGCAGGCATGTTTTAAACAGTGTACCCACTGGAAAAAGCTGTATATTGTTTTTCTGAATGCTTTCCCCTTGCACCCTAAATTTATAAATCATACTGTCACCTTCCTAAGTGGTTTGTGGTTTATTTTCTAAATTTTTGTCTGTCTGCAGAGAGGGAAGAAAAAACAAGAGGTACCAGGTCTTTTCTTGTAACTGTAGTACTTCAGCTGGTAGAAGTGATGAAAGGCTTAGACTGTATTAAGTATTCAACTCACTTTTCAGATCACCTGCATTGCTATTGAATACCTTTCCTTAAAACAAGTGCAAAGAGCATTTGATTGCCTACCTAAAAATAGTGCCTTTTAATGGAAAGTAGGAGATGCTGAACCTGCAACAGAGAGTGTACGAAGCAGCTGCGGCTGTGCTGGCCTGCATGCAGCCACAGAGGATGCTATCAATAGAAACCTGGGTGATTTGGTCTGATCCCAAATGATTAGGCACTTATGACAGTCACAACCCCTGCCAGGTTTTAGCTTTCCTTCAGCAAATGACCTTCAGGGCATCATTTCAATACTATTTCTGGAAAAAAGAAAAGATTTCATTGATTATTATTTTATTTCAGCAGCTTACTTTTAATAAAATGCTCAGACTGCAGATTAACGCTTGACATAATTATATTTCTGTCCCTTGGAAAGGATGCACATATTGAAAAGGTTGATATATGCTTTGTTGAAATATCATGCAGCTATAATAGCATTACTTGTACAGAGTGCATTGCTCTATCACATGTTTTCTCCACCTTCTCTAGCTGCATTAGAATCCTCTGCTTTCTGGTGCATGGGTTACAGAAGCTCTCAATTTAGAATTTTGGTCCTATTTTCATGTATAATGTACCCCACTGCTGGAAATGGTCCACAGTCTCATCTTAATGATTTTATTACCTCTTGCTTTATGAATTTGAATCATATAGAAGAATATATGATGTTTTGATGATAAATATCAAGAACATAAAATATATCCTATTACATTTGTCAGAGATTACTCAGGCAGATAGAATTGCCAGCTTCATACGAGTCCTAGACTTTGGAGTAGTCTACAGTAAATACAATCATCAAAATCATACAGACATCCAGCTTCAGATTATATTGCTGAGCACTCCTTAGAATGATGGCAGGCGCCTTTCATCTTTCCCCTGTTGATTTCCCTGTATGCGCTTGTGAATTTGAACCCAGTTACTTCCTAGGAACTCCACAACATCAGTAGCAAAATACTATTTGTGTGAACAAAGCCTCACTAAAGACAATGGTGCAACCACTGCAACTGCATGAAAGGATAAGAACTTTGCAATGCAGCCTAAAACTGAAAGAGGAAGTAGTAGGTGAGATTCATAAAAGCCTGTGACCAGAAGCAATGTGGGGAGTAAAGTTGCCAACTAATTCCATGAAACAAACAAACAAACAAATGCTGTTTTTCCTGACTCTAACTCGTAATTTTGTGCCAAAATGTAGAATCTCTTACAGTACAGTTCACAACTATCACAAACAAGCATTTCTTTAGGAGAACAAACCTTCCTCATCACCAGGTCCCAAATGACAGACATTTGAGTTAATTGAAAAATTCCTCACAGTTCAATAAGAAAGTCAGAACAAAGACCATGATGTGGTTCCTACTTCACAGGAAGTAGTTTGATAACACCTGTTGATGAGAAGAGAACAAATATTTTTTTTTCCCTCTTTGTCTGCAGCCTTTGCTTTTGCTTTATTAAACTGCCTTTATCTTAGCACACGAGGTTTTTCTCAATTTTATTTTCTCCCCTGCCTTGTCCTGCTGGGGAGAGGAGTGATACAGTTGCTTGGTGGGCACCTGGTGCTCAGCCAAGGTCAAACCACCACAGCGTTGTAAGAAAAGAACCCCACAGACTAATTGAGTGGAAATAAAAGAATTCATAGCCTGCTGAAAGATGAATAAGGCTAGAAAGGGAGAACACTTCAGTCTTTGAAACAGAAAGAAAACTGTAATGAAATAAAACATATGAAAAGGTCTACACTTCATAGGAAAAAGAGGAACAAATCTAAAGGTTCATATGCTCCAAAAGATATAAAAATCCTTATAAGATTAACTGAAAACAAAAATCTCTTTTTCTAGGTTATCAACAGTCATTTTGAGACTGTCACTATACATTTTTAGTATATAGAGTCTCCTGTTAATAGTGTCTGCATGAGTGAATATGCAGTATGAAAAAAAAAGAAGAAAATGAAAAATAGTAGGTCCTGAAGTTATTGTATGTTTCCAAATCTGAATTTTCGTGGATTTCACAAAATGTATCTAGAAATTATCTTCTCCCTGAAAGGGATGAGAGGAAAGATACTAACCCAAGAATTATGTAGGTTGGAACTAACCACCTGAATAGAGAAGCAATATTGGACATTTACAACCCATCTTGTATTTTTGCTACAATGTGCTGTCTCTAAGCCAACAGGGATGGATAAGCCCTGTGTGCTTCCCGAAAACATTCTCTCTGCAGGCAAATGCACAGGTTACAAAGGCTCTGATGGTGTCTGGTTCTTGTGCATAATTGTATTGCTTTATTATTACAGGGGATTATCTCAGTGAAGAAGTCAAAGCTAACACATTGATCTTCTGTGATTCAGTGACCTGTCACTGGTAATTTTTGAATTGTTTTTAATCAAACCAACATCAGCAGCATGAAGCAGGTCTATAGTGTTACTGGGGGTCTTTTACATTCTCTGTCTATTTAATACTTTGCACTCACAGCTTCCACTGACTCTTACTAGTGAGGGCACACCTGTGGCTTGGCAGCCCAGTACTCAAACTATTCTGTCTGCACTCTTCATCTCAGCAAGCTCCAGACAATACCTGTGGCTTTACCTAAAAATGGATCTATTTACTTCAGCTCTGGATGTTTCTTGGATTCTTGACATTATAGCAGCTTTCCCCTAGCTCCTCACAGAGCTCAGCAGTAACTGGATGTCCAATTAGTTATTGCCTTGTTGGACATACACTTTGAAGAAGGCAAGCAATGATTGTTAAGGGATGTACTGACTCCATTTTTTAATGCAGGTTCCCTTGCATTTGAGCTAAAATAGTGTTTATTGAAAGGTGCTTGATTATTTGCTCTACAAAAGACTAGCAAGTTAAGGTGACTTGAAATAAAAGTTGTCCAGTATGCTTGAATACAGTGAAAAAGAGTAGGGAAATAATCATGCTGTGTAGTTACTGTACAAGCAAATTAAAAAGAATTTGTCTTCTTTCATCTAGGATTTAAAATACACTTTCTAAGAAGAATTTCTATAATGTCATATGCAATGACTAAACTTTCCACAATGGGAATGTCTGTACTCATGTTGCTTTTAGCAACTTTCTCTCACTTTTTTTTTTTTTGCGGATGATTGAATTAGAGTTAGGTCAATCAAAGAAGGAAGAGGATTATCTTGGTGGTATAGCAAGAGCTATACATAGTATAAGTATTTTGTCCACCTTCATTCGAAGATCTTACAGTCTGTTTGAGGCTCAGTAGCTTTTATTACAAATCAGATCTTTATTTTGCTTAAAATGGCACAGTAATATTATGGCCTGCTCAGGTATAGCTAATGTCTGTATTGGTAATCTAGAGCAGGAAGACTCCATGATTGTTAAGCTATTTCCTTCCCTGAAATATGCTGTATATATGATATACAATTATTTAAACTAATCTAGTACAAATTGAGATTAGCTGGCATTGATTTACAAATAACCAGAGAAATCACACTTACGGTATGCCCTTGTGTTTGTGGGATATAGCCTTCCTTCTAAATCAGAAAACAGGTCCTTATTATTAAACAGTTTCTCTTGTGGATCAAAAATTACTCACTGCAGAACACCATCACAGCTGTGAGTCTATCTGCAGTTGGATAGAAGTCTGCTCTGCCAGATAAATGTCAAGGCCTGAATAGCCCTTTTGTGTCAAAAACCCTTCTGGGTGGAATATGGAACAGGCTTTGAACAGGAGAGGAGAGTATTTCAGGCCAGATGGTTAATCTGATGGAGTTGTATTCTGACAGAAGGAAAGAGTAGTATTGTGTAGTTTAGCAGTTATGTCAGGGAGAGAAGAAAGCCCTTCTGCTGAGCTAATGGAGATCCATGATTGCGCTGGACTCTAGGGTAATGTGACAGTTCCTAATAATACATAATGGGAAATAGCTAATATAGTATGATAAAGTTTTCATGCTGTTTTACTGTTTCAGCATTTTCTCAGTGGCAATGGCTGAGAACCATATTCTGGCAAACAATTCCTTATCATTTGAAGTGTGTATTTCTACCTCCAAATGCGTGATCAGGGTTTGGTTGTCTTAATCTGTTCTCATCATTTTTATGAAGTGTGTCTCATTCATATGAAATTCTCGGGAGGGGCTTCCACTAAATTGTAGATCTAGGAAGGGATTTATTCATTCTATGGAAAAGACTGTAACAACTGAGGCTACTGTTCCTATTATCGTGTGTCTAACTTCTCATCAAATGCAACCATATAATACTCGATTAGGGATCAGCAGCTTATCAAAGAAAAGCAAAAGCCTGGTTGAAAGGCTGATTTAGGATTATAGCTAAAGGGCTAAGAAAGTCACAACATCTTGGGCAAGGAGGCAGTGAAAGGCAGCAACATGCTGAGATCCTCATTTCCAGCTATTTGGGCCTTTCAGAAAGGCTGATGCACTTGCTGATAAGACACCTGTGGTTTCTGAGAGGCAGTGTCTTTTCGTCCTCACTGATATTACTCTTTGACCTCTTTGATGTGCAAGTTAAGAAAGAAAAATGCAGGCTAGCATGCTGCCTCAAAAGATTGGTAACTTTCTTGTCAAAGAGTGGTCCTTGAGGAAGCAGGACCTAGTTTTTATGTTGGTGTTTTATTAGTACAGAAAATGAATGTAAATCTGAAAATAAAATGCATGAATAACAGGTTTCACTACTGCATCATAAAAGACTCTTGATGAGAGAGCTCAGTGGGTTGTATTTGGAATATGCCTGTGGTGAGCACACAGGAAAGGAATTTATTTACAGAATATTTAGGCAGTTTATGGAAGTTCTAATTAACCTCTTCATCTGCAAATGCGATTGATGGTTTTGAAGACCGAAGTCATTTGAGAATAGTGTATAATATTACTATGGTATCATTCATTAAAAAAAAAATCTTTGTGTCTCCTTTCAGTGTCTTACGTCTAACATGCAGGTCATATTCTTTTGACATGCGATATGAATTGTCAGAATGAGAACTGAGTAAGAAACAGAGATGAAGGAACAGGAGTATTTTAGTATGCAGATGCAATTAAAAATAAAAATAAATAAAATGTAAAGGAATCTGGAAATGTAGACATCAGATTTTTCAAAAGCACACAAGTTAATTCTGTCAGTAGTTATTAATAAGATATTATTTATTATTTATTAATAAGATACAATGTTAATAAGATAGTATCTTACTAACTGAAATAAGATAGTAAATTTTAATTCTTCTTTCAGATCTTATTTCAAAATTATCAAAGCAATTAAAATAAACAGTTTTTTTCACATCTGATAGACATAGGGATTTCCTGATATATTGCCCCATAGATTACCAATGCAAAAAGCCGGTTGCAGAATCATGGGAGAGCTTTGGTGGGAAAGGACCTCAGGTGATTTCTAGTCCAATTTCTGGCACAAAGTAGGGTCAGACCAAGTTACTCACAGCTTTATCTAGCTAGGTGCTGGAAACCTTCAATGATAAAGAGTGTACAGTCTCTCTGAGGACAACCAGCTACACTGCTTGGTACACGGAAAAGACATTTTTCCTTACATCCAGTGGGAATCTCTTTAATTTTCAACTTATGGCTGTTGTTACCTGTCTGTCCACCATGCACAGCTGAGAAGATCCCGGCATATCTTCATTGAGATCTTCCTGATGACCTTCTCATATGAGCTGATGAGCTCCTATTTGGTGTTCCTGGAGCTACTTCTTCAGGCTCAGCAAGCCCCATTTCTCCAGCCTTTGTTAATAAGGCAAGTGCTCCAGCCCCCTTCACTGTCTGGCAGCCCTCTGTTGAAAACTGAATCCATTTTACTGAAGTCTGGCTGGCACTAGATGGATCAAACCCAGACACACTATTTATAGATGTGCTCTCATGAGTGCTGAGTTTAGGTGGATGACTCTTTCCCTCTATCTGTGGGTTGACAGACTGTTAATATACCCCTGGTGTGCTGTTGCTTTTCCTTGCTCAGCCCACTTTTTGCCACCATGACTGGAGCATTTCTGCAGACTTATGTGCAAGACATGCAATCAGATCCCTGCCTGTAGTACTGCAGGGGGTCCTTGTTTCCCAGCTGCAGGACTTGCCATCTGCCTTGCTGAATTTTTTCAGGTTCCTGTTGTCCTGTTCCTCCAGCCTACCTGGATCACTCTGAATGGTAGCCTGCCTTCTGCTATGTCAAAGTTGTTCCCCCAAATCTAGAGTTGTCTGCAAAATTGAGGTGATAATCTGCTCCAGATCCCTGATAATGGCATTAAACAGGTATGGTATTATCCTTGTCTATCCATCCAGACTGTGATGTCCTAACATGATTATGTGAATTCTACGTGAGACAGTCTTGCCATGAACAAAGTAAATGACAACCACTCTTCTCTCCTCATTTACAAGTGCTCTTTGAGTTCCCAAAGCTGTATAGATTTTTTTTTTTTCGGTAAAACTCTTCAGAATGAGCATTTACAGAAATTTTTACACGGATCAGGAAAAGTTACTCAGAGACCAAATCAGAGTTATTAAATTGCTAAAATTATATGCAATCTGCTCACACTACATTGCTGATCGTAATTGTGATCATGATCCCTTTCAGTAGAGATATGCCCTAAGATGTGACAAACACTGCTTTTGTGACTTGTCTTACAGACACATTGTCACCCTGATTTTTCAGCCTTCTTGTGTCTCACAGTTCATAGTTCTTAGTTTTTTTCTCATGCATGGGTGTTATAAATAGAAGCAATGTTTTTGTTAGTTCAAGTTAGTTTGCATATTTTCTTCTTAGAGATATGAACAGTTGATGGACAGTTGTCTTGACCAATGGGATGGGGAGAGGTGTCAACCTTCTCCCGCAATCCCTGGCCTTTGTAGAAATACTACAAAAGGGGAGTCAGATTTTCATAATAGACAGTTCATGCCTTCTCACCAGAGTGTGTGTGTGTTTGTGTGTCTAACAACAACAGACACATGCTCTGGATCTTACTATGGACTTGTCACAATAAAGTTTGTACCAAATATGAAATAGAGAAAAATCCAGATACCTTACTTTCTGGCGTCAGTTAGGGCTCATCTATGCTGTAACAGGATGAACTGTAGGTGTGTGCAAAATGGTTACTCAAAGGAGGTGCATGTGAGGCTGTTACTCAAAAAGGGTGCTTCAGTGAAAAGGATATCCTCAGACATTTATAAGATTGCAAAATATTCTTTCATCATCTCAAACATACACTGACAGTTTATTATTTTCTTCTGGTTGTGCAGGTCTCAGAATAGGTCTGCTGAAACATGCTATTTTATCTGTGGAACTGTCTCAATAAGGCACATTTATTATAGATTTAACACATAATTGTGGCTTTAAAAACAGGAAAATGGGAGACGCATCCTGTCTAGAGCATAATAATTATATTATTATGACTTACAGTTGAGTCAATACTGCTTCTAGAGCTCATTATATGAAGTCTGCAACCTTTTACCAGGTTATGGACTTCACATAATGATCCTCAAAGAGGAGAAAAATGCCATATACCTAATATAATTATAATTAAAAATTATTTAAGTACTGCTTGGTTTACCAGGTATAAGGTTATACTACAGTGAGAGCCTTGGGAAACTTGAGATAATTGTGTGGTCAAAACTATTCTGATCATGAATAAGCTGTTAATTTGTTATCATCAGTTAATTTATTAAATACTTCAGCATTTGTTTAATGAGCTGTCTAAATTAGAATGCTACCAACAGGAAAATATTAATAAATCCTATGTACAGAAAGGATTTTACACCATTATTAAGTCTTTCCTCTTCTGCTTAAGGGTTTTTATTTTCTCATGTGAATTTCTCTTGCTACACATTTCTTTCAAAAACAAGACATGAATGATACTTAAATCACAAATAGCGACAAAACATTGAGTTTTATGCATTTATATGACAGGGCCCTTGCTGTGTTTTTATATTGAGAATTTTGACATTAACTGAGTCAAGTATATCAGCACAGTGGCTATGTTTCTGCTGTCAAAATGCAGCTTTAGAACTGTTTAAAAATGTGGGAAACCAGCAACATCCTTACAGAAACCTTGTTTATATTTATTTCTGTCTGGACAGAGAAAGCAGAAGGTTTACTGAATTTGCCACACAGATTCAGAATGGAGGTCTATTAACCTGTTCCTGGCAGTGGACAGTACCACCTATTAAAAAAAAAAAAAAAAAGTGAGAAAACAAAAGATGGCAGTGAATATTGGAAGAAATATTTTCCCCCTAATAGTCTAGCAGTTCCTCCTATCCCAGCGGACAGGTGCATAGAGGCTGAGGTGTAGCTACTATATCCAGATGACAGGGGGAAGGCTTCATATATGAGCTTTAAAAGATTAGAGGGAGCATGTGATATTTGAGAAGATCCTACAGGGGAAATTTAACTTGTAACTACAGCTATAAAATGTTGGATGTTTTCATGAAGGACACTTTGAGCTCTGGTGTATGAGAACATGTCTAGCAAAATTTATGATTAGGTTTTTATTCTGCTGCAACTGATAGCATTATTGTAATGTTTTTACAGATTTGATCCTCCTCTGAATCCTGGCTGTTTTATTAGCATCAGCAATAACTTGCAGTAGGAGACTCCATAGTTTAATTGCTGTTGGGTGAAAAGGTTTTTCTGTTAACAGATTGATATTTCAGCCTTTCAATTTTGTACAATTCCCTTGTGTTCTTCTTTCTTGAAAAAGGGTACTTAGCAAAACCCCATCTAATTTCTCTGAACTATTAATTTCATTTAGCCATTTTTCTGCTTGTCATTTCTAGAGGAAAAATATTTCAATTTTAATATTTTTCCCCTGCCTCTTTGGTTATGATTCACTTTACACAACCTCTCTATTTATTGATTTTATTTCCTTGAGTCATGATGACCAGAGAAATTATTATGCTTATTGTCTTTGACTTTCATTAGTTAAAATCCCCCAAGTGCTATGTACTGCTGTGAATAAACAAGGTGATCATAAAGGTTTACCTGCATGATTCTAGATATGTGTCTTGGATAGTAAATCTGAGATTACAGGAATGGCTAGCATGTACTTACTAAACCCATCCATCAATTATCAGGATTTCCTACTGTCAACATAAACCAATTTAGGATCACATAGAGATGCCAAGATTTTCAGGTGTCAATACCTTTGTAGCCTTTGGTAGAACTTGTGAGATGCTGGTATAAAAACACCTATAACAAAACATACTATAATCAGAAGAAAGACATTTATTTTTATTCTTTTAACTTTTGGATATATCAATTTGTGCAGTAAATGCTTTCTGAGCACCTGAAAGCAGGCTGCTCTACAAACAGATGTATGATGTGTACCACTAGAATTCCATGTGTCTTTCATAGGAGAGCAACTTGAGAGGATTATATCAGTGTAGAAAATTAAATGTGCACTTCTATTTATAATGAAGGAGACCATTATTTTCGTAGTTAAATTGTTTTATTTCAGAAGATATTTATGTGAGATTTAGTGCTTTACATTGGTATACTTGTCAATTCCAGTTTTAGCTTTATTCCTTTGTCTTTTCCAGTGTATTCATGTTAGCCTAGTTTTTCTAAGATTATGCAGTTAATAAAATATTTACAAACAAAAAGGATACAGGACACAGAAAAGTGATATTTATCCATTGTATATTAGAATTATTGGTGCAGAATTGAAATACTTAAATTTTTACTAGTTTGAAACATAGTTCAGCACTAAAACATGAGTTTTATTACAACTGATTTATACATATGTATATATCAATAGAATAGGTTTATCATAACATGAATGATGGAAAAGTGACATAAATCTCTCAATAGTCATAGTTTTATTTTGCATTGCAACACAGCATGCATCTGCTACAGTTTTCCCACATCTTTTTCTTGCTGGGATAGAACAGATCTCTGAATCTCTTTCAAGGCTCATTATATTGATATGAAAAAGTGAGATTTTTCATGGTTAGCATAGCAAAACCTTTTTTTTCTTTGGTTCATAATTATTTACATGAGCATATAAACTTAAAATATTTAATATTTGTCATTGTAAGGTATCAGATACTAGCTCTACACCTCTACCTGTGAATTCCCAGTCCTTTCCATATAAGCAGTGTGGTCTCATGGCCAAACTGCAAAATTTTGCATGCACTTAGCAAGCATTATATAACCCAGTAACCACTGGTCTGTCAGAGAGGGGCATACTAAGTGTTTAATATTGAGAATGTACCCGTTCCAAATTCAGCCAAAAGTAGTAATATTTTGTCAAAATTTTTGCTGGTTTAACAATTTTGATGGGGAATAAAAGGAGACCATGCTACCTCTCTTGTAAAAAAAAAAATATGTTTGTTACAAATTTCAACTTTTGAGGCAGCATTATACCCATGGGTTAACAGACAGTCCTCTTCTTATTCATATTGGAAAAGGAAGATAGGTAATCCAAGAAAAGTTTATGAGAGAGAAATGAAAGTTTACATGATATTTTTCTGAAAGACTGAAATTCCCAGAGAACAGAAATTGTAGGGAAATTATGCAACACTAAGTGAGACAAGATATGAGTAACACAGCACAGCACAATTTTTAGTAAAGAACTTAAAAAAAATTATTAGGATGAAGATAAACTATCTCAGTGAATCTGTAGTAAATGAAGATACAGGTGGAGAGATTTGATGATGTATCATCTAAAATCAAAAAATACATGCTCTTAGGTACTTCATAGGCAGTTTATAATATTCTGCATCCTGTTGGCCCTAATGATAAAGTATGAGACTTTTTAGAGTGCAGGCATATGGGAACGACCATTGATCTAATACTTGTGATGACAGTGATCTTATCGCTGTGTGTACCAGATGGAGGAATGCTCAGCATCTGGGACAAGGTCAGGAGTCTTGGAAGTAAAAATGCTGGGTCAGCAATAATAGTTGTATTACTAATTATCCCTTTTTACAGCTTCATTAGGTTATACATCTGCAGTAATTGCAACCTCTAAAGCTCTTTTCTTCATTCATACCTAATTTCCAATTTTGACTCAAATATTTTCACTGCATCTTTTGTTTTAAAAGTGTTATTTTGTCAAAAGCAAAAAGATATAGAGGATTTTATATATTTGATTTAATATGCAACTTTTAATTTTTTTTTGTGGGAAGTATTTTAAGGAGAATTATTCCAAGAAGTATTGCTTCTGACTGATACTGAGATACTTATTTTGACACTACCTGAAATATCTTGCTACATAATTATTTCATTGTGAATTATTGAATGTTCTATATCTTTATATCAGAGTTTTGACTTCAGAAGTAATGCCCATAGTTTGGGCTAAGAATTATTTTTGATCATTCAGGTGATAAAAATGCCAGGTTTTTTTTCATTCTAAACGCAGTGGGCCATTCTAGGCATTGCATGACTATTAAAACAATTTGTAAATGGTGGATTATTCTACTTCCGTCAGTTTTTAATCACTCATGGTATTAGAAATGAATTTCACATTAAAAAATGAAAACAACAACTTGTGATGATTTATGCCGCTTAGCTCAGGAAGAGATTATTATCTCCTATACAGGATTTTGCCTCTGAGGGGCATTTGATGGTGCACAAATACAGAGTGAATTGAATAGCTTTAAGATTGTCAAGTCAAGAAGATTAACTAACTTCAGTTGGATTAATTAAGATCTTTGTGATGCTCCTGACTGAGCCTTGGAATATGCCAAGACTAGGCAACAGGGAAGTAAACTTGCATAGTAATTAAGTAAAAAATTGTTTTCCTTCTCTAAAAATTACATTTTCCTATTTCTATTATATTACCTTCTGAAGTTATTTTTTAGGCTTTTAATATTTTCAAGGGCTTGGTTCTTATTTGCTTGCGAGATAAGATTTTTGATAAATTAGCTGTTACAAAAGTTCTGATTTGGAATTGTTCCTTACAGAAAAAAGTGAAATTCTCTTTATTCAGTACAGTAAGCATCCTCAGTAAAGCAGTGGTGTGTACAGAAGGATGATAATGGGAAGACACCTACATCCAATTTTATCTGGCATCTTTATAACAATGTGTCACTTGTCACATCTGTTTGAACATGCAGACCTACATGTGTATCAGCACTACTGATGAACACAAAAGACTTCAAATTTAAAAATAATTTGTCTTCACAGCCAGGCTCACTTCACTATAGAGATGTTGCAGTAAAGATTTGAATTGCAGTGGGTGAGAAATGAGAAAAAAGACTAGTATGCATGGTTTTGTGTTGGAAACAATATTTCAGAAACTTTGAATTTTTTTGCACTGTTTCCCTCCTACCTCTTCACTCTAAATGTAACTCAGATTTTCAAAACTGATGTTGGCTCTGGATATGCAGGATTTTAAAGGTACAGAAGATACTATTTTCAAACACGCATAATTGGATTCCATGAGAGTGCCATTTATAGACATTTCAGTTACGGAGTGCTTGAAAAATCTTCCTTGAATTAGGCATATAACTGAGGAAAGGAGAATGCAAATACCTCTTACAGGCTCAATGAGCAGCTTCTATTTTCCTGTGTCCCTGTATAACAGTATCACTGGGACGATCCAATGTTCCAAATGAACCATAAGCACCAATTCTCTATCCTGTCTTATATAAGATTATTTTTATTCTTCTGTATTATGCATTTTTTTCTTAATGTGATCTGACACATTTATAAAGGGAAACAGCCCTCTAGATAAGCTAACAGCTACCAGAGAAGGTGAATGTGAATGTCTGTAGCCAAGTCCCTTCCCTCAAGCCTCTTATCTTGCCAAAACCAACACAGCCCAAATATGAGAGCATCCTTATTTGCCCTTCAAAATGCTTTTAAAACCTTTGGTCTTTTACACCAACTTCAGAATACTTCTTATGTTATTGCTAAGTTAAAAGCCACTGCTTGGGATTTGTACGACAGAACATTTCAATTTCTTTTTGTCATCCTGCCACGCAGCAGAGTTCATAAGCCCAAGTTAAATGCCAGGGCTCTCCACATAGGGAGACCTAAGTGCCTAAGAGTGAAACTGGCATTTACTAGCAAGTGTTAACTGGTCATTGGAAAATGCTGAAGTGCTAAAGCATGACCTTATCCCCGTCACGCAAACATTTAGGAGTATACCTCATGATCAGAGAAACTCACAGCTGCCAAACCTAGTCTACACCTCAGTGTCAAGATCAGGTCAGATGCTTATTTTAAAAGGAAGGCAAAAAGGTGAAGAAGAAATACGTTTACATTCTTTGGCAGATACATTACTGAGGAATTAGACCAAGTAGAGAATTGTAGGTTCAAATGCTTGTGTAACCCCTGTAGAGGAATCAGGGATTGACACGAGTAATTTCTCTCTGCTTTCCATTCCTAAGAAGTAAAATTACATCTGGATTTCCACTCCTGTCCTCACCTCACTGAATCGTTCCACAGGTGATGAGGACAGTCAGTTTAAGAATAGCCTAAAAATAGAGCTCTCACATGTAGAAGAGAAAATAATTCTTTATGGATATTTCAGACAGTCATGTATGATGTTGATTGTTGTCTAATTATAGAAAAAGATGGAAGTGAGAAAGAGTCAGCCTAGATCATGTTTGATGTACTAAAATTTTTCCTGAACTGAACTGCAGGTTTGTGTTACACACCAAGACTTGGAGTGCAATATTGAAGCTTGGATTCTGATTTTATAATCTCCCTGTTGCAGCTGCCACTCAGTCTTTCAAATCACATACATCTTTGATGTCAGATCATTGTTCCATTGAAGTGCAGCTCACTGCTTTTTTCAACTCAATCTCTTTTAATCTTGCAAATCAAATAAAGCTCAGCAATGCAGATAATATGTCAAAAATGTCCTTACCTCATTGACATTCCCAGTGGAAGCCTACTTTTGAAATAATTTCTCAGCTAAGTTCAGACATATTCTATAAACCATGAAACATCATTGAGAATTGCTTAGTGAACATCAATTAAAGGAAAAAGATGGCCAACAGGTATCATAATAATAGTGCAGGGGTTTTGTGCAGTAGAATGTATACAAAAATAAAATAAAATTTCATGGGCATGCTATTATTGCTAAATATCTCTTCATTATAAAAAATAGTACCAGATTATATTTCTAGTGATGTACCAGTGGGCAGAATAATAGTTGACTAAGTGTGCTTGGAAAGTTTTGATACTGCAAGTAAATGATTGTTGCAAGTCTTTAAGCAATGCAGCCTATTTATGGGATTTATCCTTGGTGGTAAATATTTCTGTTGGCAGTTTGAAGACATAAAAAAGCCTTCACCTTGATATAACATCATATGCATATCTGAAGTGCCAGCAGTTTTTTCTAACGTGCATCTGTGAAGCAAGATTTAGATAGGAGGGACATAACAGGCTCTAACTCATGAGGGTGTCTGAGCTTGGTGGACCAGGAAGACTGTGAAGACTTGGGAACTCTGCTACTGAATGGTCTTGAAATGAGCCTCTGATTGTGTTTATGCTGTGACATATTCATGGCATGTTTACATATTTAAAATGACATACTGAATATAGAAAAGGAATATATTGAAATCACTTAAAAAGTGACAGCTAGATTATATTTTTAATATAGTTTTTCTCCTTTATCAATGCAGGAAAGGTAGATTTGAGAGGTACAAAGTTTTACAGGTGCAAAGTCAGTGTCAGTTGAATACAGATGTCTCAAAACCATGGAACAGAGAATGGCTGAGGCTGGATGGACCTCTGGAACTCATTTATCCCAACCCTCCAATCAAGCATGGCCGGCTATAGCGAGTTTTCCAGGACTGTATTCAGACATTTTTAAATGCTTCCAATGACTGAGACACTACAACCTCTCTAGTCAGCCTGTGTCAGTGCTTGGTTACCTTCACTGTAAACAGTGATTTCTGACTTTCAGATAGAAAATGATCAGATTTGTGCTGGATTTTCTGTCCCAAGCTCTTCGGCACAAGGCCTGATGGTGCTGGAAGTCAGCCAAAAACTTACACTGCCCTGATTATTATATGCAAGTTCTCATAGCCTTTCTGGTCAAAATACTGTCCTTCGTCTTTGGGACTGAAATACATTCATGTTGTATTCTTTAAAAATGTAAGGACAATGGGAAGAAAATAGATTGTGAACTATAAAAGCTAGAGAAATCAAGACTCAACCATTTAAGTCTTCCTCTTGATAGGATGGGGTTATCAATAATAGTGTCATCGTAGTATTTAGTCCTGTCTAATGTGTTGTTTTCAGCATGAAGATTTCTGTCATTTGAGCAAAGACAAATCATCTTGGAACTAGCTAGGATTTTCAAGAAATCAAATTAGTTTACCTATAAGCCTTACCCCCTAAAATTATTTTGATTTTTTTTTCTTTTGTTTTATGTAGCTGAATGCTTTCCACATGGCTCCTGTTGTATGTGCTGATCTTGCTGTAAGCTCCTTTTGGTTCATCAAACTACTGCCCAGTAAAAGCACACTCTGATGCACAAGTGACAAGTGGTGGAATGCTCACCCTGGAAAATGTATCTTTAAATTTCTTTCTATATATACACTTTTTGAAGGATGGAATAATATTTTTCTGTAGCAAAGAAATTCAAGGAGACATGGTGTTTCTATTTTATTCAGTTATTTTTAAAAATCAGCTTGAAATGATAAATATATACTCAGTGTCCAGTGATCCATCATCCAGTGGCACATACTGCAGTAAAATGTACTTCCAAGAGGGACATGGAAGAGCAAAAGCAGGAGTGAAGGGAGACTTAGCTCAGTGGTAGTAAATCACTTGTAAGTTGTCTCTGGTGGTTTTGCAGATCTGGCAGTGCAGATATAAATGTGCTGTGCAAAATCTTTCTTGTGATTTGCCATTGGAATTTCAGCCATGCTATTTGTTATACTTGTGCTGGGAAGCCGTGCAGATATATTAACATATCATATTTCAGGTGTAAGTAATGAATTGAGATACAGATGACATAAAAGCAGCAGATCTCTTTTTGGAAGCCACAGGAACTGAAAAAAAAGGTCAAGTCTTTAATTTTAGGTGGGCCTATAGACAGAAAATCAGATTTTTAACCACTGTCCAGTCCTTTCCTACTTGATATTGTTTTAGGGTGTATTTACCATAAAAGTGAAGTGTAAAGTGGCCATAGACTATAGATTAGGTAAAGCACTTAAACAGGAAGTAGAGATCACTGTGGAAGCATTTGTCTTTAGTAATAGTTATTAAAAAGTTTTAAAAACGTAGGGTTTTTTAGGTACTTATGCTGAACTGGTATTAACTGGACCATGGTGCTTGTTGATATAGTTCTAACTTTTATTTTAAATATTTGCATCTATTCTTTTTTTTAATGCTATCTGTTTTTAGATCCTAATTATTATTCTTGTTCCATTTAACTTTGAAAATAATAATTGTACTTTCCTTTTGTTTACAAAAGTATGACCTTTTTCTCTTATGCCATTATTAATAGCTAACTGACTTTACTCAGAACAAAACTAATCCTGTTTCAAAACTAAAAATTAATTCATAATCCAGCACTTAAAATGGAAACTATAGTATAAAAAATTCCTGTTCTAACAAGACAGTGGCCTCGTGTGAAAAAAGATGAGCTCCAATGTAGGAAAAATAAAAATTATTATTTGATATATCTGCGAAATTACTGCAAGAAACAGCTGTTTTCCAATTATCACTTTTGTTCTGACTGTACTAAATTCTCCTTTATGTACACTTGCTACAAAAAAGAGGTCAAACTGAATTGGTACTATAAATATTGCAGAAGCAGAATTTCAATGTATATTAATTGGTAGATATTTAATTAGAATTTGTGAGTTTATCTAAGTAGACAGTCACAAGTGAGAAATTATTTGGTAATTTTGAATATATTATATTTCATACTGAAGAAAAAAAGATGTTAATGGAGTACATTTTCTCCAGAAGCTGGGCTGTGGACATTTTAAAACAGAAAATATATTATTGTTCAATCTTATTATTGACAACTTTTAGTTTCATTTTCTGATGATCAGACAGTAGTTGAAGATGAAAAGAAATATAGTGAAATCAGAAAGCATTCTTGGAACACTTCTCCAGGAACATTAATCTAATCCGTAAAAGTCTGAAGAGCTTTCTATCAAATTTCTGATCTACTTTCTTGATTATGNAAAAAAAAAAGTTTTACAAATTAAACTTGTCTGTACACAGATATTAAAGGTCTTTTTCACATCCTGATAAGAAATACCCGTCACTGTACCAGGATGGAATATAATTTGCAGAATACCTTAATACTGCATCAATAAAGAGACACAGATGCTAATAATCAGGATACTGGCTGGAGATATATTTTTTCTATTTACAATAGAAAAGAATTAACCTTACTTATAAGACCATCAAGAGTATAACATTGTATTGCTGGATGTTAATTTTGGTAAATTTATCTTGAAAGTAAATACTAGCACAGCTTGGAATATACTTTATTATGGGCAACAGTTTTCTTTCATACGCATTATGTGCTTATGAAGTCAGATTTGTGATATAACTAAGTGTGGAATAAATGATGATTCTGAAAGAAGACCAGAAATTTCTTGTTATATTTTAAGTTAATTTCTTTCCAGATTTTGTGAATCTTGGGATTTATGATGTGCATTGGAAAGCAAATGCTAAAGAGAATAATTGGTTGATTGTTCATAATACTGATAACATTACTGTTGTCATTAGATAGAGGTAATGTTCTATTAATGAAACGGAAGGTATATACTTTTTGGAAATAGAATTTAGGATTATTGGTAAATAAAAACTTGAAGCACTCCAAATATTAAAGTCAGTCATTCTTCCCTGAGTTTGTGTAGTATTTGGCTCAGCAATGAACACTAGATCTTCCTGGTGCATTATGGAAAGAGAATAATTAAAAACACATCAGCTATGAAAAGCAATTGAAGAAAATGAGATGTGATGTGATGAGGTGCAATTGCTATGACTTCTGTGCAAATTCATCCAATTATATCAAAGGTTATCAATTTAAAAATCCAGTTTTGCTTCAGTTTTGTTGGTTAAGCTTTGACTGAGTAGATTTCTCTTAGTTTCAGCCAGGGTTTGTTCTGTCATGTGTACCAGTTTTTGCAGATGCTGATTCTCCTAGAGGGTATTTTTTGGGGGGACCTATTTAGTGAAATTCGTGTTGCAATTTCTAGGAAAATAAATATGGGGAAATAAATCTTATTCTGTCATGTTCTTTATGCATTTTATATAGGATATCTCCAGACAGTGTGACTGAGTTTTATGGAAACAGACACTGGTCTTTTTAGTGTGCACTGAGAACAAAGGAGAAGCCCAGAGAGAGCTGGAGATACTGTAGGGAACATTTTTTTTTCTGCCCTTAATACGAATGTGCTTTCATAATCCCTTTGTGCAATTAGCTCCTGGAGGATTGTGCCCAACAGACAGAGCCTGACCCTGAGAACATGATGTCTTTGTACTCAGTTCAAATCTTTTTGATACATATACCTCTGGGGAGTGAGTATGGCTATGTTGAGAGCTAGTATTTCAAGGAGGCCACACAAAAGTTACTTTTAGTTGAGATGCTGCAACTCATTGGTAATAGATTTCAAGGCCAGAAGGAGCTGTTGTGGTCATTGCAGTCTTTGCCACACCAGAAAGACAATTTTGCCTGGTATTCTCCCTAAGTTGAAGAAACATGTTGAAATACAACACGCATTTTAGAAGCATGTTTTATCTTAAGTTCAGTGTTTCTAATGATGAAAAAATCTCTTGGCAGATTGTTCTGGTGGTGAATTGCTTTAATTTCTAAAACTCTGCCCAACTTTTCTTAAATTTGAATTTATACCAATGGGTGGTTTTACCACTGGGTCTGTCCTTCTGTTTCACCCAACCATGAATTACATCTGTGCTTCTCAGAACATATCTCAATATCTTCAAAACTTGTTCTTAGGCAACTGTCAAGTCATTACCACCCAAACAAGACTCGGGTGTGTCAAATGGTCTGCTTTTTTAAATTGTCTAGAACATTTTACTGAGAGCAGTTACTTACCTATGAAGGTGGTGATTGTCAACCTAATTGGCTGACTTTGTAAAGTCTCAGAGGTTTCTGATTAAATCTGGGGAATTCCCAGTGTTCCAAGCCTGTCTTTCATGGATGGTTATTTAATGGTATTTTTTAATCTGATTTTGCTTCTGTTGTGAACATCAATTAAATGGCACTTACAAATGCCTTTGGTATTCGTCCTAGTTATCGATGAACTAAATTTATTTCATTAAAAAGAAAATGGCTAGAATATTTTATGATAATCCGTGTAAATATTTTTATACAATATATTCAGTTTATTTATAGCATATTATTTAATCCATTCAGAACAACAAGGGGCTGCTGAAGTAGGGAGTTCTGAGAGGGTGCACCTTCTGTGGGTCCTTTTGAATCCAGAAACATCTGATGACCAGAGTCCTTCTCTGCTGGAATGAATGTACTGTACTGTGGCCAGTCCCCATGCCTTCCGGTGAGAAAAAAAGGAGACCTAAGAAGCTGCTTTCTTCCCCACCCCCTCTTCCCCCCCGCACCCGCCCCGGGCCCAGTTACTTCTCTGTCCTTGTATATGGTCCAGGACAACTCCTAACTCTTTAAAATCTCATGTTTTAATTTATTCATCAATGGCTCACTCCTGTAAACCAGTTCTGTAGTACTGTAGTTCTAGGGCAGAAGTCACAAAAATCAGATCTTTTGAAAGTATTATGAGAAAATAACTTTACTGGAATAGAATTGAATGGCATTGTTTCCACCTGAAAAATCGACTGTCTTCTCCAAGTGTCTAGAAAATTTCCTGCAAGAGGATAAAAGTTCCTTTTAAGTTGAGGTGTCTGACAACTAGGCCATGCAAACTTTATAGTAGCCCAAACAATTAATAAAGACATATTAAAGTAGTGCTAAGATGTATATAAAATAACAACTTCATAACATCTGCGCATATAATTGACATAAAAAGTGATGTACAAAGGTGGATTATAGAATATAAAATAATTTCTGAATATTTTCATATTATGATATATATAAACATACAATTTTCTTACATTTCTGCTACGTGTGAGTTTATTAGCTCCTTTCTATCGAAGCATTTTCACACAAGTTCAACGTTCTAAAGTGTTCTAACAATTGCAATTTAGTGTGTGATTAGGTGTGCATGTACTGAGGGCTGTATAATGAGGGATACTCTCGAGACTTTATTGATACTTTCACTGAAGAATGAAATGATTGATTGTAATGTCAACAAGGCCATCACTGAACATGGATGAAAAATGAACAGAATGATATTTGCTGCTTTTCCTGCTTTTCCCATTCTTTCCATAAGACATCAGCACTCATTAGTATGATTGAGGTAACACTTAATCTGAGCTCTTAAGGTATTAATCAAAAAGGAATGTACAAATAAAGGTGTGTTGCAATTAAGGGAATGGAGCTAATGGATTTAACGAGTTCAGACATCTATTTTTGTTCACGAGAGAAAAAGAAAAAAATTGAACACATATGCTGTGATTTCAGTCCATGAAGTAGAAAGTGCAGATCTTTAAAATCATAAACAACTGGATCAATATTTGTCTGACAAGAGAAACACACTTGATATATTATTGATTTGGAAAATAATCTGATGTTGGAAGTTCCTGACCACTCTATGAGGTAGCCATGTCAACCCACAGGGACAGGTCTCTCATTCTTCATCATATTCTCTATTTAAGATGTAGAATTTTGTTAATTAATGAGACCCTGCTTATATTATTTCCAAAGTGAGATAAGTGCAGGGAGAGAAAGGTTCTTTCTCAGTATTTTTCCAGGTTAAACTACAGGCTGCTGTGTAAATCTTTAGCATAAGCTAAATAAAGTTAAAGTGTTACACAGAATTCTTCAGTCAGACATCTCATGCATACTTGCATACGTACAGCAAGTCTTTAGGAAGCATGAAATTATCCAACAGTCAGGAAAGCAAGAGAGGAAACAACCAGAGTGGTACAGTATTTTCCCCCCAAAAGAGCAGTGCTCAGGTTGGCCTGGACTCTTGCCCTTGTTGTGCCACTTGCTGTCCTTCACAGCCCTTACTCCTCACAACCTCACAGCTGGCTTGTGACTTTTTTGAGTTACAGCTGGAAACTTACAATAATAAATATTGACCTTTTCTCTATCAATGGCTACATTTCCAAATAATTTCAAGATGCAATTGAAAGTATGCTCATACTATAAAGTTTTCTAATACTGATTTAAAGATTCAGTAATAGATATGTTACTATGTTTTTCAAGAAGTATCAATACTTTATTTACTTTTCAATATTTTTAAAACACTGTGCCTTATAAGGTTTCCTCCTTCTAAGTCCAGTCATTTTACTGTGTTTTGTTTTTATAAAGTGTTCTTTTTATGCTTATGTTTGGAATCTGTCACTGCTTCAATTTCTTGTACAAAATGAATTTATTGAGCTGCTTAAATTGCTTATTTTCTGAACCTACTTTCAGTTCTCAATATTCATTTTTACAGGAAATAAGTAAGAACTAGGCAGGCTGGAATCTGGAAATATTGGGTCTCTTTGGGTTGGAAGGTAATGTAGTTGCTCGAAGTTCAACAAGGTTGTAAAATACTATTACCCTCCTTCCAATGATATTGTATGAGCAGCCTCAATCAAATCCACCTTTACATAGACAGAAGTAAGAACTATAAAATCCTCAGCAAGACAAAGCCTCTTTTCTCATTTAAACCCACGGAAAAACATAAATCAGTTGTCTTTTCCCCTCCAATACTAAGATAATATTTACAATGTATCCCAGGTATAAGAAGGGATGAAATATTTTTCTGTTATATTTGGCCAAGCATAGTGCAAGAATATGATTTAAAAAATGAATGTCTCTGAACGTTATCTTTTGGATTGCTTTCCTAAAATCTTACAAGTGCTCAGAACATGGGAAATCTACTCTTTATACCATTTAATTGTTTGTAAAGCCTAAATATGAAAAACAAATTTCCCAAATATATATGCAGAAAAACAAAATCAAACAGATTGTCTAAGAGATTTGATACTCTTTTAAGTATCTGAGTGCAATACATGTGTGCCCACCATAATTAGAAACTTTACTAGGCATGAACATCTAGGTGTTGTATTTACACGAGTAGCCGTGATCTGCCTGTGAGTTTTCTGCACCACTTTTGGTATATGCAATTTCAAATCACCTGAGAATATTTTCTTTTCAATAGTTTTTGTTTTATATCATAAAAATGGTAAAAGATGCATTCATTACATTAAGATTTTAAAAGATAATGCCAGACAATATATAAAAGAAGGTTGTGAGGAAAAGTATGTATAGCAGCAATGTATAACAGTATGTTATTAAAAGATAACAAAAAACTAAGAAACTTAGATATTATGATAATTAGTAATAACACATTGTATTGATAGCCACTGAAAAAATACTATTCAGAAAATGAAAACATTATTTCTAGGGAATATCCCCTCTAAATTAGATATCTTGATTCAGGTTTGTACTATGACAAACCTAATTACCTTGTGCATTTGCCAACATACTCATCAATTATCAATCTTGCTCATGAATGCCAACCTTATTCCTTTCTTTACTGTGAAATTAAATAAAGGACTGAAAGTAGTTGACTACTGCAAATAAAGGACATTATAAATATAAATAATCTAATAGCACATTTATAATTTAGTATTTTCAATGAAAAGTCCCTCAGATATTATTTGCAGGTGACTATGATGATCTTGCATCCAAGATTAAACTTCCTAAAATATTATTTGGAGGTTTTCAATTTGCCTTATCAAGTTCATGTCAAAGCCTTCTTTTATAAATACCCCCCCTGCCCCCCCCGCAACCTGTACCCTCTTGTCTGGTACCTTTCTCTTGTTTTCTGCTATACCACAGGATTTTTTTTCCTCAATTTCTATCAATGAGCATCTTTTAGTAAGTGGGGCTTTAATGAATGGTGCTGGAAAATTACTGGGTTTTGCACCTACTTAGTCAACCTTAAGTAAGGCCCTGGTTCAACAAAGGCCATGCTTAATTTTAATCACTTGACTACTCTCATGAACTACATGATGAACTACTTAAATAAGGTTTGTCAAATCATTTTTGCTAGAGCACAGTCTAGTGACTAATTGAAAGAATAATGGTTCCAGCTAATAAACAAAACAGTCTGGCCCCTATTGCTAATACGTAATATTATGGTAGTCAACACTGATGTCCAGAACCACTTTTCCTTTACAGAACCATGCAAAGAAAGTCAGTTTTACCTTCTGGAACCAGAAGCCAGTGAAGGCTGATATTGATGCCAAAAGAAACAGTTTGGCCCTTTTGTCACCTGTGGCTGGTGTCTTTTCAGTACAGGTGCCTGGGTGCGCAGTACAGCCGGTTATCTGCCCAATTACTTCTAACATCAGCTTTCAACATCTCTCATTTGCCAAGAAGACCTTGTTACAAAGAAGTATAAAACCACATCACCTTAAGCATTTCAAAGTAGACCTCCATCACAGCAGGGGCTCTGACATCAAAGTAACAACATTTCTGGGGGAACAGTGTTTAAGTTTATTTCTAATATTCTCATCTGTGGAGCCATATCTGTATGTGAATTTCTGTCTTTTTTTTTTTTTTTTTGGTCCTTGTCTGCCTTTTTGTTTTAACTATGAGTTCCAAGGCTCAGAGATGAAAAGAGAAAGGCCAGGGAAATATCTTATGTAGGCTGATGTCTTGCATCATTTAGCAACTTTCCAGGGAATTAAAAATGTGAAGGAAACTTTTCTTTATTTTTATTAAATTCTCTAGTGCA
The DNA here is from genome assembly GCA_013397315.1 of Donacobius atricapilla. Classification (NCBI taxonomy): domain Eukaryota; kingdom Metazoa; phylum Chordata; class Aves; order Passeriformes; family Mimidae; genus Donacobius; species Donacobius atricapilla. The sequence goes on along the minus strand of WBMY01011897.1, from coordinate 455,898 downwards.
AAAATACATACCTGTCTGGTCTGAATTTCTCTTCAGATGTGTATTTTTGTTTTGTTTTCTTTTTTCTTTTATAAATATCCATGTGGATTTTTTAATGGCTCTGTGGAGCAGAATTATTATATATTTATAATTAATCATAAATTGCCTAAGGAATGATGAATATCTGAATACTATCCTGGTCTCAAAAGCTGGAAAAATGATATAAAATATATCAGGCAATACAAATTCTGTTTTAGGAAGTGAGATTGAGAATCTACTGCTGCCCAAAGCAAGCACTCGCTGCGGGTGAATGTTTTTTATTGTGAAGGCTTCAATATTGCACTATATGATACTTTGCCCTTGTGTTCAAAATTAGAACTTTTTACTGTATAAAAACTTTTATTTATGTTACTGCTGAGAAGAGCTTTTTCCAACATCTCTCATGTTTCTAGCAGATTTGGTTTAAGCCCAAAACTTAATTACAAATTAAGTTGATATATGCGGAAACTTTCTCAGGAATGTCAATTAAAGGCACACCTACATAATAATAATAATAATTATCCTATAATGGCCTAAAAATCATTAGTTATAAACGTAAACATTCCTGAAATCAATTGGACTTGGTACTTCTTTCAATTAAACTGCTAATTTCCTTTGTTGTTTTAGAACCAATTTTAAGTGTCATTGGGTAGCTTCTGTTTCAGCTGTACAGTTAAATAGTCCAGCACATGAGAAGCTTGAAATAACTACCTTTTCAGGGTACATGAGAATAACCTATGGCCCAACACTTGATATTATGATATTGATATTATGAGTTGGTTGTGTGACAAAGCAGACTCTTCCCGTGTGAATAAGTTGCGGATCAAACTTTTACAGATATAAGTGTGAGCCAGTGAATCTAAATAATTCTGTTTCCCAAGGCTCTATTTCTGATCCCACACCAAAGTTGCTGCATAGGAGATAGTCTCCTACATGCATGAGATAAAAGGACTGTACAGCCCTCACACCTCTGACCCTCTGTCTCAAAATGAAGGAATCACCAGGCTAGATCTGACAGATATCTCTCTTCTGGGTGGTTGAAATCGGAAAAAATTGGTAGGAAATTGTAGGAAATGTTCTCTTTGAAAATAGAAAGCATGCTAAATACCCAATTAGTGCACATTTTACCATTGTTGTGCTGTTTTGGCATTTGATTATGTCCTTCCACTCATGGTTCCAGCTAAACCACGGAGAATTAAGCAAGAAATGTCTTGAACACCCAGTAAATGCCATGAAATCGATTGCAATGCATGATGCCTGTTACTGATCCATGGTTAAGAGGTACATGA